>CAKJTW010000201.1:0-324584 GCA_917880005.1 Nanger dama | reverse complement strand
TTCTCTTCTAAGGCATACTCAGAAGACATCTTAATAACTCAGCCTAAGCTAAAGCATGAGGGGCTCCCTCGGGGCACATTAAGGAAGGAAGGAGGTCAGAAGAGGGTGTGTAATAATGCAGCAACATCTAGGATTCCATTATTACTAATTGCCAGGGCTATTTCCAAGGACGGAGCTCACCATTTAACAAAAGAGTTGAACCAAAACAGAGAACAATATTAAACAAATTAGAATGAAGTTGATGACAAGTTCTAACAATCTTGCCTAGAGAACAGGCAAAACTTCAATGTCTCCAGAAAATCTGGAATAATGGGGAGCGACAAGGATTTAGGGAAACACACACTGAGATTTACTCAAGAATATTAACTTTCACCTAGTCACAGATTTTTCTGATTTTGGATCATTGGTCTGGATAGTACTGTTGATCACACTGAAAAATATTAGCTATATTTTTGCTAGGAAATGGGCAAAAATATTTCAAAGATTACCAGGATATGATAAAATAGGAGACTGGACAAATACAATAAGGAGGGTCAGGAGTGCCATCCTTTAGCTGAGAGCAACAGTATATGCAGGGAGCATTTCAGTGTCACAGCAGCTCGTCTAGAAGAGTGTCTCTCTCCCTGAGGACGGACCCTCCTTTCTCACCTGGAGCAGATCCATGTCCGGCTTGCGGCACAACTCAGTCAGCTCTCTGTACATTTCTTTCAGACTTTCTCTGTACTAAGTCATTCTGAACACACTCTTCTTGAGTTGTAGACAAATCTCCTTGGCTTCTTTCTTCAGGGCCTCCAGATACAGTTTCTCCTCTTCCTGAAGCAACGGATACATCCTCTGATATTCAAATTTAATCATCATCTTCCTTAAGGCGACATATTTCTGAAGAGATAATGGATTCAAAGCATTGCTTATTTCACATTCAAAAAAAAAAAAAAAACTTCAAATATCATTTCCTAGATGTCATCAAATTTCTTGACAAACTGTTTGCCTCACATATCTTCCTGTCCATGCATTCTCTGAGTTCCTAGTTTTTCCTTGTTTGAATCAAGCCATCTGAAGGGTCACAAATTCTGCCCTCAGGAGGATTCTTCAGGGTTCTTACTCCATCAATTATTTCCTCTCTAACATGGATCTTGTTTTTTGCTTGTTCCTTGCCATGATTTTTCTAAATATTCTTTAATGAAGAAATCTAATTTTGTACAGCTTTTAAAATATGCTCTCTTTTCTCTTTAGGTACTACTCTGTCCCTCTCCTCTACCTGAGAGTCACATTTACTGTAGTGTTTTCTTACACTTCATTTCTGAGAAGTTTTAACCAAATCGTCAACATTTGGCCTAGGAACACTTCATGCCGAGGTTTTCCCATATGCTAACATTCCTTGAACTAGCATGCACTGGCCTGTTTCAATTATAAACTGATAGGTCATTTGAAACCACACCTTTTCAAGGGAAGAGATTACTATCCATTAATGGGAATGTAAACAGGTCTAAAAGCTAGAATTATATCAATATCTATATAAATAAATAGTAACTTTTTTATTCTTACCTTAAATGACCGAGTTTGCTTAGCTTCCTGATTCAGAATGGTTTGCATTTCTTCTCTCATTTTCCATAAAAAGACCATTCTCCTCAGGGATTTCTCCTGGAAAATATCCGTGGGATTTAGTGACAAAGAAGATGACAATGGAAATTTCATCCCCCTATTCATAATCAGAGACAGTTGTTGGTTTCACAGAAACCTTGAGTTAGAATGCTGTGGTCAGATTTTCCCACAGTAATGTGCATCTAACGTTTGAATATTAGAGTGACAGACGTGTATGCTAGAGAATTGGGGAAACATTACAGATACTAAAATACATTTCCTAAGAAACTGAGACTTACATATTTATATAGCTTGATTAGGAAAGCCTCAAGCTCCCATCAGAAGCCTGTGGCCCTGATGCCACCTGCCCCAGGTTGCTGCATTTCCATACATGTGGACAATTGGGAAACAACACTGAAAGGACACATTATATGTGAGGGTCCACATTCAGAAATCCCACCTCCACTATTTCCATTCCCATCACCATCATAGCATCCTCGTCTTCCTCTCTGACTTAGGAGCCTGTAGATCCCAAACTGCTCTAGAGGCGTCACCTATCCGGGACTCCTCAGCAGCCCTGTGTATTGGACTGTGGCTGTGGCTGCGTGCTCCGGGAGTTCAGAGCAGGGCCCACAGAGCAGGGTCTGGTCAACCTCACAGAAGAGGCGTTTGCCTTCTTGGTGTGTCACACAGATCTGCTCCTTGGAGCTGCGGTCATGGTTAGCTCATCTAGCAAGAGAAACTAGCCTCTTGAGGACAATATTGGTTTTGAAATCAGGCCTCTCTGATGGCCCCCTGCACTCAGGGCAGCTCTTCAGAATCCAGTCTTCCTCCCAGCAAAGGCTCAGACAGGGATGGCAGAAGCTGTGCCCACAGTCTATGGTGATGGGGTCCAGGAAGTAGTCCATGCAAATGGAACATGTGAGTTCATTCTGGAAGTTTTCCAGTGTGTCTGAATCCATGTTTCTAAATGTTAAAGAGATAAATAGAAAATGTAAGAGAGAAAAATCTTTCTTCTGCCTTGATTAAGGAAAAGAAGTGTTGGTCACAGTCCTGTCTTAAACTCTAATTTCCATATTTGTTAATCTCCAATACAAACCTGTATGGTAACTCACTTCAGTTGTGTCCAACTCTTTGTGAATCTTTGGACTGTAGCCCACCAGTCTCCCCTGTCCATGGTATTCTCCAGGCAAGGATACTGGAGTGGGCTGCCGTGACTTACTCCAGATCTTTCATACCCAGGGACTGAACCCATGTCTCTTTTATGTTGTGCATTGGCAGGCAGGTTCTTTACCACTATTGCATTTGGACTTCCTTGATGGCACAGTGTGTGAAGAATCTGTCTGCAGCACAGGAGACACGGGTTCGAGCCCTGGGTCAGGAAGATCCCCTGGAGAAGGAAATGTCAATACACTCCAGTACTCTTGTCTGGGAAATACCATGGTTATAGGAGCCTGGTGGGCTATAGTCGATTGGGTCGCAAAGAGTTGGAAATGACTGAGTGACTAAGCACAAGCACAATAGAAACATAGAAATGGTGATTACAAACAGGTTGGATTCATGCTATAATAAAAAGGATGAAATTAGATAAGAGGTTCACTAACAACACTTTTTGTTTAAGGTTCTCTTGAGGATAAATGTTAGGATGACTCCAGAGTTACTTTTGTCAGCTGATTGGTACAAAAGCACATATACAGTCTCTTTCACTCTCTCTCTCCTCCATTCTTCCCTGACTGGAACCAACACTAGCACACACTTTGTCTCTGTGCTAATATTCTCTATGCATTTTGCCTTCAAAGTGACATATATGCTTTTCTAAAGTCAAATAAAATTGTTTATGAATAATTTAAACTTAGTATAATCAATGTTGGCTTTCACTTTGATGTCCTGAAACTGTAAACAGGTTGATGTTTGCTTATAACTTAAATAACAAAACTACTCCTTTCAAGAGAAAATAAAAATATTATGTCATCGCTCGTTCAGGAAAACAATATTTTCTGGAGTCAGTTTAAACCACGAAAATCTGTGATATTTTGAACTGGTGAATATTTCCAGCTAACAACGATCAGTAAAAAAGAATCTATTGTTTAACAAACCAAATAAATATTGTTGAATATATTCAAGAATTTCCTATCTATAGTAGAAATTCCAGATATTTGGTTCATGGAAGAGCATCAGATTCTTTATTTTATGATATTTCCCTCTTGGCCCATTCCACTTCTTTAGAATTTCTACCAGTTGATTGGCTCCATTATAAACACTTTTCACTTATGGACTGAAAAGTGATGACTTTAAAATGATAGCAAATGTGACCATTTCAAGAAGGTTTTCTGATTAATTCAACCCATTAATTCATATTCATCTATGTAAAAACTATGAACTGTAGACATTATGTTGAATATTTTAGGAGTACTATGTGTTCTATTTCCCTGGGTTGGGAAGATCCTCTGGAGAAGGGAATGACAACCCACTCTTGTATTCTGACCTGGAAGACTGCATAGACAGAGGAGCCTGGTGGACTACAGACCATGGGTTCACAAAGAGTCAGACACAGTTGAGGGGCTAAGCACACACACATGTGTTTTATAAATACTCATGTCTCTAGAAAACTCTTTTAAGACATAAAAACATCTAATAACATATATGGTCATGAAAAAATGATGATGATATAGCTTAATACTGTAAATAGCAATATATTAAAACTAGCTTATAGCAGTGTTTTAAAATTTAAATCATTTTAAAAACTTAAAAAAACAATTTGTTTTCTTGGACAAGACCCATATAAGTAAAGAGGTAATGAAAAGCATTTGGGTAAGAGAAAGTGGGCATGAATATATACTTTCAGTTATCATACTCTGTGCCCAAATATTTGCTTTAACTATATGATTCCTGTTTTCTTTCCTGTCTATGAGAAATTGAATAAGAGAGGTGACTTCTTTCCAAAGGTGAGAATATGCTGCTGCTACTACTGCTAAATCACTTCAGTCGTGTCTGACTCTGTGTGACCCTATAGATAGCAGCCTACCAGGCTCACCCATCCCTGGGATTCTCCAGGCAAGAGTACTGGAGTGGGTTGCCATTTCCTTCTCCAATGCATTAAAGTGAAGGCCTGGTCAAAAAAGAGACAGAGAACATCAGCTTTAGGATCTTCCCTGTAGCTCAGAAGACAAAGAATCTGCCTGCAATTCAGAATAGCTGGATCTGGAAGATCCTCTGGAGGAGGGAATAGCAATCCACTCCCGTATTCTTGCCAAGAGAATCTCTTAGACAGAGGAGTCTGGCAGGTTATAGTCCATGGGATTGCAAGGAGTTGACACTATTTAGTGACTCAACAACAATAATAACAGGAGAATCTAACATGTGTTTTTAAAACATTTCTAGATTTTTATAGATTAACTATTTTAATCTCCTCAACAATATTTACTAATTTTCAATTTTCATCCACATTTTATAAGGAAGTTACTAGGCTTCCCTGATCACTCAGTTGGTAAAGAATTCACCTGCAATGCAGGAGACCCTGGTTCGATTCCTGGGTTGGGAAGATCCCCTGGAGAAGGGAAAGCCTACCCACTCCAGTATTCTGGCATGGAGAATTCCATGTACTATATAGTCCATGGGGTCACAAAGAGTCGGACATGACTGAGTGACTCACTTACTTTCACTTCTTGACATAGTATTAGTAAAAGAAGTTACTGCTCTACAAATCCCACAGAGAATAAATGCTTGATACAGTGTTCACATATAAACATTGCTGATAGAGAAAAAAAAAATGTAGCTTTCTTTCCACAATCACTGAAAGTTTCATTTCTAAGTGGACATAGCAGAATTTCATTGTACCTTGATAGAACTCACCTTTGGCGACAGTTGATGAAACATTCTACTCCTGTTCCTTAGGTAACTGTTAAATTCAGTTCAGCTTAGGTTCTCACCTCCTCCTGGCATAAACTTTCTGAAATCTCCACGGTGTAGCCTACTTCAATCCAGACATCTACTAGACTCTGGAGAAGAAGGAATTTGCCTCTTCAAGAGATGCTTTATAAATTCTCTGAAGACCATACTCATTTCCTCCAAGTGATGTGTTATGAGCCCTGTAAATAGGTATAGGTGCACATGATTAGATTTTGCAGTGTTGAAAACACTGTAAGATGCCAATGATTGAAGTCAAACTTTTGAAACCTACTTAATCCAATTACCACAGTCCAATCTCTACTAAAAAGTCATATGCTGAATTTATAGTTGTAATCCAGGAAGCTGCTGTTTGGATGATAAATGAACTACACAGTATGAATTTAATATCTCCATTTAAAGAGCTATACTATATTTCTAATTCTAGATGACAACTATATCTATTACTTTGGGTAAGAATCGCTTAGAAGAAATGGAATAGCTCTCATAGTCAACAAGAGTCTGAAATGCAGTACATGGGTGGAATCTCAAAAATAAAAAAATGATGTCAGTTTGTTTCCAAGGTAAATGATTCAACACCACAAATACCCAAATCTGTGCTCCAACCTCTGATGTGGAAGAAACTAAAGCTGATTTGCTCTATGAAGACCTACAGCACCTTCTAGGACTAACACTAAAAAAAAAAAAAAAAAAAAAGTTGTCCTTTACATTATACAACATGAAATGGAAAAGTAGAAAAGTCAAGAAAAACCCAGATTTTTGTCGTTTGACCTCACAGTGCAAATGAAGCAGAGCAAAGGCTAATAGACTTTTTCAAAAGAATACACATGTCAAAGCAAACACACTTGCCAACAACACAAGAGATTACTGTACACATGGACATCACCAGATGGTCAATACCAAAATCACATTGATTATGTTTTTTACAACCCATAGTGTAGAAGCTCTATACGGTCAGTAAAAACAAGACCTGGAGTTGATTGTGGCTCAGATGGTGAGTTCTTATTACAAAATTCAGACTTAAATTGAAGAAAGTAGGGGAAACTATTAGGCTTTTCAGGTATGACCTAAATCAAATCCCTTATTCAGTTGAGGTCATGAATAGATTCAGTGTATTAAATTTGGCAGCGAGACTACCTGAAGAACTATGGATGGAGGTTCATAACACTGTACATCAGAGGCAGTGACCCAAACCATCCCAATAAAAAGGAAATGCAAGAAAGCAAAGTGATTGTCTGAGAAAGTTTTAGAAATAGCTGAGAAAAGAAGAAAAATTAAAGGCAAGGGAGAAAAGGAAAGATATACCCAACTGAATGCAGAGTTTCAGAAAACAGCAAGGAGAGATAAAAAGGCCTTTGTAAATGAACAATGCAAAAATTAAAGGTAAACAATAGAATTGGAAAAACTATAGATCTCTTCTAGAAAATTGAAGATATCAAGGGAATATTTCTTATAATGATGGGAATGATAAAGGACAGAAATGGTAAGGACTGAACAGAAGCATAAAGAATTAAGAAGACAAGGCAAGAATACACAGAAGAACTGTATAAGAAAGTTCTTAATGACCTAGATAACCATGAGACTAAACTAGAGTCAGACATCCTGGAATGTGAAGTCAAGTGGGTCTTAAGAAGCATTACTGCAAATAAAGCTAGTAGAGGAGATAGAATTTCAGTTGAACTAGTTAATTCCTAAAAGATGATACCATTAAACTGCTGCATTCAATATGTCAGCAAATTTGGAAACTCAGTAGAAGCCACAGAACTGCAAAAGGTCACTTTTCAATCCAATCTCAAAAAGGGCAATGCTAAAGAATGTCCAAAATGCCATACAGTTGCCCTCATTTCACATGCTAGCAAGGTTATTCTCAAAATCCTTCATGCAGTACATGCACTGAAAACTTTCAGATGTACAAGCTGGATTTCAAAAGGCAGAGGAAACAGAAATTCAATTGCCAACATTTGTTGGATCAAATTCTGCAAAGGAATTCTAGAAAAACATCTATTTCTGCTTTATTGTTATACTAAAACTTTGACTGTGTGGACTACAATAAATTGTAGGAAATTTTTAAGGAGACTGGATTACTAGACCACCTTACCTGTCTCCTGAGAAACCTGTATATGCATCAAAAGAAACAGAACCAGACATGTAACAAGGAACCACTTCCAAATTGGGAAAGGAGGCTATAAGGCTATATTTTGTCACCCTGCTTATTTAACTTATATGCAGTATATGTGTGTGCTCAGTTACTACAGTCGTATCTGACTCTTTGCAACACTGTGGACTGAAGTCCACTAGGCTCCTCTGTCTACAGGATTCTCCAGGCAAGAATACTGGAGCTGGCTTCCATGTCCTCCTCCAGGGGACCTTTCCTACCCAGAGATGGAACCAGTATCTCCTACATCTTTTGCATTGAGGGCAGGTTTTTTTTTTTTTTTTTTTTTTTTTTTATTGCTGAGGCACTGGGGAAGCCCTTATATGCACAGTGCATCAGGCAGATGATTCATCAAGCTGGATGAATCACAAGCTGGAATCAAGACTGCTTGGAGAAATATCAATAACCTCAGATATGAAGATGATACCACTCTAATGGCAAAAAGTGAAAAGGAACTAGAGTCTTTAGATGAGAGTGAAAAAGGAGAATGACTAAGTTGACTTGAAACTCAACATTAAAAATCGTAAGATCATGACATCCAGTCTCATCACTTTATGGCAAATATCCAAGGAAAAAGTGGAAGCAGTGACAGATTTTTTTTTTTCTTGAACTCAAAAATCACTGTGAACAATGACTGGTGATGTGAAATTAAAAGATGCTTGCTTCTTGGAGGAAACAGTATGACATACCTAGACAGTGTATTAAAAAGCAGAGACATCATCTTGCTGACAAAGGTTCAAACGGTAAAAGCTATGTTTTTTCCAGTAGTCAAGAGTTGGTCCATAACTCTCACATTGGCTGAGCACTGAAAAAATTGATGCTTTCAAATTGTGATGATGGACTCTTGAGAGTCCATGGAACTTCAAGGAGATCAAGACAATCAATCCTAAAGTAAATCAACCCTTAATATTCATTGGAAGGACTGTTGCTGAAGCTTTAATATCTTTGCCACCTGGTGCAAAGAGCCAACTCATGGGGAAAATCTTGATTCTGGGCAAGATTGGAGAGAAACAGAGAAGTGGGAGGTAGAAGATGGGACAGTGAGATAGCATCACAAACTCAATGGACATTAATTTGAGTAGACTCTGGGACACAGTGGCAGAGAGAGGAGCCTGGTGTGTTACATTTCATGGGGTAGCAAAAACTCTGGAAGATTTAGTGACTGAACAACATCAACCCCCAGAAACCAAAGCATATTCTACCCTTTTTTAAAGAACAAACAAGATTTAGCGATTTTGCTTTATTTCACATAATAGAATAATAAAAGATAACTTCCACTTTACAGGTAAGAGACCTTCCAAATACTATCTTAACCAAGCAATCATGTTTAACATTAACAGTTATGTCAGATTGATACCAGATACTTCCGATTGGATGCAATAAGAAGAATGATGTGTCTTTGTGCGGTTCCTCTCTAAAACATTTGCTGTTGTTCATGGCTAAGTTTTATCCAACTTTTTGCAACTCTGGAGACTTCAGCAAAGTTTGTTCAGACTCATGACCATTGAGTTGGTGATGCCATCCTACCATTTCGTTGTCTGTTGCCCCCTTCTCCTCCTGCCCTCAGTCTTTCCTGGCATCAGACTCTTTCCTGGCATCAGAGTCTTTCCCAATGAGTCTACTCTTTGCATCATGTGGCCTAAGTATTGAAGCCTCAGCTTCACCATCAGTCCTTCCAATGAATAGTCAAGGTTGATATTTCCTTTGCGATTGACTGTATAAGGGACTTTCAAGAGTATTTTCCAGCACCACAATTTGAAAGCACCGATCCTTCAACCCTCAGCCTTCTTTACTGTCTAACTCACACAGCTCACATTTTTTTTTAATTTAAAAAAATGTAAAATATCATTGCTTTTTGTATCACAAGTTCAGTGTGTGTATTGGGTGGAAGCCTTATGTGATGGTGGAAGTGATATGGAGGGAACCTCCGTCTGAATTTCTACAGCAGGGTCTGCTTTTCTTCTCAGTTCTGCTCAATGCTCCCTCTTTTCTTCTGTGGTATCTATGAAGGATGTCAGTTCAGGAACAGCCTCTCACGTTGCTCTTGCTCAGCATTTTCTGTTCCCCATTGTGATGATTTGAGAGTAGATCCCCACTGTGTGATAGACTCAGACCAAACTGCTGAGTGTGAAGATCTCAGCAAGAACTTGTGTCCATTTAGACCCATCAGATTTGAGAATCTGTCAATTCTTGCTGTGGGGAAAAAAAAAAAAAAGTCTAAAATCTCATGTGGAATTGTCTCCAGTGTGTAAAAATTCCATGCTGTGTGTAAGTCATGAATCTAAGTCATTGTCTATGATATAAAAACAACACTAAATGCCAAGAAATAGGAAGATTGGAATGTATATTTGTGTACAGAACAGAGGAGGCATTTGAGGACAAGAAAACCAAGGACCATGTAAGGGGTGAGTACTAAGACTCTGAGCAGTTGTAGCTAAATTGCATCTAAGATAAGTTTCAGAACCTGAACCGATTCTGTCAAGTTGGGAGGCCTTTGATGTCCAAGAAAAGGCCGGACCCAGGGATTGAACCCAGGTCTCCCACATCACAGGCAGATTCTTTACCGTCTGAGCCACCTGTGAAGCCCAGTGAACTAATGTCTGTCCTTAAAAATTAAACACTAGCAATACTAACAAAAAGACTCTAATTTGGTAACAGACTGACACAAAAGGAAGAGTCAACATTTGCCCCCAAGTAATGACAGAAAGAAAAATACAATTTTCTGGGAAGGATAAAACAGTTCACAAAATTACTTCATCATTGAGGATTATATCCTACTAATAATTTTTCTCTTCTTTGGAAAACATCATTTTCTTAATATTAGCACCAAGGAAAGCAGAAGCATCCAGGAGAGTGTGAATCAAAAGTTCTTCTCTGCCATATTTTAGTCGTGTATATGAGTGTATATGTGTAGACTGTGAAGTGTGTGTGTATGTGTGGGTGTGTGTGTGTTGTGGAAGGAAACATGAAAAAGTTTAGTGTCCATAATATTTGATTTGACCAACATTCTTATGATACGTCTCAAAAAATCGATGCCTTTTACATATTTCCTTCTACAGTAGAAAAGTCAAACATGAATGAATGATCCATCTCTGCGGTTACTGTAACTGAATTTTGCTCATGAAATGATGGAAATACAAATGTATGCCAAAACCTATTCTGCATTACAGAGGAGATAGGTAGAAGTTTATTTCCTTTTAGTATTAAACATAAAACCACAGGGGAAACTGGTTGTGTAGGTAGTACCCATAATTCTCAATTTTATGAGTAGTGTTTTTATGTGACAATTTCCATAGAGTCATGGTGAGAAGGGAAGAGAGGTAGAATTCAGTGATGCGGTGTCTATTTTCTACTCAAAGAGTAATATGTAGATCCTTGTGATCTTCTTTCTAGGAATACCAGTGACTCTTCCTGTTCCATCACAACAAGCCCCCTTGCTCTCTGTAAAAATACCAAGAACTTTGCTTTACCTGATATGGAATAGGGGAAGGGAAAGAAGTTCAATGAGTTGAAAACTGAAATAATGTCTCATAAAAATGGAGAAGTTTAAGTTGGCTATAATTTACATTTTGAAAAAATAATATGGTAACATTTTATATTCACAAGGTAGTGGTGGGGTTTTAATTTTCTCTGTATTATAATTGAATTTATTATTCATTGCACAAAGAATATTTATTATTTCTAAAATCAGAAAGAATTGATATAAAAGACTATCTTAGACCAAATAATTGTAAGGCTATTAGATCAAGCTCAAGGAACTCAAAGCAAGAGATATGTGAACATTATTATCCAGAACATGCTTTTTGAAGATTTCTGTATTCATTGTTGGATTTCAATCAAATTTTTGGATGTTTGAAAATGTAATAACTGGAGAAAACAGCTCAATAAATATCCACGTGATAGCAAAGTGCCACCTACATGCACCATGGCATAAAATAAAAGAGACGCAAGAAAATATTTCTAATACAAACTAAAATAATGTCTTGGGTGAGTCCTAAAATAAAGTGTCAAAGTTAGTAAGCATGTGTATGCTCAGTTGTGTCTTACTCTTTGTGAGCCCATGGACTGTGGTTGGCCAGGCTCCTCTGCCTATGGGATTTCCCAGGCAAGAATACTGAAGTGGGAAGAGGGGCGGCCCTAACATGGCAGAGGAATAGGATGGGGAGACCACTTTCTCCCCCACAAATTCATCAAAAGAACACTTGAACACTGAGTAAATCATGCAAAACAACTTCTGAATGCTGGCAGAGGTCATCAGGCACCCAGAAAATATAAAAGATAAAAAATGAGACAAAAGAGGTAGGGACAGAGCACCATCACGGGGAAAGAAGTTTCCAAACACCAGGAAACACTTTTCACTGCTGAATCTGTGGCGAGCCTTGGAACCACAGAGGGCAACATAACCTGGGGCGGGGGGGCGATAATTAAAACCCACAGATTATGTGCCCAACAGTAACTCCCGCAGTGGAGAAGAAGCGCAGATGCCTGCATCTGCCACTAGCAAGCGGGGGCTGGGCAGGGAGACTGGGCTGCACTGCTTAGAGTAAGGACTTGGCCTAAATGTCCCGAGGGGAATCTGAGGGTACTAACTTGGAATAGCAAACCAGACTGTGGGATATCTATCATGTGAAAAGCCTTAACCTACGGGGCTTCCCTGGTGGCTCAGAGGTTAAAGCGTCTGCCTGCAAAGTGGGCAACCTGGGTTCTATCCCTGGGTCTGGAAGATCCCCTGGAGTAGGATAGGACCACCCACTCCAGTATTTTTGCCTGGAGAATCCCATGGGCCGAGGAGCTTGGTGGGCTACAGTCCACGGGGTCGCAAAGAGTCAGACATGATTGAGTGACTTCACTTTCACTTTCAAGACACCTCCAGATCCTCTCACAGAACAAAGGACTGACTAAAGCTACACAAAAAGCCCTAACCTAAGACATCAGGCCCACACACAGAACAAAGGACTGAGCAGAGCTAGCCTACTATTACTTTGTAAAAAGAAAAAGAGAGAGAGAGAGAGAGAGAGAGAGAGAGAGATCCTATTTTAAAAAACAAACTTCATATATATATATATATATATAATAATATTTCTGTGACTTTTTCTTTAATATTATATTTTTGAAAATCCAACCTCTACTCTTTGATTTTTAATCTTTGCTTTTTTGGTATTTGTTATCAATTTTGTACCTTTAAGAACCCAATCTTCAGTACCTATTTTTACTTGGGAGCGAGATTACTGGCTTGACTGTTCTCTCCCCCATTAGACTCTCCTTTTTCTCCATCAGGTCGCCTCTATCTCCCCTTTCCGTTTTTCTTTTCTATCCAACTCTGTGAACCTCTTTGTGTGTTCCAGGCTATGAAGAACATTTAGGGAACCCTTTACTGGCTGAATCTATCTCTCTCCTTTTGATTCCCCTTTTATCCTCCTGGCCACCTCTCTCTCCTTCCTCCCTCTTCTCTTCTCTGTGTAAATCCGTGAACATCTCTGAGGGATCCAGACTGTGGAGAGCACATAGGAAAGTGATTACTGACTAGCTTTCTCTCTCCCCTTTTGATTCCCCTTCTTCTCCTCCTGGTCACCTCTATCTCTATCCTCCCTCTTCTCTTCTCCATGTAACTCTGTGAACCTCTCTGAAGGATCCAGACTGTGGAGAGCACATAGGGAAGTGATTACTGGCTAGCTTGCTCTCTCCCCTTTTGACTCCCTTTCTTTTCCTCCTGGTCACCTCTGTCTCCCTCCTCCTTCTTCTCTTTTCTATGTAACTCTGTGGACCTCTCTGGGTGTCCCTCACTGTGGAGAAACTTTTCACCTTTAATCTAGATGTTTTATCAATGGTGCTGTGTGGATGGAGAAGTCTTGAGGCTATTGTAAAAATAAGACTGAAAACCAGAAGCAGGAAGTTCAACTACAAATACTGAGAACACCAGAGAACTCTTGACTCCAGGGAACATTAATCGACAGGAGCTCATCAAATGCCTCCATACCTACACTGAAACCAAGCACCTCCCAAGGGCTAACAAGTTCCAGAGCAAGACATACCATTCAAATTCTCCAGCATCACAGGAACATAGCCCTGAGCTTCAATATACAGGCTGCCCAAAGTCACTCCAAACCCACTGACATCTCATAACTCATTACTGGACACTTCATTGTATTACAGAGAGAAGAAATCCAGCTCCACCCACCAGAATACCGACACAAGCTTCCCTAAACAAGAAACCTTGAAAAGCCACCCATACAGCCCCAACCACAGTGACGAAACTACACAATAAAGAGAACTCCACAAAATGCCAGAATACAGAAAGGCCACCCCAAACACAGCAATATAAACAAGATGAAGAGACAGGAATACCCAACAGGTAAAGGAACAGGATAAATGCCCACCAAACCAAACAAAAGAGGAAGAGATAGGGAATCTACCTGAAAAAGAATTCCAAATAATGATAGTGAAAATGATTCAAAATCTTGAAAACCAAATGGAGTTATAGATAAATAGCCTGGAGGCAAGGATTGAGAAGATGAAAGAAAGGTTTAATAAGGACCTAGAAGAAATTTAAAAAGAGTCACTATATAATGACTTTCCCTGGTGGCTCAGACGGTAAAGTATCTGTCTACAATGCGGGAGACCAGGGTTCAATCCCTGGTTTGGGAAGATCCCCTGGAAAAGGAAATGGCAATCCACTCCAGTGCTATTGCCTGGAAAATCCCATGGACAGAGGAGCCTGGTAAGGTACAGTCCACAGGGTTGCAAAGAGTCAGACACGACTGAGTGACTTCACCTTCACTAATGCAATAAATAAGCTCAAAAACACTCTGGAGTGAACAAAGAATAATGGAGGCAGAAGACAGGATTAGTGAGATAGAAGATAAAATGATAGAAATAAATGAATCAGAGAGGAAAAAAAGAAAAATAATTAAAAGAAATGAGGACAATTTCAGAGGCCTCTGGGACAATGTGAAATGCCCCAATATTCGAATCATGGAAGTCCCAGAAGAAGACAAAAAGAAAAACCATGAGAAAATACTTGAGGAGGTAATAGTTGAAAACTTTCCAAAAATGCAGAAGGAAATAGCCACCCAAGCCCAAGAAACCCAGAGAGTCCCAAACAGGGTAAACCCAAGGCAAACACCCCAAGACACATATTAACCAAATTAACAAAGATCAAATGCAAAGAGCAAATATTAAAGGCAGCAAGGGAAAAACAACACATAACACACAAGGGGATTCCCATAAGGGTAACAACTGATCTTTTAATAGAAACTCTTCCGGCCAGGACGGAATGGCTGTACATACTTAAAGTGATGAAAGAAAATAACCTACAACCCAGATTACTGTACCTAGCAAGGATCTCATTTAAACATGAAGGAGAAATCAAAAGCTTTACAGACAAGCCAAAGCTGACAGAATTCAGCACCACCAAACCAGCTTTCCAACAAACGCTAAAGATTCTTCTCTAGACAGGAAATACAAAACGGGTGTATAAACTCGAACCCAAAACAATAAAGCAAATGGCAATGGAATCACACTAATCAATAATTAACTTAAAGGTAAACGGGTTGAACTCCCCAACCAAAAGACTAAGACTGGCTGAGTGGATACAAAAACTAGACCCCTATGTATATTGTCTACAAGAGACTCACCTCAAAACAAGAGACATATACAGACTGAAAGTGAAGTGCTGGAAAAAGATATTCCATGCAAATAGAGACCAAAAGAAAGCAGGAGTAGCAATACTCATATCAGATAAAATAGACTTTAAAACAAAGGCTGTGAAAAGAGAAAAAGAAGGATACTACCTAATAATCAAAGGATCAATCCACAAAGAAGACACAACACTTATAAATATATATGCACCCAACATAAGAACACCACAATATGTAAGACAAACACTAACTAGTATGAAATGGGAAATTAACAATAACACAATAAAAGTGGGATACTTTAATACCCCCACTCACACCTATGGATAGATCAACTAAAGAGAAAATTAACAAAGAAACACAAACTTTAAATGATACAATAGACTAGTTAGAACTAATTGATATCTAATAGGACTGCTGCTGCTGCTACTGCTGCTAAGTCACTTCAGTCGTGTCTGACTCTGTGCGACCCCATAGACGGCAGCCCATCAGGCTCCCACGTCCCTGGGATTCTCCAGACAAGAACGTTGGAGCGGGTTGCCATTTTCTTCTCCAATGCATGAAAGTGAAAAGTGAAAGTGAAGTCGCTCAGTCGTGTCCTACTCTTAGCGACCCCAGGGACTGCAGTCTACCAGGCTCCTCTGCCCATGGAATTTTCCAGGCAAGAGTAATGGAGTGGGGTGCCATTGCCTTCTCTGTATCTATAGGACATTTCACCCCAAAACAATAAATTTCACCTTTTTCTCAAGCGTGCATGGAACCTTCTCCAGGATAGATCACATCCTGGGCCATAAATCTAGACTTAGTAAATTCAGAAGAATTTAAATCATTCCAAGCATATTTTCTAACCACAATGCAGTAAGATTGGATGTCAATTATAGGAGAAAAACTTTCGGCATTGGGAGATCATGTACACGTGTGGCTGGTTCATGTCAATGTATGGCAAAACCAATACAGTATTGTAAAGTAGAATAAAGTATTAAAAAAATAAAATAAAATAAATAAATAAAAATATAAAAATAAAAATTCCAATGTATAGAGGCTTAACAACATGCTGCGGAATAATTGACAAATCATAGAAGAAATCAAAAAATAAATCAAAATATGCATAGAAACAAATGAAAATGAAGACACAGAACCCCAATCCTGTGGGACACTGTAAAAGCAGTGCTAAGGGGAAGGTTCATAGCAATACAGGCATAACTCAAGAAACAAGAAAAAAAGTCAAATAAATAACCTAACTCTACACCTAAAGCAACTAGAAAAGGAAGAAATGAAGAACCCCAGGATTAGTAGAAGGAAAGAAATATTAAAAATTAAGGCAGAAATAAGTGCAAAAGAAACAAAAGAGACCATAGCAAAAATCAACAAAGCCAAAAACTATTGTTTGAGAGGATAAATAAAATTGACAAACTATTAGCCAGACACATCAAGAAGCAAAGACAAAAAAATCAAATCAATAAAATTAGAATTGAAAATGGAGAGATCACAAGAGACAACACAGAAATACAAACGATCATAAGAGACTACTATCAGCAGTTATATGCCAATAAAGTGGACAACGTGGAAGAAATGGACAAATGCTTAAAAAGTACAACTTCCCGAAACTGAACCAGGAAGAAATAGAAAATCTTAACAGACCCATCACAAGCATGGAAATTAAAATAGTAATCAGAAATCTTCCAGAAAACAAAAGCCCAGGTCCAGATGGCTTCACAGCTGAATTCTACCAAAAATTTAGAGAAGAGATACCACCTATCCTACTCAAACTCTTCCAGAAAATTGAAGAGGAAGATAAACTTCCAAACTCATTCTTTGAGGCAAACTTCACCCTAACACCAAAATCTGACAAATGTGATATACAAAAAGAAAACTACTGGCCAATATCACTGATGAACATAGATGCAAAAATCCTTAACAAAATTCTATCAATCAGAACCCAACAACACATTAAAAATATCATACATCATGACCAAGTGTGCTGTATCTCAGGGATGCAAAGATTCTTCAATATCTTCAAATCATGTAACACATTAACAAATTGAAAAATAAAAGCCACATGATTATCTCAATAGATGCAGAGAAAACCTTTGATGAAATTCAACATCCATTTATGATAAAAACCCTCCAGAAAGCAGGCATAGAAAGAACATACCTCAACATAATAAAAGCCATATATGATAAACCCACAGCAAACATTATCCTCAATGGTGACAAATGGAAAGCATTTCCCCTAAAGTCAGGAACAAGATAAGGGTGCCCACTCTCACCACTACTATTCAACATAGTTTTGGAAGTTTTGGCCACAGCAATCAGAGCAAAAAGAGAACTAAAAGGAATCCAAATTGGAAAAGAAGTAAAACTCTCACTGTTTGCAGATGACATGATCCTCTACATAGAAAACCCTAAAGACTCCACCAGAAAATTACTAGAGATAATCAATGAATATAGTAAAGGTGCAGGATATAGACTCAACACACAGAAATCCCTTGCATCCCTATATACTAATAATGAGAAAATAGAAAGAGAAATTAATGAAACAATTTCATTCACCAATGTGACGAAAAAAATAAAAAGCTTAGGAATGTATCTACATAAATAAATAAAAGACCTAGCTATAGAAAACTATAAAACACTGGTGAAATAAATCAAAGAGGACAAAAATAGATGGAGAAATATACCATGTTCATGGATTGGAAGAATCAATATAGTGAAAATGAGTATACCACCTCAAACAATCTATAGTTTCAATGCAATCCCTATCAAGCTATCAGCAGTATTTTTTCACAGAGCTAGAAAAAATAATTTCACAATTTATAAGGAAAAACAAAAAACCTTGAATAGCCAAAGCATCTTGAGAAAGACAAATGGAACTGGAGGAATCAACCTGCTTGATTTCAGGCTCTACTACAAAGCCACAGTCATCAAGACAGTATGATACTGGTACTAAACCAGAAATATAGATCAATGGAACATAATAGAAAACCCAGAGATAAATCCATTCACCTATGGACACCTTATCTTTGACGAAAGAGACAAGAACATACAATGGAGACAAAAATCTCTTTAACAAGTGGTGTTGGGAAAACTGGTCAGCCACTTGTAAAAGAATGAAATTAGTACACTTTCTAACATCATACAGAAAAATAAATTCAAAATGGATTAAAGATCTAAATGTAAGACCAGAAACTATAAAACTCCTAGAGGAGAACATAGGCAAAATAATCTCCGACATAAATCACAGCAGGATCCTCTATGACCCATCTCCCAGAATACTGGAAATGAAAGCAAAAATAAACAAATGGGACTTAATTAAAATTAAAAGCTTCTGCACAACAAATAAATTATAAGCAAGGTGAAAAGATAGCCTTCAGAATGGGAAGAAATAATAGTAAATGAAGCAACTGATGAAGAATTAATCTCAAAAATATACAAGCAACTCAATTCCAGAAAAATAAATGACCCAATCAAAAAATGGGCTAAAGAAATAAACAGACATTGTTTGTGTGTGTTATGGCTAACACACACATAAAAAAATGGTCAACATCACTCATTACCAGAGAAATGCAAATCAAAACCACAAGGAGGTATCATTTCACACCAGTCAGAATGGCTTCGATCCAAAAGTCTACAAGCATAAATGCTGGATAGGGTGTGGAGAAAAGGAAACCATCTTACACTGTTGGTGGGAATGCAAACTAGTACAGCCACTATGGAGAACAGTGTGATGATTCCTTGAAAACATAGAAATAGAATTGCCAGATGACCCAGCAATCCCACTGCTGGGCATACACACCAAGGAAATCAGAATTGAAAGAGACACATGTACCCCAATGTTCATCTCAGCACTGTTTATAATAGCCAGGACATGGAAACCACCTAGATGTCCATCAGCAGATGAATAGATAAGAAAGCTGTGGTACATATACACAATGGAGTATTACTCAGCCGTTAAAAAGAATCCATTTGAATGAATTTAATGAGATGGATGAAACTGGAGTCTATTATACAGAGTGAAGTAAGCCAGAAAGAAAGCCAATACAGTATACTAATGTATATATATGGAATTTAGAAAGATGGTAACGATAACTCTGTATGTGAGACAGCAAAAGAGGCACAGATGTATAGAACAGTCTTTTGGCCTCTGAAGGAGAGGGCGAGGGTGGGATGATTTGGGAGAATGGTATTGAAACTTGTGTAATATCATATGTGAAACAAATTGCCAGTCCAGATTCAATGCATGATACAGGATGCTTGGGGCTGGTGCACTGGGATGACCCAGAGGTACGGTATGGGGAAGGAGTTGGGAGGTGGGTTCAGGATGGGGAACATGTGTACATGCATGGTGGATTCATGTTGATGCATGGCTAAACCACTGCAATACTGTAAAGTATTTAGCCTCCAATTAAAATAAATAAATTTATATTTAAAAACGTTAAAAGAGATAGTCCATAATTAAAAAAATAATAATAATACTGGAGTGGGTTGTCATTTCTTTCTTCAGGGGATATTCCTGACCCAGGGATCAAATATTGGAGACCCAGTTCTCCCATATCACCTGCACTGTCAGGCAGATTCTTTACCACTGAGCCTCCTGGCAATCCCCAATGTATAAAGAGGTTGAACTAAATCAGACTTCACAGAATTCATAATATGACATTTTTTCCCTTTTACTATGTGATTGGAGGTGTTTCTATATGCCATAGAGATAGTAATAACCTTTGTTCATCATAGAATATTCAGTCTGAACTCCCTTTGTGGTTTGTGTTCTGTCTTTCCTTGGAAAAGGGAAAATGAAATAACTCATTGAATAGAGAGACTTTCTATCTCAGGATATGGAAATCTCACTACAGACTTGAATTTTCTCTTTCTCCCTTGGATAACATTTTGACTCAGAAAATTATCGTTTATAATATGAGCCTTTATGAGGATGATGCAAGTTTTGAGATGACCATTACTGAATTTTTCTTGGAAAAAACAGAAGTTTATAGTAAAAGATATAAGTGGTACTACAGAAAAATATTGAATGAAAAATGGTACATAACAGCTTCAGCTTCCCAGTTTGAACTCTTACAGCCCAGACTTCTGTGGCCACTGCAGCAAGAGGGAGAGCAGAAAGTGGTCCTCAGACCTCTCTGACCTGCAGGATTGGAGACAAACAGCCCCAATCCTGACTCAGGGTCAAGGTTTCCCCCTGGAGAGGGGGGTTGAAGTCCTAGGGAGATCTTAGACCATGTCCTTTTTCTGATATTGCTGATGGAGCCACTTCCTTCCATAGAGACCTGCCTTCCCCGAGAGCAGTGTGTCTTTCAGGAGAACCCGGTCTGCCTGGGTCTGAGCCCAGGCCATGCTAGTAGTCGGTGGGCTCTGGCCCGGCCACTGAGGAGCCTGCCCAAGGGGGGCACCAGCCCCGCACTCTGGGGGCTCTGGGATGGACTCCCTGTCCACACTGCTGCAGGGCTTAGAGACCGCATTTCTGGGAAGGATCTTGTGTTCTTTCCACCCAGGAATTCACAGGCCCTGTAGGGAGTCAGGAGGACGTGTGTGGCAAAAGGAGAACAGGTGTATTCCCGGATCTTACATGGGCTGCTCCAGGGAACCCCAACAGCTTCTTGTCTGCAAGTGCCTAATGGGGCCCCAGAGTCCAGGGTGTCCTGAGGATACTGTCTCCCAATGGACATGGCCTGAGGTCAGAAAAGACCTCAGATCCATAGGCACCATGTGCGGGCCTTGGCAAGAGTCACTGCTGCACATAGGGGTGTTGGGCCATTAAGCCAGAGACGTTCCCCAGAACTTCTGTAATTGGGACTTCTCCAGCTCTCTTGTGATGCTCTGCCGGTCCCTGAGCAACGAAGGTTCTGCATACCCAGTCTGCAGATCCCACACCTGGTCCTAGGCATGGCCCCAAGGAGGCTTCTTTGTCCAGTGTGACACGGGAAGAAAAGCCCCTGAGTCAGAAAAAGAAAAATAAATATATGATATTGATCACATATGAAATCCAAACAAACAGTACAAATGAGGTTACTGATAAAACTGAGACACAGATGAAGAAAACGGACTTAACCTTTCCAGGCCCTAAGAAACAGGTGGGGGATGGGAGCGATAAACTGGAGATCTCGATGATCATATATCCACTACTATTCATAAAATAGATAATAAGTAACCTAGTGTATAGCACAGAGAATTCTGTTCAACACTCTGCAATGACCTATATGGGAAAATGTCAGGAGCCACGTTAGGCATTACTGGCAAAATGCAGGCACAGCCCCACCCCCCTCTCCTCATCTCGCGAGCACATTCCTGGAAGGAAGGAGTTAGGCCTTGTGCTTCTGACTTTTTCTTTCCTTTCTTCAGCTGGGTTGGCTGGAAAGAATGTTAAGATGCTTGAGAGAAGCATGAGAAAGCACAAAGCCTACAGTTGTGCCCAGAAAATAATCTATAAAATAACCATTGACATTTGTTCAAGGATCTTTGCAAAGAATGTCCCAGGATGAGCATGTAGGCCGCAGCTTGAGGCCATGGGAAGGATTGTTTTCTGAGACCTGTTTGTGAGGGAAATATTTATGGCAAAAGTAATTTGCTGAGTTTAGGTTTAGGAATAATTAAGAATAGCTAGAAGGCTTTTTAGGAGATAGTGATCTTAAGATGCTAGGGGCAAACAGGATTTAGAAGGATAAGAAATAAACGGACGAATATAGCATGAGGTACAATGTAATCACAAGTTAAGTATAGGACACATAAGAAGAAGTAGATAATAGATAGTAAAGCCAATTCTGGGAGAATTGCTGAAGCAGGAACTCTGTAGGACAACAATGATTTCTGGAGACAGTAAGTCTGGGTGGGGGAAACTGAAAATGTTAAACCTCTGACCTAATGCTTTTGTCAAAGTATAAAAGAGAACCTGAAGGTCAAAATAAACATGTAGTTCTGTACTATGAGTCAGAGGCTACATCATTCACTGACACCGCTCACCCCTTCAGGCTGATTCTCTGGCTGCAGGAGCTGGACTCCAGCAGGAAAATAATATTAACAAAAGAGTGAATACATGTCTTTGTATGATTGATTCACCACGCTGTACAAGAGAAACTAACGCAACATTGAAAATCAAGGGTCATTTCAGTTCAGTTCAGTCCCTCAGTTGTGTCCGACTCTTTGCGACCCCATGAATCACAACACGCCAGGCCTCCCTGTTCATTACCATCTCTAGGAGTTCACTCAGACTCACATCCATCGAGTCCATGATGCCATCCAGCCATCTCATCCTCAGTCATCCCCTTCTTCTCCTGCCCCCAATCCCTGCCAGCATCAGAGTCTTTTCCAATGAGTCAACTCTTTGCATGAGGTGGCCAAAGTACTGAAAAATCAAGGATATTTCAATAAAATTTTAAACTAAATAATTTTTCCTGTCTAGTGTCCTTCTCTGAGTAAAGTGCCACAGCCCATCATTGATTAAATAGAAAAAGGTTCTGAGGTCAGTCATAATAAAGAAAACTTTTAGAGTTAGTTGCCCAAAACAGACAATATCATATTTCTTTCACAATTTATCTATGATTTTTTAGTCAATCTTGTAGTGTATAAAACTATGACACAGTAATTAACTCCAAAACCTAGCATCAATATATACACTATGATACATATTGAATAATAGAATGAAAAGTTATGAGGTCATATGCAAGGAATGAGGAAAAGGGACAGAGTCTTAAAGAAGAACAAAAAGCTATTGTGTGTGGAGTTATAGACATAAAGAAAAAGCAACTATAGTGTGTAACCTAAAAAAAAAAATCAACAAAATAAAAAAATCTTCAGAAGGAAAAATTTGATGCAGAACTCAATGAAAAGAATAAAAATTGAGAATTTTAGTTCAGATGAGGTTGAAAATACATGTCAAAGGACTGTCTCAAACAGAGCAGTAAGTGGTATTTAGGGGGAGATTGAGTGTCCTGGGTTGAAATGAGAATCTGAAGGACTCCTATTTCTGAAGAAATATTACCAAACAAATGCAAACAAATTCAGAAAAACAAATAAATCTAGTGAGTGATGGATCTAGATGGGTCGATGCAATTAGGACTATACTATAGCTCATGGAATGGAGATATGAAATTCATATTTGGGAGTTCAATTATTTTCAAACAGCTTCAAGGATAACAAGTGTAAACTCCTGGAGGGACTTTTTTTTTTTTTTTTTTTACCAGAGATTGCATTGTGGCAATTGGTTTAAATAGGTTTCCAAGTTCTGACTTCAATAACGAGTGAAAGTGAAGTCGCTCAGTCGTGTCCAACTCTTTGTGACCCCATGGATGTAGCCTACCAGGCTCCTCCCTCCATGGGATTCTCCAGGCAAGAATACTGGAGTGGATTGCCATTTCCTTCTCCAGGGGATCTTCCCAACCCATGGATCGAACCTGGTTCTCCCTCATTCCAGGCAGATACTTTAACCTTTGAGCCACCAGGGAAGCCCTCAGTAACTGGCATCCAGATGTATTTACAATTTTACAAAAGTCTAATCATGAGCACCTATACCTTTTTAGAGGGTTGATAACCCTATCACTTGAAGGAGATGGGCATCGTGTTTGGATGATGGCAAGGAACCAAGCTCATTTTTTCTCCAGAGCCCAGAGCTGTGATATGTGCAGTTGACAGGGCTGTGGAGACTTCTGAAAGTCTCTGCCACCAAGAGGGAAGCACCTAACCCTGAATTGAACTGAGTTAAGTACTGAACAGAGCTACATACTGAACAGAGTTATGTACTGAACGAGTAGAACATTTTATTACCTGCACTCAAAGGTGAGTTCTACTCAAAGTACAATGAAATTCTGCTATGTTCAGTTAAAAATGAAATTTTAATGGCCATCCTGGACACAGAGCTGCTTTTTCTTTTCTTTCTATCAGTACTATTTATATTTGAGCACTGCATCAAGCACTTATTACATATGGGATTTCTAGACAAGTATCTAGTCAAGGCTATGGCTTTTCCTATGGTCATGTATGGATGTGAGAGTTGGATTGTGAAGAAGGCTGAGCACCAAAGAATTGATGCTTTTGAACTGTGGTGTTGGAGAAGACTCTTGAGAGTCCCTTGGACTGCAAGGAGATCCAACCAGTCCATTCTGAAGGAGATCAGCCCCAGGATTTCTTTGGAAGGAATGATGCTAAAGCTGAAACTCCAGTACTTTGGCCTCCTTATGAGAAGAGTTGACTCATTGGAAAAGACTCTGATTCTGGGAGGGATTGGGGGCAGGAGAAGAAGGGGGCAACAGAGGATGAGATGGCTGGATGGCATCACTGACTCAACAGACGTGAGTCTGAGTGATTTCCTGGAGTTAGTGATGGACAGGGAGGCCTGGCATGCTGCAATTCATGGGGTCACAAAGAGTCAGACATGACTGAGTGACTGAAATGAATTGAACTGAGCTGAACTGCTTTTACACACACTATGCTAAGTAACCTCCTTATAAAATGTGGGCAAAAATAAAAAGTTAGTTCATATTGTTGAGAAGATTAAAATAGTTAATCCATATAAGAGGAGTTAATCCAAAGCATAGAAATACTAAGCAGCACACATTTCTCCTGTTATTAATTTAATATTACCATAGTCATTTCTGTTATCCATCTAGAAATGATTATAATCACAATGAATTCTTGGCCAGTTTCCATTCCACTGATTATTGTCACTGATTATTGTAGATTGAACATTCACAGTCCAAAATATGACATGTTCTGATAATATGACCTGACGCCAGGAAAAATTGCCTTCCTTAACTATAAGTGCATTTGTTTCCTTTTTGTCTTAAAAGGAGTAGTTTTATTATTTAAGTTGGAAGCAAACACTGAACCGTTTATAGTTTTTCGACATCTGAGTTAAAGCCAACAATGATTATATTAAGTTTAATTATTTGTAAAAAAAAATATTTGCTTTGGACAAACACATCTGTCACTTCGAAGGCTGAAGGCGTGGAGAACACTACTGTGAAGACTGTGTGCTAGTGTGGGTTCCAGTCAGGGAGTCATGGAGATCAAGAGAGAAACAGAGTTTCCGTATATGCTTCCGTACCAAACAGCTAATAAAAGTAACTCTGGAGTCATCCTAACATTCATCCTTTGTTGAATCTCTAAGGACTTCCAGGTTGGCTCAGTGGTAAGAATTTGCCTGCCAATGCAGGAGACCTGAGTTTGATCCCTAGGTTGGGAAGATCCCCTGGAGAAGGAAATGACAACCCTCTCCAGGATTCTTGTCTATGATATCCCATGGACAGAACAGCCTGGCTGGCGGTTTACAGTCCATGGAGTCACACTCAGACACTGCTGAGAACACACACTAATCTTTAAGCTTTTCCATAGATGAATAATTTTGTTATGATTGAGATAATGGTTTACTTTAAACAAAAAGTTTGCTGGGGATTCTCATTGAGTTTCATCTTTTGTATAATAACACGAACTGAATCTGTCTTTAATGTCATTTCTAGGTTTGTTCTGGGGGGGTAAGCAAATAGCTAAATTAGAATTCAAGACAGGATTGTGCTAAACGCTTTATTTCCCCTGATCCAGGCAGAAGAAAGACTTCTCTTACATTCTCTTATTTGTCTCTTTAATGTTTAGAAACATGGATTCAGATAAGCTGGAAGCCTTCCAGAGTGGACTCACCTGCTCCATCTGCTTGAACTGCTTCCTGGGCCCCGTCACCACAGACTGTGGGCACAGCTTCTGCCGTCCCTGTCTAGCCTTTGTTGGGAAGAAGGACAGGCTCCAAGGAGCTGCCCTGAGTGCAGGGGAATAGCAGAGAGGCCCTATTTCCAAACCAATATTGTCCTCAAAAGGCTGGCTTCCCTTGACAGATAGGCCAGAGCTGACCACAACCACAGCTCTGAGAAAAAGATCTGTGTGATACACCAGGAAGCCAAAGGCCTCTTCTGTGAGGTTGACCAGACCCTGCTTTGTGGGCCCTGCTCTGAATACCCTGAGCACGCAGCCCACAGACACAGTCCAATACACAGGGCTGCTGAAGAATCCTGGGTAGGTGACGCCTCTTGAGCAGTTTGGGATCTAGAAACTCCTACATCAGAGAGGAAGACGAGGATTCTATGATGGTGCTGGGAATGGAGATAGTGGAGGTGGGATTTCTGAATGTGGATCCTCACATATAATTGTGTTCTTTCAGTGTTGTTGTCCAATTGTCCACACGTGTGGAAATGCAGCATCCCGGGGCAGGTGGCACCAGGGACAGAGGCTTCTGGGGAGTCTGAGGCTTTCTTATTCAGGCTGTATTAGAGCCTGAGTTGCAATATTTTAGGAAATGGATTTCATCATCTGTAAAGTTCCCCCAATTCTATCATATACAGTTCTGTCACTTTGATATTCAGGTATTTGAATCAGATTAAGGTGGAAAAATTTGAGCACAGCATCCTAACTGAAGATTTCTGTGTTACCAAAAACTGCATCTGTTCATGAATATGGGGATAAAATTTATGATGTCATCTTCTGTGTCACTAAATCCCATGGATGTTTTGCAGGAGAAATTCCTGAAGAGAATGG
The DNA here is from genome assembly GCA_917880005.1 of Nanger dama. Classification (NCBI taxonomy): domain Eukaryota; kingdom Metazoa; phylum Chordata; class Mammalia; order Artiodactyla; family Bovidae; genus Nanger; species Nanger dama. The sequence continues at coordinate 297,779 of CAKJTW010000201.1, read as the reverse complement.
GCTGTTTATGGAAAATAAGAGAAGAAATGAAAATCAGTCTGAATCAGGAAACTAAAAAAACTGGTTCATTTAAGGTAAGAATAATTGTGTTCTTATTTATTTGTATAGATATCTACAGAAATCTAGCTTAGACAGTTAGGTCAATTTAAACTCCTATGAATGGATATTGGTCTCTTCAATGTAAAAGTACTAATTTCAAAAGACTTACCAGTGATTACAGTTAGAAGAGGCTAGTTCAAAGAATGCTAGTATATGGGAAAACCAATGCATCAAAAGTATTCATAGGCCAAATTTTGAAGATTTGAATAAACCTTCTCAGACACAGAGTATAAGACACATTGCATTAAGTGTCACTGTGAAGGAGAGAAGAGAAATAGAGTAACACCTAGAGCAAAACTAGAGCATATGTTAAAAAAAAAGAATTTGTACCAAAGGGGTTTACCTCATTAAACGGTATTTAGAAAATCAGGGAAATGAAAAAAGAGATAAGCAAAATACAGGTCAGAAAGGAAATACTTGATAGAGTGAAAACCTTGGAGAACCTTCCTAGGGAGAGAGCCTGGGAGCACTCAGATGGCTTGACTGTAACAGGAAAAGAAACTAGGAGCTCAGAGAAAGCATGGGCAGGAAGGACGAGCAGATGTTGAAGACTGATGTGTGGGGCAGAAAGCTTGTCAAAAACATTTAAATGACACTAAGAAAATAACATTTGAAGTTTTCTTTTGAATGTGAACATAAGTAATGCTCTGGACCCACTATCTATGCAGGACTATGTTGCCTTAAGGAAGGTGATGATCAACCTTGAATATCAGAGGATGCTTCTGTTGCTCTGGGGGAGGAGCAACTGCATCTGGAGGCCCTGAAAAAAGAAGCCAAGGAGATTTGTCTACAACTCAAGGAGAGTGTGTTCAGAATGACTCATTAGAGAGAAAGTCTGAAAGAAGTGTACAAAGAGCTGACTGAGATGTGCCACAAACAGGAAACGGAGCTGCTCCAGGTGAGAAAGGAGGGTCATCCTCAGAGAAATACTCTTCTAGATGAGTTGCTGTGACACTGAAATATTACCTGCATATACTGTTACTCTCAGTTAAAAGAGGATGCTCCTTGATTCCCATTATTTTATTTGTCCAACCCCTATTTCATTATACACTTGTAATGTTCTTTTGTTTGTTTTGTTTTATTTTTAAATGTATTTATCTACTTTAATTGCAGGCTAATTATTTTAAAATATTGTGGTGGTTTTCACAATACATTCACATGAATCAGCCATGGGTGTACATGTGTACCCCATCCTGAAACCCCCTCTCACCTCTCTCCCCATCTCATCCCTCAGGTTCATCTCAATGCACCAGCCCTGAGCACCCTGTCTCATGAAACAAAACTGGACTGGCAATTTGTTTCACATATGATAATATACAGGTGTTAATGTTATTGCTCTCAAATCATCCCATTCTTGCCTTCTCCCATAAAGTCCAAAAGACTGTTCTTTACATCTGTGCCTCTTTTGCTGTCTTGCATATAGGGTCATCGTTACTATCTTTCTAAATTCCATATATATGCATTAGTATACTGTATTGGCATTTTTCTTTCTGACTTACTTATCTCTGTATAGTAAGCTCCAGTTTCATCCACCTCATTAGAACGGATTCAAATGGATTCTTTTTAATGGCTGAGTAATGAATTCCAGTTGAGCTGTTTCAAATCCTGAAAGATGATGCTGTGAAAGTGCTGCACTCAATATGCCAGCAAATTTGGAAAACTCAGCAGTGGCCACAGGACTGGAAAAGGGCAGTTTTCATTCTAATTCCAAAGAAAGGCAATGCCAAAGAATGCTCAAACTACTGCACAATTTCACTCATCTCACACACTGGTAAACTAATGCTCAAATATCTCCAAGCCAGGCTTCAGCAGTACATGAACCGTGAACTTCCTGATGTTCAAGCTGGTTTTAGAAAAGGCAGAGGAACCAGAGATCAAATTGCCAACGTCTGCTGGATCATGGAAAAAGCAAGAGAGTTCCAGAAAAACATCTATTTCTGTTTTATTGACTATGCCAAAGCCTTTGACTGTGTGGATCACAATAAACTGTGGACAATTCTTCAAGAGATGGGAATATCAGACCACCTAACTTGCCTCGTGAGAAATCTGTATGCAGGTCAGGAAGCAATAGTTAGAACTGGACATGGAACAACAGACTGGTTCCAAATAGGAAAAGGGGTATGTGAAGGCTGTATATTGCCACCCTGCTTAGTTAATTTATATGCAGAGTACATCATGAAAAACGCTGGACTGGAAGAAACAGAAGCTGGAATCAAGACTGCCAGGAGAAATATCAATAATCTCAGACCTGAAGATGACACCACCCTTATGGCAGAAAGTGAAGAGGAGCTAAAAAGCCTCTTGATGAAAGTGAAAGAGGAGAGCGAAAAAGTTGGCTTAAAGTTCAACATTCAGAAAATGAAGATCATGGCATCCATTTCCATCACTTCAAGGGAAATAGATGGAGAAACAGTGTCAGACTTTAATTTTGGGGGCTTCAAAATCACTGCAGATGGTGACTGCAGCCATGAAATTAAAAGACGCTTACTCCTTGGAAGAAAAGTTATGACCAACCTAGATAGTATATTGAAAAGCAGAGACATTACTTTGCCGACTAAGGTCTGTCTAGTCAAGACTATGGTTTTTCCAGTGGTCATGTATGGATGTGAGAGTTGGACTGTGAAGAAGGCTGAGCACCAAAGAATTGATGCTTTTGAACTGTGGTGTTGGAGAAGACTCTTGAGAGTCCCTTGGACTGCAAGGAGATCCAACCAGTCCATTTTGAAGGAGATCAACCTTGGGATTTCTTTGGAAGGAAAGATGCTAAAGCTGAAACCCCAGTATTTTTGCCACCTCATGTGAAGAGTTGACTCCTTGGAAAAGACTCTGACGCTGGGAGGGATTGGGGGCAGGAGGAGAAGGGGACGACCGAGGATGAGATGGCTGGATGGCATCACGGACTCGAGGGACATGAGTCAGCGTGAACTCCGGGAGATGGTGATGAACAGGGAGGCCTGGCGTGCTGTGATTCATGGGGTCGCAGAGTTGGACATGACCGAGCGACTAAACTGAACTCTACTGAATATTCCATTTTGTATATGTACCACAGCTTTCTTATCCATTCATCTGCTGATGGACATCTAGGTTGCTTCCATGTCCTGGCTATTGTAAACAGTGCTGTGATGAACATTGGGGAACACATGCCTCTTTCATTTCAGGTTTCCTCTGTGTGTATGCCCAGCAGTGGGATTGCTTGGTCATCTGGCAGTTCTATTTCCAGGTTTTTAAGGAATCTCCACACTGTTCTCCATAGTGGCTGTACTAGTTTGCATTCCCACCAACAGTGTAAGAGGGTTCCCTTTTCTTCATTCCTTCTCCCCAATTTATTGCTTGTAGACTTGGATAGCAGCCCTACTGACTGGAGTGAGATGGTACCTCACTGTGGTTTTGATTTGCATTTCTCTGATAATGAGTGATGTTGAGCATCTTTTCATGTGTTTGTTATCCATCTGTATGTCTTCTTTGGAGAAATGTCTGTTTAGTTCTTTGGCTCATTTTTTTTTTTTTTAATTGTGTGGCTTATTTTTTCTGGAATTGAGCTGCAAGAGTTGCTTGTATATTTTTGAGATTAACTGTTAGTTGCTTCATTTGCTATTATTTCCTCCCATTATGAAGGCTGTCTTTTCACCTTGCTTATAGTTTCCTTCGTTATGCAAAAGCTTTTATGTTTAATTAGATCCCATTTGTTTATTTTGGTTTTTATTTCCATTACTCTGGGAGGGGGTCATAAAGGATCCTGCTGTGATTTATGTCTGAAAGAGTTTTGCCTATGTTTTCCCCTAGGAGTTTTATAGTTTCTGGTCTTATATTTAGATATTTAATCCATTTTGAGTTTATTTTTGTGTATGGTGTGAGAAAGTGCTCTAGTTTTATTCTTTTATAAGTGGTTGAACAGTTTTCCCAGCATCAATTTATCAAATATATGGTGTCCATAGGTGTGCAGAGTTATCTCTGGGCTTTCTATTTTGTTCCATTGATCTATATTTCTGTCTTTGTGCCAATACCATACTGTCTTGATGATTATGGCTTTGTAGTAGAGCCTGAAGTCAGGCAGGTTGATTCCTCCAGTTCCATTATTCTTTCTCAAGATTGCTTTGGCTATTTAAGGTTTATTTGTATTCCCAAACAAATTGTGAAATTATTTGTACTAATTCTTTGAAAAATATCATTGGTAGCTTGACAGGGATTGCATTGAATCTATAGATTGCTTTGGGTAGTACACTCATTTTCACTATATTGATTCTTCTTATCCATGAACATGGTGTATTTCTCCATCTATTAGTGTCCTCTTTGATTTCTTTCACCAGTGTTTTATAGTTTTCTATATATAGGTCTTTTTTTTTTTTTTAGGTAGATATATTCCTAAGTATTTTATTCTTTTCCTTGCAATGGTGAATAGAATTGTTTTCTTAATTTCTCTGTTTCTCATTGTTAGTGTAAATGAATGCAAGGGATTTCTTGTGCTAATTTTATATCCTGCAACTTTACTATATGCATTGATTAGCTCTAGTAATTTTCTTTTGGAGTCCTTAGGGTCTTCTATGTAGAGGATCATGTCATCTGCAAACAGTGAGAGTTTCACTTCGTTTCCAATTTGGATTCTTTTTATTTCTTTTTCTTCTCTGATTGCTGTGGCTAAAACTTCCAAAACTCTATTGAATAGTAGTGGTGAAAGTGGGCACCCTTGTCTTGTTCCTGATTTTAGGGGAAATGCTTTCAATTTTTCCCCATTGAGGATAATGTTTGCTGTGGGTTTATCATATATGACTTTTATTATGTTGAGGTATATTCTTTCTATGCCTGCTTTCTGGAGGGTTTTTATTATAAATGGATGTTGAATTTCGTCAAAGGCTTTCTCTGAATCTATTGAGATAATCATGTGGCTTTTATTTTTCAATTTGTTATTGTGGTGTATCGCATTGATTGATTGATTTGTGAATAGTGAAGAATCTTTGTATCCCTGGGATTAGCCTACGTGGTCATGATGTATGATCTTTTTCAGAAAACGAAGATTCATGGGATTCATGGGATTGCAAAGAGTCGGACACTACTGAGAGACTGAACTGAACTGAACTGAAGTGAATATGTTGTTGGATTCTGTTTGCTAGAATTTTGTTAAGGAATTTTGCATCTATGTTCATCAGTGATATTGGACAGTAGTTTTCTTTCTTGGTGGCATCTTTGTCTAGTATTGGTATTAGGGTGATGGTGGCCTCACAGAATGAGTTTGGAAGTTTAACCTCCTCTGCAATTTTCTGGAAGAATTTGAGTAGGATAGGCATTATCTCTTCTCTAAATTTTTGGTAGAATTCATCTATGAAGCCGTCTGGTACTGAGCTTTTGTTTGTTGGAAGATTTCTGATTACAGTTTTGATTTCCGTGTTTGTGATGGGTCTGTTAAGATTTTCTATTTCTTCCTGATTCAGTTTTGCAAAGTTATACTTTTCTAAGAATTCATTCATTTCTCCCAAGTTGTCCATTTTATTGGCATATTTTTGCTGATAGTAGTCTCTTATGATCCTTTGTATTTCTGTGTTGTCTGTTGTGATCTCTCCATTTTTATTTCTAATTTTGTTGATTTAATTTTTCTCCCTTTGTTTCTTGATGAGTCTGGCTAATTGTTTGTCTATTTTCCTTATCTCCTCAAAGAACCAGCTTTTAGCTTTGTTGACTTTTGCTATGGTCTCCTTTGTGTCTTTTTCATTTATTTCTGTCCTAAGTTTTATGATTTCTCTCCTTCTATTAACCCTGAGGTTCTTCTTTTCTTCTTTATCTAGTTCCTTAAGGTGTAGAGTTAGGTTATGTATTTTATTTTTCTCTTGTTTCTTGAGGTAAGCTTGCATTGTTATGAACCTTCCCCTTAGCACTACTTTTACTGAATCCCATACCATTTGCTTTGTTGTGTTTTCATTTTCATTCACTTCTATGCATAGTTTGATCTCTTTTTTTTAAATGTCTTCTGTGATTTGTTCGTTATTCAAACGTGTGTTGTTTATCCTCCATATGTTTGTATTTTTAATAGTTTTTTTCCCCCAGTAGTTGACATCTAATCTTACCACACTGTGATCAGAAAAGATGTTTGAAATAATTTCAGTTTTTTTTTTTAATCAAGTCTAGATTTACGGCCCAGGATATGATCTATCCTGAAGAAGATTCCGTGTGCACTTGAGAAAAAGGTGAAGTTCATTGATTTGAGGTAAAATGTTCTATAGATATCAATTAGGTCCATTGTATCATTTAGAGTTTGTGTTTCCTTGCTAATTTGGTGTTTAGTTGATCTATCCATAGGTGTGAGTGGGGCATTAAAGTCTCCCACTATTATTGTGTTACTGTTAATTTCCCATTCCATACTTGTTAGCATTTGCCTTACATATTGCAGTGCTCCTATGTTGGGTGCATCAGTTCAGTTCAGTTCAGTTGCTCAGTCATGTCCAACTCTTTGCCACCCCATGAATCACAGCACGCCAGGCCTCCCTGACCATCAACAACTCCTGGAGTTCACTCAGGCTCATGCCCATTAGAGTCAGTGATGCCATCCAGCCATCTCATCCTCTTCTCCTTCTGCCCTCAATCCCTCCCAGCATCAGAGTCTTTTCCAATGAGTTAACTCTTCACATGAGGTGCCAAAAAGTACTGAAGTTTCAGCTTTAGCATCATTCCTTCCAAAGAAATCCCAAGGTTGATCTCCTTCAGAATGGACTGGTTGGATCTCCTTGCAGTCCAAGGGACTCTCAAGAGTCTTCTCCATCACCACAGTTCAAAAGGATCAATTCTTTGGTGCTCAGCCTTCTTCACAGTCCAACACTCACATCCATACATGACTACTGGAAAATGCATAGCCTTGACTAGACAGACCTTAATTGGCAAAAGTCTCTACTTTTGAATATACTATTTAGGTTGGTCATAACTTTTCTTCCAAGGAGTAAGCTTCTTTTAATTTCATGGCTGCAATCTCCATCTGCAGTGATTTTAGAGCCCCCTCAAAATAAAGTCTGACACTGTTTTCATTGTTTCCCCATCTATTTCTCATGAAGTGATGGGACCGGATGCCATGATCTTCTTTTTCTGAATGTTGAGCTTTAAGCCACCTTTTTCTCTCTGCACTTTCACTTTTATCAAGAGGCTTTTTAGTTCCTCTTCACTTTCTGCCATAAGGGTGGTGTCCTCTGCATATCTGAGGTTATTGCTATTTCTCATGAATATTTGGTGTAACCTAATTTTGTACCAGGCTGCTGTGCATGTTGAAAATACAGAGAACAAGAAAGGGTGTCTGCTTTCAGAGAGCCTCTATTCTGGTGGACAAAAAACTGGCAAGGGAATAATTATACACAACAATTTGCAATATTTGTACAGGAAATTTCTATAGAAAACAGAGAAGCTAAAATACAACAATGGGATAGTAATTGCATCTTTCAGTATCCTTTCCATGAACAGAAAACACAAGTAAACTGGCTTAAACAGAAAAAGGCTTTATTGGTAATAAAGTCTGATAACAGAGCAGGCTTCAATCTTGGTTATTTAAGACCAAGCTTGAATTGTTGGGTGCATATATATTTATAATTGTTACATCTTCTTCTTGGATTGACCTTTTGATCATCATATAATTTCCTTCTTTGTCTCTTTATACAGCCTTTATTTCAAAGTTTATTTTGTCTGATATGAGTACTGCTACTCCTGCTTTCTTTTGGTCTCCATTTGGTGAAGTATCTTTTACCAGCCCTTCACTTTCAGTCTGTATGTCCCTTGTTTTGAGTCATATATAGGTGTCTTGTAGACAGGATATATAGGTATCTTCTTTTTATATCCATTCAGCCAGTCTTTGTCTTTTGGTTGGGACATTCAACCCATTTACATTTAAGGTAATCATTGATAAGTATGATCTTTTTACCTTTTGCTTCTTTGTTTTGGGTTTGAGTTTATACATCTTTTTTTGTGTTTCCTGTCTAGAGAATACCCTTTAGCATTTGTTGAAGAGCTGGTTTGGTGGTGCTAAATTCTCTCAACTTTTGCTTCTCTGTAAAGCTTTTGATTTCTCCTTCATATTTGAATGAGATCCTTTCTGGGTATAGTAATCTGGGGTGTAGGTTTTTCTCTTTCATCACCTTAAGTATGTCCTGCCATTCCCTCCTGGCCTAAAGAGTTTCTACTGAAAGATCAGCTGTTATCTTTTTGGGAATCCCCTTGTGTGTTATGTGTTGTTTTTCCCTTGCTGCTTTTAATATTTGCTCTTTGTTTTTGATCTTTGTTAATTTGTTTAATATGTTTCTTGGGGTGTTTTGCCTTGGGTTTATCCTGTTTGGGACTCTCTGGGTTTCTTGGACTTGGGTGGCTATTTCCTTCCCCATTTTGAAGAAGTTTTCAACTATAATCTCCTCAAGTATGTTCTCATGTGCTTTCTTTTTGTCTTCTTCTTCTGGGACGCCTATGATTTGAATGTTGGTGCGTTTGACATTGTACTAGAGCTCTCTGAGGTTGTTCTAATTTCTTTTAATTATTTTTTCTTTTTCCCTCTTTGTTTCATTTATTTCCACCATTGTACCTCCCACCTCACTTATCCTATCTTCTGCCTCGGTTATTCTACTGTTGGTTCCCTCCAGAGTGTTTTTGAGCTCAGTTATTGTATTATTCATTATTAATTGACTCTTTTACTTCTTCTGGGTCCTTGTTAAACATTTCTGGCATCTTCTCAATCCTTGTCTCCATACTATTTATCTGTAACTCCATTTTGTTTTCAAGATTTTGGATCACTTTTACTATCATTATTCTGAATTCTTTTTTTCAGGTAGATTCTCTATCTCTTCCTCTTTGGTTTGGTTTGGTGTGCACTTATCATGTTACTTTACCTAGTGAATATTTCTCTGCCTTTTCATTTTGTTTAGATTGTTGTGTTTGGGGTGGCCTTTCTGTATGCTGGAAGTTTGTGATTCCTCTTTATTTTGGAAGTTACTCCCTGTGGGTGGGGTTAGACAACAGGCTTGTCAAGGTTTCCTGCTTAGGGAAAGGTGCATCAGTGTTCTGGTTGGTGTAGCTGGATTTTGTCTCTCTGGAGTGCAATGAAGTGTTCAGTAATGAGTTTTGAGGTGTCTATGTGTTTCGTGTGACTTTTGACCGCCTGTATTTTAATGCTCAGGGTTATGTTCCCACATTACTGGAGAATTAGCTTGGTATGTCTTGCTTTGAAACTTTTTGGCTCTTGGGTGGAGCTTGGTTTCAGTGTAGGTATGGAGGCTTTCGGATGAGCTCTTTTCAATTAATGAGTCAAGTGTTTTCTGGTATTCTCCAGTTTTGAATTTAAGCCCCCTGCCTCTGATTTTTAGTCTTATTCTTACAGTAGCCTCAAGATTTTTCTATCCATACTGCACCAATGATAAAACACTTAGGTTAATGGAGAAAAGATTCTCCACAGTGAGGGACACCCAGAGAGGTTCAAAGAGTTAGAATAGGAAAAGGAGGAGGGAGAAGAGGAAAAAAAAAGGGGGAGGGAGGGAGATAAAGGTGACCAGGAGGAGAAGAAGGAGAATCAAAAGGGGAGAGAGCCATCTAGCCAGTAATCAATTCCCTATGTGTTCTGCACAGTCTGGACTGTCCAGAGAGGTTCACGATGTTACATAGAGAAGAGAAGAGGAAGGAAGGAGATAGAGGTGACCAGGAGGAGGAGAGGGGGAATTAAAAGAGAGAGCCATCTAGTCAGTAACAAATTCCTTATATGCTTTGTACAGTTTAAATTTCCCAGTGAGGTTCACATGGTACATAGAGAAGAGAAGAGGGAAGAAGGAGATAGAGGTGACCAGGAGGAGAAGAGGGGGAATCAAAAGGGGACAGAGCCATCTCCCCAGTAATCAATTCCCTATGTGCTCTGCACAGTCTGGACTGCCCAGAGAGGTTTACGGTGTTACATAGAGAAGAGAAGAGGAAGGAAGGAGATAGAGGTGACCAGGAGGAGAAGAGGGGGAATCAAAAGGGGACAGAGCCATCTTCCCAGTAATCAATTCCCTATGTGCTCTGCACAGTCTGGACTGCCCAGAGAGGTTTACGGTGTTACATAGAGAAGAAAAGAGGAAGGAAGGAGATAGAGGTGACCAGGAGGAGAAGAGGGGGAATCAAAAGGGAAGAAAGCCATCTCCCCAGTAATCAATTCCCTATGTGCTCTGTACAGTCTGGACTGCCCAGAGAGGTTCACGGTGTTACATAGAGAAGAGAAGAGGAAGGAAGGAGATAGAGGTGACCAGGAGGAAAAGTGAAAGTGAAGTCACTCAGTCGTGTCCAACTCTTTGCGACCCGTGGGCTGTAGCCCACCAAGCTCCTCCATCCATGGGATTCTCCAGGCAAGAATACTAGAGTGGGTTGCCGTTACCTTCTTGGAGGAGAAGAGGGGGAGTCAAAAGAAGAGAGACAGATCTAGCCAGTAATCAGTTTCCTAAGTGTTCTCCACAGTCCAGAATACCCTAAGAGATTCACAGAGTTGGGTAGAGAAGAGAAGGGGGAAGGGAAGAGACAGAGGTGACCTAGGGGAGAGTCAAAAGGGGGAGCAGGAAATCAAGTGAGTAATCACATTCCTAAGTAAAAATGAGTACTGGAGATTGGATTCTTAAAGGTAAAAAATTGATAACAAATACAGAAAAGCAAAGATTAAAAATCTAGAGTAGAGGTTAGACTCAAAAATACAAAAAAAAAAAAAAAGGAAAGAAAGAAAGAAAGAAATCACAAAAATTATTTAAACATTTTTATGAAATTTGCTTTAAAATAGTATTTTTTGCAAGGTAATAGTAGGTTTTTAAAATAAAAATTAAAGGAGTAATAAAGAACCTAAAAATATTTTTTTAATTAAAAAAATTATAATAGTAAAACTTATCTAAGAATTTCTCTGGAGCTGTTGAGGCCAGTGTGTGGTCCTTACTCTAAGCCATGCAGCCTGCACCTTCCTGTTCAGCCCCTGCTTGCTGGTGATAGATGCAAGCATCAGGACTACTACTCTGCTGGGATTTCAGTGCATAATCAGTGGGTGCGCCCCCCCACCTCCCGGTTATGTGGCCCTCTGAGATTCCAAAACTCCCTACAGACCCACCAGTGAGAGGGTTTCCTGGTGTGTGGAAACTTCTCATCCTTCACAACTCCATCTCCAGGATAAGTCTCCATCCCTAACTCTTTCGTCTCTCTTTTTCTCTTTTTATATTTTGTCCTACCTCCTTTCAAAGACAATGGGCTACCTTTCTGGTTGCCTGGTGTCCTTTGCCAGCGTTCAAAAGTTGTTTTGTGGAATTTGCTCAGAGTTTAAATGATCTTCCGATGAATTTGTGGGGGAGAAAGTGGTCTTCCCATCCTATTTCTCCCCTATCTTAGGACCACCCCCACCCTGGTAATGTTTTGAAGATTTTGTCCTTTTCTAGTTAACATAAGGTCAGGTGTTTTCACTGTGGTCAGGAGTGCTATCCAAAATCAGCAAAATTCTCTAACCAGGGGACAGTTAATTTTCTCGGAGTAAATCTCAATGTACCTCCCCTTAAACGCTTATCACTCTGTTGTCCATACTTCCTGAAGACATTGAGCTTTTTCCTGTTGTCTAGGCAAGATTTTTGTCATTGTATCATGCACTCTATAATTCGTTTTACATGGTTCCCAGTATTGGTTTAAATTTTTAAATTAATTATTTATTTATTTTTAATAAATGGTGAGAATGCTCTTCTTGGAAATAGTACTGGGCAATGAGTGACATTGGAAACCTAGACGTTGCTTCATCATTACACAGACTCTCCTGGCCTCCTTCGAGGAATCCCATCATGTTTTAGTTTGGGCTCTGTTATGAAGATAGTTTCTGAGTGTTCCTTAGAATAGAATTAGAAAAAGGATTCAGTTCAGTCACTCAGTCATGTCCAACTCTTTGCACCGCCATGAACTGCAACACTCCAGGCCTCCCTGTCCATCACCAACTCCGGGAGTTCACTCAAACTCAAGTCCATCAAATCGGTGATGCCATCCAGCCATCTCATCCTCTGTCGTCCCCTTCTCCTCCTCCCCCTCAATCCCTCCCAGCACCAGAGTCTTCCAATGAGTCAACTCATCACCTGAGGTGGCTAAAGTATTAGAGTTTCAGCTTTAGCATCAGTCCTTCCAAAGAACACCCCAAACTGATCTCCTTTAGAATTGACTGATGGGATCTTCTTGCAGTCCAAGGGACTCTCGATAGCTCTCCAACACCACAGTTCAAAAGCATCAATTCTTCAGCACTCAGCTTTCTTCACAGTCCAACTTTCACATCAATACATGAACACGGGAAAAAAACCATAGCCTTGACTAAACGGACTTTTGTTGGCAAAGTTATGTCTCTGCTTTTGAATATGCTGTCTAAGTTGGTCATAACTTTCCTTCCAAGGAATAAGCATCTTTTAATTTCATGGCTGCAGTCACCATCTGCAGTGATTTTGGAGCCCCCTCCTCCCACCCAAAAAAAAAGGCTGACACTGTTTCCACTGTTTCTCATCTATTTCCCATGAAGTGATGGGACCAGATGCCATGATCTTCATTTTCTGAATGTTGAGCATTAAGCCAACTTTTTCACTCTCCTCTTTCACTTTCATCAAGAGGCTTTTTAGCTCCTCTTCACTTTCTGCCATAAAGATGGTGTCATCTGCATATCTGAGGTTATTGATATTTCTCCCAGCAATCTTGATTCCAGCTTGTGCTTCTTCCAGCCCAGCATTTCTCATGATGTCTCTTCATATAAGTTAAATAGGCAAGGTGGCAATATACAGCCTTGACATACTCCTTTTCCTGTCTGCAACCAGTCTGTTGTTCCATGTCCAGTTCTAACTATTGCTTCCTGACCTGCACACAGGTTTCTCAAGAGGCAGGTCAAGTGGTCTGGTATTCCCATATCTTTCAGAATTTTCCACAGTTTATTGTGATCCACACAGTTAAAAGGCTTTGGCATAGTCAATAAAGAAGTAGATGTTTTTCTGGAACTCTCTTGCTTTTTCCATGATCCAGCAGATGTTGGCAATTTGATCTCTGGTTCCTCTGACTTTTCTAAAACCTCCTTGAAAAGGATACTTATTAACAAATAGGAATAGTAAGTAAGTTGCAAAAGGTGAAAATTCTCATGATTAACATGATTTTTTTTTCCTTTGCAGGGCTTGGAAAATGCTTTGGAAACGTGAGTGTACACTAATGATTTTTGATTCCTGAGAAATTTGTTGTCTTTTTGATGAAATGGACACCCAAATGCTCTTTGGGACCATGGGGAATTGTCTTCAGGTCTTCGCCAATATTGAATTCCAAGATGCAGGATCCCTTAAATAAAATGCCATTGTATTTACAGATAACTTACAAGCATGCTCCCATACATTTTGTCACCTCCAAGTAACTTATAACAAGTAGCATATACAGTGTAAATTAGATGCTAGAGAGGTCATTCCCTAATGTGTGGCATTTTCAAGTTTTACATTTGTAGAACTTTCCAGAATTTTTTCCTGAATATGTTCCACTCAGAACCAGGGCAAAGGAGAAAAGAGGGTTAGACTGGTAACCTGGGATTGACATGTACACACTGCTGTATATGCAATTTATTTCAAATAGTAGCTCCACAAGTACCTACTGTAAAATAAATGAATAAATAAGCAATAGCCCAGAATGTACAGATTCAATCCATGTGTGAATCCACAGGTGCAGAACCCTCGCATATGGATTACCAACATTGTCTTTTTTGGCTATTTTCTATTTGTAAAAAAAAATTTCAAGGGCTTCTGACATTTGGTCTCAGACGTTTCCTTTTCATCTGACTGAAATCCTGCTACATTTTGGGCTTTATTCCACCTACTCACCCCATCCTCTCCAGCCTTACCACCATGACAATTAGTGAAGGAATTTTTCTAAGACATCACAGAGGAAGCACCTACCCTAGTGAACTGGAAGGTGAAAAGGGCATGAAAGAGGCCTACTCCCTACCCATGACAAGACCGACTGTGATTTTGCTTATAACAGGAAGCAGCTTTCTGCTGCCCACTGGGAAGTGGGCAGCACCGGGGCAGCCAGGTTGGACGTCGGTCAATTTGCTGGGCTGACAAGAGTAAACATGTTTGGTCAGTGAACATTTTTTTTTAAAGACATGGAATGTATCCTTGATGACTACTTTGTCAGTGAAGTCTCAAAGACTTTAGCCTGAATTTTATGTTCTCTGTAAATTGCCCAGAATCTTTGAATTGATGGAATTGGCTAAGGGAATGAAGTTCAGCGAGTGCAAATTTGGAATAATGCCTGATAAAAATGAAGTTGAAAGTTGATCTAATTTCATATTCAGCAAAAAATCTGACAGCACTTTTATATTCCCAAATGTGTAGAACGTATTGAATATGCAAATAGCCAAAAATAAGAGATTTCTGACAACATGTCCTGGGATGAAATCTGCTGTTTTGCAATGCTCACATGAGTAGCCTTTGGTCTTGACATGGAACCTATATCCTTTGTTACAGGACTGACTTGGCACAGATGCAGAAGCCTCAGCCCATGAAGCCAGAGCTCCCTTCTTGGTCTGTCTCTGGATTCCTACACACGCGGGACAACTTCACTGGTAAGAGTCAGCGTTTTGGTGATCAGGACTTCATTTTATTAAAGCTTCTTGCAAACAAACCTTCTGTTATTTATTTATTTATTTATTTATTTATTTTGAACGTGCAGGTGGTACATAACTTCTGAAATTTGTTACATCTATTCTGCTTCTATAGTCAGATTACAAAGACCAAGACTGAACTTTGCCAACCTGTAGTTTACTGCAAATGCAAAGCCAGATACATATATTCAGGTACATCTGACATAGAGCATAAAGAGAGCAACCAGGTTGTTGCTATGGTTATAAAGAGACATTATATTTAATTTTGTGAGTAGCCATCAATATGCTCTTTACTCAGATTATTTCACTCGAGCTTTAATATGCCATTGCTGCTTTTTAATTCACTCTATTGTAACTGCATTTGTTATGCAATGTAGAAAGAATATTTATTATTTCCGAGATTAGGAAGAAGTAACAAAAATAAAAGTCTTATACAGAAAAATTATAATTTTGTCAATCTCACAAGAACTGAAAGGCACAGGATGTATTAACATGGTTAGCCAGAACATCTTCTTAGAAGCTTCCAAAGTATTCACTGCTGGATTTCTATCAATTTTGGACCTTTGAAGTTGCATGGGTATAGAATATACCCCGATAAATATCCACATGATAGCAAAGTGCCATCTACACATTCTATCATATTAAATATAAAAAACACAAGAAAACTTTTCTAATATATAAAAAAATAATGTTCTAGGTGAGTCTTGACATAAACTATTAAAAGATTAATATTAAATCAAATTTCACATTTCATGATATACTTCTTTTTTTTTTAATTTTCTATATGACTTTAGGTGTTTCTGTATGCCCAGAGGTAGTAATAACTTTTGTTCTTCAGAGAAGAGTCAGGCTGAACTCCCTTTACTGTTTGTGTTCTGTGTTCCCTTGAAAGAGAGAAAAAAAAAAAAAAAAAAAAACCTCTCAGAGATATGGAAATCCCACTGGCTAACAAAATTTTTACTCCTTCTTCAGTGGAAAATGTTCTGAGTCAGACAATAACCACTCACCATGTGAGCCTTGATGATGGAAGTGTGATGTTTGGAGATGACAACCACTGTGTGTCCAGACAGCCCCAGAGTGTGGAGAGTTTTGTGTTCTGGGAAGCTCGGGCCTTCATCTCCGGGAGACATTACTGGGAGCTGGATGTGACACAGTCCTCTAGCTGGATTCTAGGGGTCTGTAAGGACATTTTGTCTAGTGATACCGCTATCAGCATTGATTCTGATGAAACATTTCTTTTCTATGAAGGTGAAGAATTAGCATATTCTGTCCACCAATTCTCCACCCTTAGTTCAGTATGTGAAAAGGCCTCTGGGTAGGATTGGAGTGTTTCTGGATTATGACAATGGAGCTGTGAGCTTCTGTGATGTTTTCAGAAGTTCCCTCATATATAGTTTCCTTCCTTCCGCCTTCTCCTCCCCTCAAATACCTTTCTTTTGCCTTAAATCTCCATGAATTTTCAATTTCTGTGATCATTTATCCAAGCTTCCTCTCTGAGTAAACCACTGTCTGTAACCTCATGTGATGCCCCAGGATAATTCCTGACTATCTCTGAGCACATTGTAATTTAATGGAATATAATGACTGTATGTTTGCAAAATGGCATAACTATGTTGCATATATAAATTTGTTGATTAAATGTTTAATAAAAATGTATTATGCTTTCAATTTTTCACCACTGAGGATAACGTTTGCTGTGGGTTTGTCATATATAGCTTTTATTATGTTGAGGTATGTTCCTTCTATTCCTGCTTTCTGGAGAGTTATCATTTCCCCTAAAGTCAGGAACAAGACAAGTGTGCCCACTTTCACCACTACTATTCAATATAGTTCTGGAAGTTTTGGCCATAGCAATCAGAGCAGAAAAAGAAATAAAAGGAATCCAAATTGGAAAAGAAGTAAAACTCTCACTGTTTGCAGATGACATGATTCTCTACATAGAAAATCCTAAAGACTCCACCAGAAAAGTACTAGAGCTAATCAATGAATATAGCAAAGTCACAGGATATAAAATCAACACTCAGAAATCCCTTACATTTCTATACACTAATAATGAGAAAGTAGAAAAAGAAGTTAAGGAAACAATTCCATTCACCATTGCAACGAAAAGAATAAAATAATTAAGAATATTTCTACCTAAAGAAACTAAAGACCTATATATTGAAAACTATAAAACACTGATGAAAGAAATCAAAGAGGACACTAATAGATGGAGAAATATACCATGTTCATGGATCGGAAGAATCAATATAGTGAAAATGAGTATACTACCCAAAGCAATCTACAGATTCAATGCAATCCCTATCAAGCTATCAGCGGTATTTCGCACAAAACTAGAACAAATAATTTCAAGATTTGTATGGAAATACAAAAAAACCTCGAATAGCCAAATCAATCTTGAGAAAGAAGAATGGAACTGGAAGAATCAACTTGCCTGACTTCAGGCTCTACTACAAAGACGGTATGGTACTGGCACAAAGACAGAAATATAGATCAATGGAACAAAATAGAAAGCCCTGAGATAAATCCACACACCTATGGACACCTTATCTTTGACAAAGGAGGCAAGAATATACAATAGAGTAAAGACAATCTCTTTAACAAGTGGTGCTGGGAAAACTGGTCAACCACTTGTAAAAGAATGAAACCAGATCACTTTCTAACATCACACACAAAAATAAACTCAAAATGAATTAAAGATCTAAATGTAAGATCAGAAACTATAAAACTCCTAGAGGAAAACATAGGCAAAACACTCTTTGACATAAATCACAGCAGGATCCTCTATGATCCACCTCCCAGAATACTGGAAATAAAAGCAAAAACAAACAAATGGGATCTAATTAAAATTAAAAGCTTCTGCACAACAAAGGAAATTATAAGTAAGCTGAAAAGACAGCCTTCTGAATGGGAGAAAACAATAGCAAATGAAGCAACTGACAAACAACACATCTCAAAAATATACAAGCAACTTATGCAGCTCAACTCCAGAAAAATAAACGATCCAATCAAAAAATGGGCCAAAGAACTAAATAGGCATTTCTCCAAAGAAGACATATGGATGGCTAACAAACACATGAAAAGATGTTCAACATCACTCATTATCAGAGATATGTAATTCAAGACCACAATGAGGTACCATTTCACACCAGTCAGAATGGCTGTGATCCAAAGGTCTACAAGCAATAAATGCTGGAGAGGATGTGGAGAAAAGGGAACCCTCTTCCACTGTTGGTGGGAATGCAAACTAGTACAGCCAATATAGGAAAGAGTGTGGAGATTCCTTAAAAATTTGCAAATAGAACTGCCAGATGACCCAGCAATTCCACTGCTGGGCATACACACCGAGGAAACCAGAAGTGAAAGAGACACATGTACCCCAATGTTCATTGCAGCACTGTTTATAATAGCCAGGACATGGAAACAACCTAGATGTCCATCAGCAGATGAATGGATAAGAAAGCTGTGGTACATATACACAATGGAGTATTACTCAGCCCTTTTTAAAAAGAATACATTTGACTCCGTTCTAACGAGATGGATGAAACTGGAGCCGATTATACAGAGTGAAGTAAGCCAGAAAGAAAAACACCAATACAGTATACTGACAGATATATATGGAATTTAGAAAGATAGTAATGATGACCCTGTATGTGAGACAACAAAAGAGACACAGAGGACTTTTGGCCTCTGAGGGAGGGGGAGAGGGTGGGATGATTTGGGAGAATGACATTGAAACATGTATACTATCATGTAAGAAACGAAACACCAGTCTATGTTCTATATAGGATACAGGATGCTTGGGACTGGTGCATGGGGATGATCTGGAGAGATGAAACGGGGTGGCAGGTGGGAGGGGGTTTCAGGATTGGGAGCTCGTGTACACCTGTGGCTGATTCATGTCAATGTATGGCAAAACCAATACAGTATTGTAAAGTAGAATAAAGTAAAAATAAAATTTTAAAAAATGTATTATGGAGCACTTCATAAAGTATAATCAATTATTTTCTTCTTTTTAATAAGAATTTTATTAAACTAAAAATTACATACCACAAAGGTCACTGCATGTAAACTACAGGGCTAAGAGTCTGCCTGCAATGCAGAAGACCTGGGTTTGATTACTGGGTGGGAAAGATCCCCTGGAGAAGAAAATAGCAATCCACTCCAGTATTCTTGCCTGGAGAATGCCATGGACAGAGGAGCCTGGCAGGCTACACTCTATGGGGTCACAATAGCCCAGGATCATTGCATCATACACACTACAGAACTTCAAGAAATAATTCACGTGTGGAGTCTTCAGTGTGAGCAAGTTGGAGCTCTTGTTGTGGTGATTGCATAATTGGCCTCTTGTAAGTGGCCCCAAATCTTCAAAATGGAATTGCCCAATGGCCAAAGAGGACATTGAGGAGTTACTGGAAGATACAGAAAATAATCACCTGTTCAATGCTGGCCACACATTCGCTCAGCTCAGTTACTGATAGACTAGAATAAAGTAGCTTTCATGATATTTACTAGTCTTCCCCAACCCTTGTTCTGAACCCAGTGTTCTCAATTTCTCTGTTCTTGCTCCTTCAAATCTCATAGTTACTTTAAAAAAAAAAATTAAAACCATCTTACTGTGGGGGCAAAAAAAAAAAAAACCTTATTTACTTTTTTTCTTTTCTGGATCAACAGGAAAAGATATCTGGCACCATTATTCTGGAAACTGACACTACTAGTTACTAACACTACTAGTTACTAACCTACTTCTAAGTGTCTGAACACAGTTTGGAAAGATCTAATCTAGGTGTCATCCGTTCAGTTCAGAAGCTCAGTTATGTCCGACTGTTTGCGACCCCATGGACTGCAGCACGCCAGGCTTCTCTGTCCATCACCAACTCCCAGAGTTTGCTCAAACTCATACCCATGGAGTCAGTGATGCCATCCAACTATCTCATCCTCTGTCTTCCCTTTCTCTTCCCACCTTCAATTTTTCCCAGCATCAGGGTCTTTTCAAATGAGTCAGTTCTCCACATTAGATGACCAAAGTATTGGAGTTTCAGCTTCAGCATCAGTCCTTTCAATGAATATTCAGGCCTGATTTCCTTTAGGATGGACTGGTTGGATCTCCTTGCAGTCCAAAGGACTCTCAAGAGTCTTCTAAAACACCACAGATCAAAAGCATCAATTCTTCTGTGCTCAGCTTTCTTTACAGTGCAACTCTCATATCCAAACATGACTACTGGAAAAACCATAGCTTTGACTAGATAGACTTCTGTTGGCAAAGTAATGTCTCTGCTTTTTAATATGCTCTCTAGGTTGGTCACAGCTTTTCTTCCAAGGAGAACGTGTCTTTTAAATCATGGCTGCAGTCACCATCTGCAGTGGTTTTGGAGCCCTAAAAGTAAAGTCTGTCACTGTTTCCCTTGTTTCTCCATCTATTTGCCATGAAGTGATGGGAGCAGATGCCATGATCTTAGATTTCTGAATGTTGGGCTTTAAGCCAAATTTTTCACTCTCCTCTTTCACTTTCATCAAGAGATTCTTTAGTTCTTCACTTTCTGCCATAAGGGTGATGTCATCTGCATATCTGAGGCTGTTAATATTTCTCCTGGCAATCTTGATTCCAGCTTGTACTTCATCCAGTCTGGCATTTCACATGATGTACTCTGCACATAAGTTAAAGAAACAAGGTGACATTATATGTACTCCTTTCCCAATTTGGTACCAGTCTACTGTTCCATGTATTTTCCTAACTGTTGCTTCTTGACCTGCATACAGATTTCTCAGGAGGCAGGTCAGGGGGTCTGGTATTCCCATCTCTTTAAGAATTTTCCGGTTTGCTGTGATCCACACAGTCAAAGGCTTTGGTGTAGTCAGTGAAGCAGAAGTAGATGTTTTCCTTATATTCTGTTGCTTTTTCAATGATCCAGTGGATGTTGCCAATTTGATCACTGGTTCTTCTACCTTTTTAAAATTCAGCTTGAACATTTGAAATTTGTCAGTTCACGTACTGTTGAAGCCTGGCTTGGAGAATTTTGAGCATTATTTTGCTAGCGTGTGAGATGAGTGCAATTGTGTGGTAGTTTGAACATTATTTGGCATTGCTTTTTTTTTTTTTTGGTATTGGAATAAAAACTGACATTTTCCTGTGGCCACTGCTGAGTTTTCCAAATTTGCTGGCATATTGAGTGCACACTTTCATAGCATCATCTTTTAGGGTTTGAAATAGCTCAACTAGAATTCCATACCCTCCACTCACTTTGTTTTTAGTGATGCTTCCTAAGGCCCACTTGACTTCACATTCCAGGAGATCTGGCTCTAGGTGGGTGATGACACCATCGTGGTTATCTGGGTCACTAAGATTTTTTTGTATACTTCTGTATATTCTTGCCACCTCTTCTTAACATCTTCTGCTTCTGTTAGGTCCATAACATTTCTGTCCTTTATTGTGCCCATCTTTGCATAAAATATTCCCTTGGTATCTCTAATTTTCTTCAAGAGATCTCTAGTCTTTCTCATTCTATTATTTTTCTCTATTTCTTTTCATTGATCACTGAGGAAGGCTTTCTTATCTCTCCTTGCTATTCTTTGGAACTTTGCATTCAAATGGCTATATCTTTCTTTTTCTCCTTTGCCTTCAGCTTCTCTTCTATTCTCAGCTATTTGTACAGCCTCCTCAGAAAACCATTTTAGTTTTTTGCATTTCTTTTTCCTGGGACGGTCTTGATTACTGCCTCCTATGCAATATCACAAACCTCCATCCATACTTCTTCAGGCACTCTGTCTATCAGATCTAATCCCTTGAATATATTTCTCACTTCCGCTTTATAATCATTAGGGATTTGATTTAGGTCATACCTGAATGGTCTAGTGGTTTTCCCTACTTTCTTCAATGTAAGTCTGAATTTGGCAATAAGGAGTTCATGATTAGAGCCACAGTCAGCTTCCAGTCTTGTTTTTGCTGGCTGTATAGAGCTTCTCCACCTTTGGCTGCAAAGGATAAAATCAATCTGATTTTGGTATTGACCATCTGCTGATGTCCATGTGTAGGGTCTTCTCTTGTGTTGTTGGAAGAGGGTGCTTGCTATGACCAGTGCATTCTCTTGGCAAAACTCTTATTAGCCTTTGCCTTGCTTCATTCTGTACTCCAAGGCCAAATTTGACTATTACTCCATGTGCTACTTCACTTCCTACTTTTGCATTCCAGTTCCGTATAATGAAACGGACATCTTTTTGGGTGTTAGTTCTAGAAGGTCTTATAGTTCTTCATAGAACCGTTCAACTTCAACTTCTTCAGCATTATTGGTTGGGACATAGATTTTGATTACCCTGATATTGAATGGTTTGCCATTGACATGAACAGAGATCTTTCTGTCGTTTTTGGGATTGCATCCAAGTACTGCATTTTGGGCTCTTTTGTTGACTATGTTGGCTACTTCATTTCTTCTAAGGGATCCTTGCCTATAGTAGTAGATATAATGGTCATCTGAATTTAATTCACCAGTTTCAGTCCATTTTAATTCCCTTATTCCTAAAAATTGATGTTCTCTCTTGCTGTCTCCTGTTTCACCACTTCCAATTTGTCTTGATTCCTGCACCTAACATTCCAGGTTCCTATGCAATATTACTCTTTACAGCATCTGACTTTACTTCCATCACCAGTCACATTCACAACTGGGTGTTGTTTTTGCTTTGTCTCTGTCTCTTCATTCTTTCTGGAGCTATTTCTGTACTGATCTCCAGTAGGATATTGGGCACCTACCAATCTGGGGAGTTAATCTTTCAGTGTCCTATCTTTTTGCCATGTTATACGATTCATGGGGTTCTCAAGACAAGAATACTGATGTGGTTTGCCATTCCCTTCTCCAGTGGACCACATTTTGTCAGAACTCTCCAGCATGATCCGTTCATCTTGGGTGGCCCTATATGGCATAGCTCATAGTTTCATTGAGTTAGACAAGGCTGTGGTCCATGTGATCAGATTGGTTTGTTTTCTGTGACTGTGGTTTTCTTTCTGCCTGTTTTTCTTTCTTCTTCTGATGGAGAAGGATAAGAAGCTTATGGAAGCTTCCTGATGGGAAGAGATTGACTGAGGGGAAACCAGGGTCTTGTCTGATCTAGAAGTCATGCTCAGTAAATCTTTAATCCAATTTTCTGTTGATGGGTGGAGTTATGTTCCCTCCCTGCTCTTTACCTGTGGCCAAACATGGTGGATGCAAATGAGTTAATGTCAATCTCCTTTACAGGATCCCATGCATGTACTGCTACATTCAGTGCCCACAATCCTGAAACAGAGCACCACTGGCCCATGCCTCCAGTAGAAACTCCTGGACACTCATGGGCAAGTATGGGCCAGTCTCTTGTGGGGTCACTGCTCCTTTCTCCTGGGTCCTGGTGTGCACAAGGCTCTGTTTTGGCCCTCTAAGAGTCTATTTCCCAGTCCTGTGTAAGTTCGGGCAGCTCTATGGTGGGGTTAATGGCGACCTCCTCCAAGAGGGCTTATGCCATATCCAGTTCTGTGGCACCCAGAGCCTGTGCCCCTGTGCAGGCCACTGCTGACCCATACCTCCACAGGAAACACTCAAACACAGTTCTGTCTCAGTCTCTGTGAGGTCCCTGGGCTCTGGTGTGCACAAGGTTTGTTTGAGCCCTCTGAGCGTTTGTGGCGGGAATACTGTCAATTTGGACTCAATATTGTCAAATGACAGTTCTTCCCAACTTGATATTTATATTTAATTCAATTCCTAGCAAATCCCAGAAAGTCTACTGTCATGGAGGCAAATGTGCCCAGCTGTTTTCTTCTGGCTCCTCATCTCTGTAGCAACCAGCATAGAAACATAGACTTCAGTCCACAGGGGGCTGCTGGTAGGGCTGCTGAGTATGGAGAGTTCATGTGCAGAAGCAGGGGAGGGTGACAGATATAAAGGTCTGATGGAGTTTCCACTCTTTCCTCAACAAGAGCTTCTTCCTTCCCCTAAGACTATGGGCCATGTTACCTGGGTGTCCATCCTCCTGTACCTTGTTGGGTAGGCTTTCACTGTCCTGCCTGCTGAGTCTCTGATCACCAGAATTCCATCCTCAAGATCCTCTGCTTTATATGGACACTCTTCTCAAATTTGTCCTAGAGCTTTAAAAAGACAGATGACTCACAGGTGGTACTATCCTACCTAAGAGTCCTGGGAAGCTGGCAGGAGGCCTGCAATCCTTCTGTCCCTGGTACTAACCTGTGTTCATCCCACCACACTTCTCATTCAGTGGAAAGTTGATGAAACCTACTCACAACCCCTCATCCATCCAAACAGAGCAGAACCATCCAAGTCTGAATCAGCAAGGTGTGGTGGCAATTATCAGAAGCTTATATACACATATCCTTTTTAACCAGCAACAACCACCTTACCTATCTTTCCAAGGAATTATCAAAAACAAGGATAGAGGCACAGAAGGATTTATTATGTAGCACTTTCAATAGGAAAATTATAAATACAAAATCACTCAAAATTTCTGAAATGTGAACTATCATTTTAAAAGTAAAATGATATTTTTATTTAAAAGTAAAATATCATTAAACTGTTATGTAAGTGATGACATTTGGTGCTTAGCCCATGATCTCTTCAGTTCAGTTCAGTCTCTCAGTTGTGTCCCACTCTTTGCGAACCCATGAATCGCAGCACGCCAGGCCTCCCTGTCTGTCCATCACCAACTCCCAGAGTTCACTCAGACTCATGTCCATCGAGTCCGTGATGCCATCCAGTCATCTCATCCTTGGTCGTCCCCTTCTCCTCCTGCCCCAATCCCTCCCAGCATCAGAGTCTTTTCCAATGAATCAACACTTCACATGAGGTGGCCAAAGTACTGGAGTTTCAGCTTTAGCATCAGTCCTTCCAATGAACACCCAGGATTGATCTCCTTTAGAATAGACAGATTGGATCTCCTTGCAGTTCAAGGGACTCTCAAGAGTCTTCTCCAACACCACAATTCAAAAGCATCAATTCTTCGGCACTCAGCCTTCTTCACAGGCCATCTCTCGCATCCATACATGACCACAGGAAAAACCATAGCTTTGACTAGATGGCTGTTAGTTGGCAAAGTAATGTCTCTGCTTTTGAATACACTATCTAGGTTGGTCATAACTTTTCTTCCAAGGAGCAAGTGTCTTTTAATTTCATGGCTGCAGTCACCATCTGCAGTGATTTTGGAGCCCCCAAAATAAAGTCTGACACTGTTTCCACTGTTTCCCCATCTATTTCCCATGAAGTGCTGGGACCAGAGGCCATGATCTTTTTTTTCTGAATGTTGAGCTTTAAGCAAATTTTTTCACTCTCCCCTTTCACTTTCATCAAGAGGCTTTTTAGTTCCTCTTCACTTTCTGCCGTAAGGATGGTGTCATCTGCATGTCTGAGGTTATTGATATTTCTCCCAGCAATCTTGATTCCAGCTTGTGTTTCTTGCAGTCCAGTGTTTCTCATGATGTACACTGCATATAGGTTAAATAAGCAGGGTGACAATATACAGCCTTGATGCACTCTTTTCCTATTTGGAACCAGTCTATTGTTCCGTGTCCAGTTCTAACCATTGCTTCCTGACCTGCATACAGATTTCTCAAGAGGGAGTCAGGTGGTCTGGTATTCCCATCTTTCTCAGAATTTTCCACAGTTTATTGTGATCCACACAGTAGAAGACTTTGGCATAGTCAGTGAACACCTGGAGTAACAGGTAAATTTGGCCTTGGAATGCAGAATGAAACACGGTAAAGACTAATAGAGTTTTGCCAAGAAAATGCACTGGTCATAGCAAACACCTTCTTCCAACAACACAAGAGAGGGCTCTACACATGGACATCACCAGATGGTCAACACTGAAATCAGAGTGATTATATTCTTTGCTGCCAAAGATGGAGAAACTCTATACAGTCAGCAAAAACAAGACCAGGAGCTGACTGTGGCTCAGATCATGAACTCCTTATTGCCAAATTCAGACTTAAATTGAAGAAAGTAGGAAAAACTGCTAGACCATTCAGGTATGACCTAAATCAAATCCTTTATGATTATATAGTGGAAGTGAGAAAGTGATCTCATATATATTCAAATAAAAAATTTAATTAACATTCTAAAACCACTGATTCCATATGAAAATTAAAAAAAAAAAAGAAGGAACATTCACAAAACTGTTTGATGCAAAATGAAATATAGAAATTTCCTGACATCTGTCTAACTCAGAGATAGTAGTAAGCTCAGAACCCAAAATTTTACTTTCTTACCTTTTGACTCACAAGAGCATAATGCAATCAATTTTTGAGTTCTAGAGAAGGCAATGGCACCCCACTCCAGGACTCTTTCCTGGAAAATCCCATGGGTAGTGAAAGGTTGTTGTTGAATCACGACGCTGGGATTCTTGGCCCCCGGAGGAGAAGAATTCAATCCGGGGCCAGAGACGAGGCTGGATCGCTCAGAGCTTTTGTGTAACAAAGATTTATTAAAGTATAAAGGAGATAGAGAAAGCTTCTGACATAGGCATCAGAAGGGGGTAGAAAGAGTACCCCCTTGCTAGTCTTTAGCTGGATGTTATATAGTCATCAGCAGTTTGTTAATGAAAGAAAGGAATGTCTCAAAACTTAGAATGGCACCAGGCCCCTCACCCATAAGATGTATTTTGGGATAACTTTGGCTCTAAATGGTTTATCTTGGGCCATAAAATGATTAACTTGAATCTTGAAGAAGGGCAGATCACCATACAAATAGTTTCATTTACATAGATTAGAGGAACAATATCGGAGTATAACATATTGGGTTATCAGGTAGGTCTGAGCCCAAAGGCGGAACTGACTTGAAGACAGAGCTTGGGGCAAATACATAGTACATTAACATAGCTTAAGATAAACATTTCCATAAGAAAAGGCAATGGTTAACTTCAGTGAAACTAGGTGTCATTATAGCAACACAGAATTTTAAGAGAAACCTCCTTTTAAATTTGTATAGAGAAGGAAAAAGTATCGCTAGTTTTGTTTCCTCCTGCCGCTTAAGAGAGATAAAATGTCTGACACTTGCAGGCTATTTCCTCTGTTTGGAGACCCCTGGCCTTCCTGCCTGTTACCCTCTCAGTAGAAAAGCCTGGTAGGCTGCAGTCCATGGGGTCGCTAAAAGTCAGACATGACTGAGCGACTTCACTTTCACTTTTCACTTTCATGCATTGGAGAAGGAAATGGTAACCCACTCTATTGTTCTTGCCTGGAGAATCCCAGGGACAGGGGAGTCTGGTGGACTGCCGTCTGTGGGGTCGCACAGAGAAAGACATGACTGAAGTGACTTAGCAGCAGCAGCAAATGTCTATCTAGGACATTTACTCTGTGGGTGGTCTTCATCACACACTTACAATAGAATAAGTAGATTTAATTTTATATTTGACAGCTTTTCTGATGTATAGACTCATGATGACATCACGACATACCAACTTGGGAAAGCCAGATGACAAAGTGGGGGGTGAGAGCAGCAGCTATGTTGTAACATGGACACATCTTCTGTGATTATTCATTCAGGCACTAAAGCAATACAAGGGCTACCATGATGGAGGTTGCAGAGATAAGTAATATCATTATCCTAATTTTAAACTAGAAAGGTTACACTAATCTATCTTCTTAGCTGCTGCCTGAGGGACAGACTATTAATTAAACAGGTCTGACAAGACCAACTTCATCCTCTACAGGAAGCTCTGGGCTGAGTCCTGTCTTCAAGCTCTTCCTCTGAGGAGATCCAGTGCAATATTTCCACAAGAGAAAACCTTATACTTGAGTTTAGTGACCTCACTTGTGTCAACCATCATTTTGTAAAATACAGAAACATAAAAAATAAAATTGCCTCCATGTCGGCATCCATAAGAAGACTTTATGACTAAGTTATAACAAATTGTATTATTGTCATAATTACCTATATTGCCATACTTCATTTAGGAAAGGAGGATGGTAAAAAAAAAAAAAAAAAAACTTGGTTAAGACTTGGAAATTAATGCCCCTGGGGTTATTGTTAACAAGAGTCACCTCACAATAAACAGTGGTTGTGCTTTTCCAATACGAGGTCATTTTAAGAAGTTTGCTCATAAGCTTTAAGAAGCTTCAGCTACTTGAAATGTGTATAAAAGTTACATGTATATTGAAAACTTGATGGGGTCATATTCTTCAGTTCAGGTCAGTCCCTCAGTCATGTCAGACTCTTTGAGACTCCATGAATCGCAGCACGCCAGGCCTCCTTGTCCATCACCAACTCCCAGCGTTCACTCAGACTCACGTCCATCGAGTCTGTGATGTCATCCAGCCATCTCATCCTCTGTCATCCCCTTCTCCTCCTGCCCCCAATCCTTCCCAGCATCAGAATCTTTTCCAATGAGTCAACTCTTCTCATGAGGTGGCCAAAGTACTGGAGTTTCAGCTTTAGCATCAGTCCTTCCAATGAACACCCAGGATTGATCTCCTTTAGAATAGACATGTTGGATCTCCCTCCAGTTCAAGGGACTCTCAAGAGTCTTCTCCAAAACCACAGTTCAAAAGCATCAATTGTTTGGTGCTCAGCCTTCTTCACAGTCCAACTCTCATATCCATACATGACCACAGGAAAAACCGTAGCCTTGACTAGATGGACTTTAGTCAGCAAAGTAATGTCTCTGCTTTTGAATATGCTATCTAGGTTGGTCCATAACTTTTCTTAAGGAGTAAGTGTCTTTTAATTTCATGGCTGCAGTCACCATCTGCAGTGATTTTGGAGCCCAAAAACATAAAGTCTGACACTGTTTCTCCATCTATTTGCCATGAAGTGATGAGACCAGATGCCATGATCTTCGTTTTTTGAATGTTGGGCTTTAAGTCAACTTTTTCACTCTCGTCTTTCACTTTCATCAAGAGGCTTTTGAGTTCCTCTTCACTTTCTGCCATAAGTATGGTGTCATCTGCATATCTGAGGTTATTGATATTTCTCCCAGCAATCTTGATTCCAGCTTGTGTTTCTTCCAGCCCAGCATTTCTCATGATGTACTCTGCTCTGCATATAAGTTAAATAAGCAGGGTGACAATATACAGCCTTGATGTATTCCTTTTCTTATTTGAAACCAGTCTGTTGTTCCATGTCCAGTTCTAACTGTTGCTTCCTGACCTGCATACAGATGTCTCAAGAGGCAGGTCAGATGGTCTGGTATTCCCATCTCTTTCAGAATTTTCCACAGTTTATTGTGATCCACACAGTCAAAGGCTTTGGCATAGTCAATAAAGCAGAAATAGATGTTTTCCTGGAACTCTCTTGCTTTTTCCATGATCCAGTGGATGTTGCCGATTTGATCTCTGGTTCCTCTGCCTTTCCTAAAACGAGCTTGAACATCAGTAAGTTCATGGTTCATGTATTGCTGAAGCGTGTCTTGGAGAATTTTGAGCATAAGTTTACTGGCATGTAAGATGAGTGCAATTGTGCGTTAGTTTGAGTACTCTTTGGCATTGCCTTTCTTTGGGATTGGAATGAAAACTGACTTTTTCCATTCCTGTGGCCACTGCTGACTTTTCCAAATTTGCTGGCATGTTGAGTGCAGCACTTTCATAGCATCCTCTTTCAGGATTTGCAACAGCTCCACTGGAATTCCATCACCTCCACTAGCTTTGTTCATAGTGATGCTTTCTAAGACCCACTTGACTCCACATTCCAGGATGTCTGGCTCTAGGTGAATGATCACACCATCGTGATTTTCTGGATTGTGAATACCTTTTTTGTACAGTTCTTCCATGTATTCTTGCCCCTTCTTCTTAATATCTTCTGCTTCTGTTAGGTCCATACCATTTCTGTTCTTTACAGAGCCCATCTTTGCATGAAAATTTCCCTTGGTATCTGTAATTTTCTTGAAGAGATCTCTAGTCTTTCCCATTCTGTTGTTTTCCTCTATTTCTTTGCATTGATCGCTGAAGAAGGCTTTCTTATCTCTTCTTGTTATTCTTTGGAACTCTGCATTCAAATGCTTGTATCTTTCCTTTTGTCTTTTGCTTTTCACTTCTCTTCTTTTCACAGCTATTTGTGAGGCCTCCCCAGACAGCCATTTTGCTCTTTTGCATTTCTTTTTCTTGGGGATGGTCTTGATCCCTGTCTCCTGTACAATGTCATGAACCTCCATCCATAGTTCATCAGGCACTCTTTCTATCAGATCTGGGCTCTTAAATCTATTTCTCACCTCCACTGTATAATCATAAAGGATTTAATTTAGGTCATACTTGAATGGTCTAGCGGTTTTCCCTACTTTCTTCAATTTAAGTCTGAATTTGGCAATAAGGAGTTCATGATCTGAGCCACAGTCAGCTCCTGGTCTTGTTTTTGCTGACTGTATAGAGCTTCTCCATCTTTGGCAGCAAAGAATATAATCAATCTGATTTCACTGTCGACCATCTGGTGATGTCCATGTGTAGAGTCTTGTCTTGTATTGTTGGAAGAGAGTGTTTGCTGCACTGGTGTGCATTTTCTTGGCAAAACTCTGTTAGTCTTTGCCTTGCTTCAGTCTGCATTCCAAGGCCAAATTTTCCTGTTACTCCAGGTGTTTCTTGACTTCCTACTTTAGCATCCAGTACCCTATAATAAAAAGGACGTCTTTTTGGGGTGTTAGTTCTAAAAGGTCTTGTAGGTCTTCATAGAACTGTTTAACTTCAGCTTCTTCAGCATTACTGATTGGGGCATAGACTTGGATTACTGTGATATTGAATGGTTTGCCTTGGAGACAAACAGAGATCATTCTGTCGTTTTTGAGACTGCATCCAAGTACTGCATTTCAGACTCTTTTGTTGACCATCACCGCTACTCCATTTCTTCTGAGGGATTCCTGCCCACAGTAGTAGATATAGTGGTCATCTGAGTTAAATTCACCCATTCCAGTCCATTTAAGTTTGCTGATTCCTAGAATGTCGACATTCACTCTTGCCATCTCTTGTTTGACCACTTGCAATTTGCCTTGATTCATGGACCTGACATTCCAGGTTCCTATGCAATATTGCTCTTTACAGCATCGGACCTTGCTTCTATCACCAGTCACATCCACAGCTGGGTGTTGTTTTTGCTTTGGCTCCATCCCTTCATTCTTTCTAGAGTTATTTCTCCACTGATCTCCAGTACAATACTGAGCACCTACTGACCTTGCGAGTTCCTCTTTTAGTATCCTATCATTTTGCCTTTTCATAACAGTTCATGGGATTCTCAAGGCAATAATACTGAAGTAGTTTGCCATTCCCTTCTCCAGTGGACCACATTCTGTCAGACCTCTCCACCATGACCCGCCCATCTTGTGCTGCCCTGTGGGCATGACTTAGTTTCATTGAGTTAGATAAGGCTGTGGTCCTAGTGTGATTAGACTGACTAGTTTTCTCTGAGTATCATTTAAGTGTGTCTGCCCTCTGATGCCATCTTGCAACACCTACTGTCTAAGTTGTCCATTTTATTGGCGTATAATTGTGATAGTAGTCTCTTATGATCCTTTGTATTTGTGTGTTGTCTGTTGTGATCTCTCCATTTTCATTTCTAATTTTGTTGATTTGATTTTTCTCCCTTTGTTTCTTGATGAGTCTGGCTAGTGGTCTGTCAATTTTATTTATCCTCTCAAAGAATATGCTTTTGGCTTTGTTGATTTTTGCTGTGGTCTGTTTTGTTTCTTTTGCATTTATTTTTGCCTTAATTTTTAAGATTTCTTTCCTTCTACTAACCCTGGGGTTCTTCATTTCTTCCTTTTCTAGTTGCTTTAGGTGTAGAGTTAGGTTATTTATTTGACTTTTTTTTCTTGTTTCTTGAGTTATGCCTGTATTGCTATGAACCTTCCCCTTAGCACTTCTGTTACAGTGTCCTACAGGTTTTGGGTTGCTGTGTTTTCATTTTCATTCATTTCTATGCACATTTTGATTTCTTTTTTGATTTCTTCTATCATTTTTTTGATTATTCTGCAGCGTGTTGTTCAGCCTCTATATGTTGCAATTTTTAATTGTTTTTCTCCTGTAATTGAGATCTAATCTTATTGCATTATGGTCAGAAAAGATGCTTGGAATGTTTTCAGTTTTTTTGAATTTACCAAGGTTAGATTTTGGCCCAGGGTGTGATCTATCCTGGAGAAGGTTCCATCTTGAGAAAAAGGTGAAAATCATTGTTTTAGGGTGAAATGTCCTGTAGATGTTAATTAGGTCTAACTGGTCTATTTTATCAGTTAAAGTTTGTGTTTCCTTGCTAATTTTCTGTTTAGTTGATCTATCCATAGGTGTTAGTGTGAGTGGGGTCTTAAAATCTCTGACTATTATTGTGTTATTGTTAATTTGTGTGGAATATCTTTTTCCAACCCTTCACTTTCAGTCTGTATGTGTCCCATGGTTTGAGGTGGGTCTTTTGTAGACAACATTTATAGCGGTCTTGTTTTTGTATCCTTTCAACCAGTCTTTGTCCTTTGGCTGAGGCATTCAACCTATTTACATTTAAGGTAATTATTGATACGTATGACCCTGTTGCCATTTATTTTATTGTTTTGGGTTTGAGTTTATACACCCTTTCTGTGTTTCCTGTCTAGAGAAGATCCTTTAGCATTTGTTGGAGAGCTGGTTTAGTAGTGCTGAATTCTCTCAGCTTTTGTCTGTAAAGCTTTTGATTTCTCCTTCATGTTTGAATGAGATCCTTGCTGGGTACAGTAATCTGGGCTGTAGGTTATTTAAGTATGTCCTGCCATTCCCTCCTGGCCTGAAAAGTTTCTACTGAAAGATCAGCTGTTATTCTTATGGGAATCCCTTTGTTTGTTATTTGTTGCTTTTCTCTTGATGATTTTAAGATTTGTTCCTTGTGTTTGATCTTTGTTAATTTGATTAATATGTGTTTTGAGATGTTTCACTTTGGGTTTATCCTGTTTGGGGCTCTCTGATTCTCTTGGACTTGTGTGATTATTTCTTTCCCCATTTTAGGGAAGTTTTCAACTATTATCTCCTCAAATATTTTTCTCATGGTCTTTCTTTGTGTCTTCTTCTTTTGAGAATCTTATGATTTGAATGTTGGTGTGTTTAACATTGTCCCAGAGGTCTCTGAGATTGTCCTCATTTCTTTTAATTCATTTTTCTTTGTTCCTCTCTGTTTCATTTATTTCTCCCATTCTATCTTCCACCTCACTTATCCTATCTTATGCCTCCTTTATTTTACTGTTGGTTCCCTCCAGAATGTTTTTTAATATCATTTATTGCATTATTCATTGATTCTTTTTATTTCTTCTAAAGTGAAGTGAAGTGAAGTCACTCAGTCGTGTCTGACTCTTTGCGGCCCCGTGGACGGTAGCCTACCAGGCTCCTCCATCCATGAGATCCTTCAGTCAAGAATACTGGAGTGGGTTGCCATTTCTTTCTCCAGGGAGTCTTCCTGACCCAGGGATTTAACCCAGGTCTCCCTCATTGGAGGCAGATGCTTTAACCTCTGAGCCCCAGGGTCCTTGTTAAACCTTTCTTGCATGGGGTTCTCAAGGCAGGAATACTGAAGTGGCTTGCCATTCCCTTATCCAGTGGATCACATTGTGTCAGACGTCTCCACCATGCCTGCCCATCTTAGGTGGCCCCACAGGGCATGGCTTAGTTTCATTGAGTTAGACAAGGCTGTGGTCCTAGTGTGATTAGATTGACTAGTTTCCTGTGATTATGGTTTTAGTGTGTTTGCCCTCTTGTAACAACTACCATCTTATTTGGGTTTCTCTTACCTTGGACATGGAGTATCTCTTCACGGCTGCTCTAGCAAAGGGCAGCCGCTGCTCCTTAGCTTGGATGAGGGGTATCTCCTCACCACTGCCCCTCCCGACCTTGAATGTGGAATAGCTCCTCAAGGCCCTCCGGTGCATGAGCAGCCACCACTCCTTGGACATGGGGTATCTCCTCCTGGCCGCTGCCCCTGGCCTTGGGTGGGGGTAGCTCCTCTTGGGTGCTCCTGCACTGTCGCAGCCTGACACTCTCAGCCACAACCCCTAACCTTGGACACGGTGTAGCTCCTTTCAGCTGCTGCCCCCGACCTCTGACGGGAAGTTGCTCCTCTCGGCCACTGCCCCTGATCTTGGATGTGGGATAGCTCCCCTCGGCCACGCTCTGTGTGTCATTGCAGCCACCGCACAGATACACAAGAAGGAAATGCATTAAGGAAAGCAGTGGATGGAAACAGATGAACCTCCAGTTGGCTTTCTTCCTTTGTGGAACTTGTTAGGTTCTTGCTCTAGTGGCAGGTTGGGGAGAGCTCTGGCTTTACAGCCACAAACCCAGACTGGAATCCAGACACATCAAGTTCTTCCATTCTGTTTCATCATTGCCAGAGCAATGACTGTGGTCCTGATTTGATTTCTCTGAAGTGTGGGGAGAGAGACTACCCTGATGATTATGATTGTTCTGAGAGGTTTGCCTTATCTCCTTGCAGTTTCCCAGGATTCCATTCAGAGAAGAGTCAGGATGAGTGTTCACAACACTCCTAGACTCGTGATCTTGACAGCAATTGGCCTGCTGAGAGACAAACCCTCAGCTGTCTCCACTTTGGAGTATTTGCCCAGAGAGCTCTACCCACCCCTCTTCATGGCTGCCATCTTTGGCCGACGCAGGGAGACCCTGAAGCCCATGGAGCTTGCCTGGCCCTTTGCCCGCCTGCCTTTGTGGGGCCTGGTGCAAAAGCCTCACCAAGGAACCTTACAAGCAGTGCTGGATGGCCTTGATGCCCTGCTTTCTCAGGATGTTCACCCCAGGTGAGTCAGATTCAGGGAGCTCAGCAGGGTCTTAGATGTCCTAGAAGAGACTCCTGGTGCCACGTAGACTGGATGACCGAGTGGTGGACCAGAGGCTTCTGAAAAAGCTCAGAGGCCTTGAGAATTGCTGAGATCACTTTGGGAAATCCCTTACAAAAATATAACAGGAAGAACAAAAGAGGATGTGGGGTGGGAGATGGGAGGGGGCTTCGGCATTGGGCGATTGTGTTCACCTATGGCTGATTCGTGTCAATGTATGGCAAAACAAATACAGTATTGTAATTAAAAAATAAAAATAAATAAAAAAATTAAAAATAAAAGAGGAAAAAGAGCTGGGGGAGAGGGAGCAAGAAAGGAAAGAAACAACAGCAGGTGAGAGCCAGAATGTGAAGTAAGAGCACAGATGTGGAACTGGAATGTTGCCTAAACTCTGAAGCTATGGGTTCATTCAGTGTGGATTTTGAAGAATCTCACCCATCCATCTTCTGTTTCCCCACAGGAGGTGCTAGCTGCGGGTACTGGACTTAAGGAACACTGGCCAGGACTGCTGGAACTTGGGGTCTAGAAGCAAGGACCACATGCCCTCAAGCTCACTGTTGGCCCCAGTGGCTGAGGACATGTCCAGGATAAGGCATTCCTTGACTCCCTTAGAAGTGTACATAGAGCTTTGTCTTAAGAAAAAGACCCTGGAGAAGTTCCTTACCTACCTCTTCAGGTGGGTGGAGCAGAGAAAAGCCTCCATACACCTGTGCTGTAAGAAGATGAAGATTATTCCAATGTCCAAGGAAAATATGAAGAAAATTCTCAGGATGTGAAGCCGGACTGTGTACAGAAAGTGAAACTGAGTTTCACCCAGAAGCTGTCACCCTGGTCCAGTTTGCTTCTCTCCTGGGTGAGATGAGCAACGTTCATAGTCTCATTCTATCCCACATTCGTGGGTCTGCTTTTGAGGAGCAGGACCATCAAGATCTTTGGCAATTGACCCCTGGGACCTCTGTATGGAAGTTCTGTCCTTTCTTGAAAGCCATCTGGACCAGATGCTCATGTGAGGCTCCGCCAGCGGCTAACTAACAGTGGGCACAATGGTAGAATATCAAGGGTAGCATCTCATCTGCTGCTCCACTGTGAAGCACAGTGTTAC
This sequence comes from Nanger dama, assembly GCA_917880005.1. Classification (NCBI taxonomy): domain Eukaryota; kingdom Metazoa; phylum Chordata; class Mammalia; order Artiodactyla; family Bovidae; genus Nanger; species Nanger dama. Next base: position 262,224 of record CAKJTW010000201.1, on the reverse strand, counting down.
AGAAGCACAGCAATCCAGGTGGGGGAATCTGTTACAGAAGCTCTGGAAAGGGACACCATGCTGGGAACCCACAAGTTAGGGGGCATAGATCTAGTGCAGGTGTGTGTGTGATTTCTTCTTTGGGGAGAGATTTCTCTGTTTTGAAGTTTTATGAAATAAGTAAGTGAAGGGGGCATTGAAAAGGTAAAATCACATCAGCCTGAGCATTGTGAAAAGAAACTCCCTAGTCACTAACCTGTGACCACAAGGAGCCTGTTTTAAAGTCCAAGTCAGTAACAGGTGGCCTTTTGTTGCATATAAAGTAATTAATATACCGGCAGTGCATGGCTCTGGAGATTATGGTAATGAAGCAGAGCCAAAAGAATATAAAAGTGATTCAAAGTTTGTAGATGTCGTAGGGCTGGGAGTCTCTAAAGACTGGCAGCCCCAGGGCGTGATGTGGGGTCTTTTGTTTCTGCATGTATTCCAAGAGCCTCACCTGGCCACAGGTATATGCACCTGCAGGTCACCTGTAGAGTGGCAATCTAAATGAAAAGCACTTTTAATCTCATTTTCCATAACTAACACTCAGCGATGTCCACCCTGATGGACACTTTGTGTCACGCTGTCTTCTGATCATGTTCTAGTGCGTTCCATTATCTCCATTCATCCTGCTAAGGAAGTAGAGTGCACTGTACTCTGCTTGACAGATGAGGAAAGACAGCTTTCAAGATCATGTGAACGTGATCCAGTCACACTAAGAAAATGGCAGGACTCAGTCTAGAATGAGACTGGGCATTCTGGATATTGAACTTTATCAGCTTTGAGCCAATCATTGACTTCTCCTCTGAGACTCACTTGCCGCTTTGGTTTCCCTGATCTAATTGCTTGTTTCCCCCTCCCAGGTGCTTGAAGACCCTGTTGGACAACATCTCAATCACCAACTGCCTGCTTACAGAATCAGACCTGACCCATCTGTCCTGGTGTCCAAAATTCTGTCAGCTGAAGGGCCTGAATCTTAGTGATGTTACCCTGACCAACTTTAGTCCGGAGCTCCTTCAAGTTCTACTGGAGAAAGTTGCAGGCACTCTCGAAGAACTGGACTTAAACTTGTGTGGGAACACAGACATCCACCTCATGGCCTTTCTGCTCACCTTGAGCCGCTGCTCCCAGCTCAAGGTCCTGAGCATGTGCAGAAACCTCTTCTCCATGGCTGTCCTAGAGAGTCTTCTGCGTCATACTGACAGGCTACCTGATTTAAGCCTAGAGCTTTATCCAGCCCCTCGGGGGAGTTACAGCTCTGGGTGTCCTTCACTTGGAGAGACTTGCTTAGATAAAGGCTGAGCTGAGGGTGATCCTTACAGACTTCGAATGTCCCAGGAAGATTTGGGTTAGCCCCAGCCCCTGTCCTCACTGTGATGATGACATGTGTGGTCACCTGAGTGCCAACACATAATTCTGTAATACCCTGCCTAGTCGGTTGCTTCTATCAGAAGCTTTCTTCTGGACACTTGAAAACTGAAATCTAGGACATACATCCATTATGAAGGGAAAACACAGCCCTGGTTTCTGATATTAGCCCAGTGTGATTGAGAAAACGTGACCCAGCATGGGTGCAGGATTCCAAAAGGGTGTGTTGACTTGTGGAGTTGTGTTTTTTTAGAGATGTGTTTAGAGTCAAATATGAAAATGAATTTCTGGAAGATTCAGTCTGAGATACACATGTTCGAGTTATTTCTGTATGCACAGTTGTAGAAATGATCAGAAATAATGAGACCTTCAATGTAAATGATAAAGTCTGCCCATGATATTATTCTGCTTTCTGTATTTACATCTCATGGATCTCCAGTTACTGGTGGGGTAGAAGCACTCTGTTGGCTATGATCTGACACTCTATCATTCCCTGGTTATCTTTTTTTCTTCCTGGTTTCCTTACTTTCTTCTGTGGGTTAATACAAACAGCAAAGGAAACACACTCAATGGTCCTCAACAGCACATCCCTGTCAAGAATGGGTACTTACATGCATATTTCTATGAGAAAAATACTAAAATCATACAGGCATGAAACATGGTTTTGTTACATTTATACCACATTTCAGAAGTTTGTCTTTTGAAGGCTAGGTCATGTCAATAAGAGTTTCATTTTATTCACATACCTACTATTGGTCTTCCCTATTGAGGAAGACTAGTAGAGCATGTTTTGACATCAGCATATCAAGATGTATAACAAAATGTCTGTAATATACACCATATAACTTATAGTTGGCCATTTCTATCCTCAGCTCCCTACTCTCTCCATCAATCAGCTATAGAATCATTAAAAATATTTCTTAAGATTCTCTGATCTCCTGTCTTACTAGTATATAATGATGCAGAAAATATTTTTCCTTGTTCCCCCTTCTCATATCTAGATATGTACTATTACTAATATTCTCTATGTGGTTTTAGATATGATTGATGGCCTCAAGATATTTAGCTATGTTAGAAGCCTGGGTTCCCATTGTGCAGTGAAGGAGATAGTAACTTTATAATGTAGGTGGGTATAAGGTATATAGCTCATTACATTTATAAATTCATAATGCAGTGAAGAGGCACAAGACACAAACAATTTGAAAACAAGTTAGAACAAATTAAATAATGATTAGTGAAAATCAATTGTCATGTGGTGACAGTAATTCATCAAGTCGATAGGGGAGCTGGAGAAGCCAAATTCTGGAGGAATAAGCTAGAAAGAAAAAGAGAAATACTTCATTTTTGTTTACAAAGTCATAAGCACCTAAGATCAGGTAGAACAATTACATCTCAAAGAAACAGGGCAATAAATGCAAGTTATTCCTAAAAGGGCTTTTATATCTGTAAGGTGATAATTCTGAAAAAATATTTTATCATGCTGGCTTTTCCTAACTGTGTACAAAACTGTCATATTTAGAATGTCAAAAGAAGCCCATTTGGCTATCTATTGTCATAATGCTGAATAAAACTTGTCTTCAAAACTTAACTCCGTGTCTGTCTATGATTTTCTTTGGTACAACTGACAACAGCTCAGGCAGAAAAGGTCCTTCTGAATATCCCACAGATTCTCGCATACCTGAGAATGACGAGCTTAAAATCTGGCCACTGTGGCAGAGCTCTATATCAGCCCATGAGCTTTCTTCAGAGACTGTTTTTCTGGTTGACTGATTAATTTTGTTTGGGCTGTGCTAGGTCTTCCTTGCTGCAGGCTTTCTCCTGCTGTGGTGCACACGGCTGCTGTTCATCATAGTGCTCTGGCTTCTCCTTGTGGTGGCGGCTCTCGTGTTGGAGCAACAGGCTTTACCTGTTGCTACCCATGGGCTCAGTGTTTGTAGCTCATAAGCTTAGTTGCCCTGTGGCATGAGAGATATTCCTGGGCCAGGGATTGAACTGGCATCTCCTGCATTGTAAGGTAGATTCTTAACTCTGGGCCACCACAGAAGTCCCAGATTTTTAAAAAGTTTTTACTGAAATATAGTTAAATCATTGTGTTTTTAATTAAACACACAATTAAAAATAAACACAAGTTAAACAATTTAATATACTTTTAGTTAAATTATTGTATCTTATCTTAACTGTAGGGCAAAGGGACTCAGTTACACACACATATATATTGTTTTTCATCATGTTTATGTTTAAAATGTCACTTGAGTAGAATCTACTTTAATGCTGTTTTATGTAAAGGCCATGTGTATACATGAGAGAAATATGGTGAAAGCGATCTTCCCCAAAGTGACTAAGACAGAACACCCTTCAGGGAGTCTTCACCTTGGTGGGCAGAGGTATATAAGAATTGTTCAGGCATCAAATAACTGGGGTGGATGGGTGAGAGGCATGGAAACTTCTTATAGATGGAGAAAGGGTCTCCCTTTGCATGTGACGTTCAACTTCAAAGAAATCCTTGTATGATGTGCCCCAAAGTGGGAGTCATCCCTGAACATGGTCGTATGCTGACACCAATAGGAGCTTCGGTGTTAAGTGCAGAAAAGATGTTGGTATTTATGAAGAGAAATAGCAGAATTTTATTTCTGGGCCTAATGGTCACCTTGATCAGAATCTGTGTGGATGTAGCTAGGTCTGAAGAAACAGTAATCATCTAAATACAGTAGAAAAGGGGCCAGTGAAATTATTATTTATTTCACTTCTAAGACCCCTGAAAAATGGCTGGGGAAATAGCCATCTGGAAAGTGTCCTCAGTGAGACCAAAAAAAAAAAAAAACTTAAAGAAAACCTCTGGATGACAGGGTTACTGGGGACTGAAGCAGGTTTATTTCTTCTCTGATTCCAAGTTCCCAAAGAGCCCACAGTGCCCACCCTCAGTGTGCTGTACTGATCTCAACTCTCTGGGAAAGAACAGCCTCTAAGGTGACAGTGTCTCCTCCATGCCTCTCTCTTTTCCTGTCTTTTTTCCTTAAAATTGACTGCATTTCTTTTTGTGGCCTTGGGTCTTCACTGTTGTTCCTGCTTTTCTCTAGCTGGGGCAAGGGGGCTGCTCTCTAGTCGTGGTGTGCAGGCTTCTCACAGGTGGCTTCTCTTGTTGCAGAGCAAACTCTAGAGTGCTTGACTTTCGGTAGTTTCGGCTCCCAGGATTTAGAGCACAGGCTCAACAGAAGTGGCAAGCGGGTTTATATGCCTCATGTCATGTGGGATCTTCCCAGACCAGGGATCAGACCCATGTCTCCTGCATTGGTAGTAAAATTTTTATGACTGAACCACAGGGAAGCCCTCTTTTACTATGTTAATATCACCCAGAGTAACATATTTAAATTTCCCTGTTTCTCAAAATAGACACCTTTATTTTCCATTGTTGGGATCATTCATAATGTCCCTTTAGGAATGCTCAGCTCCAAACTGTCCAGAACCACTTTTACTGTAGTTGAGGTTTCAACCTGTCCACCTTCAAAGAAGACTTGGCTTAGGCCTAGAAAACCAGTCATATCCCCCAAAGCTCTTCCTTTGCTGCCTGAATAGGCTCAGAATCTCCTGTGTTTCCTATGTAATCAGTTCAGTTCAGTTCAGTTCAGTTCCATCACTCAATCATGTCCGAATCCTTGGGACCCCATGAATCACAGCATAACAGGCCTCCCTGTCCATCACCAACTCCCGAAGTCTACACAAACCCATGCCCATTTAGTTGATGATGCCATCAAGCCATCTCATTCTCTGTTATCCTCTTCTCCTCCTGCTCCCAATCCTTCCCAGCATTAGGGTCTTTCCCGATGAGTCAATTATTCACATGAATTGGCCAAAGTATTGGAATTTCAACTTCCACATCAGTCCTTCCAATGGACACCCAGGACTGATCTTCAGGATGGACTGGTTGGATCTCCTTGCAGTCCAAGGGACTGTCAAGAGTCTTTTCCAACACCACAGTTCAAGAGCATCAATTCTTCGGTGCTCAGCTTTCTTCACTGCCCAACTCTCACGTCCATACATGACTACTGGAAAAATCCTGAGTAAAAATCTCATACAAGAATGAATGTATTTTGTTTTCTTTGATGACAACACCACTGCTTTCATGAAGCTGTTTTAATTCAAGGACATTTTGCTAATTTTAACTTAGCCAAAATTCCCCCAACAATGATTCTGCCAACTTTTGTTCTTTCTTGTCCAAGGACAGGAATCAGTAGTCCCTTTCATGCTTGACCCACAAGAATATAACTATCCGTATTAGTAGGATACAGTCAATATTTGTGAAGTGAATCAGTGAATAGGTCCTCGATTACCTGACCACCCCATCACTCTCTGTTTGGTGATGTGTATCTGATTCAATCAACTGATCTAGTGAAGTATGATGATCCAATCAGGGTCAATCCAATGGTCCCTCTGCAATCTAATCAAATATACTGAGCCGGTCGGGTTAGCAGTGGGACAGAGGGAAGATAGAAAAAGAAAGACGTAAAAAGTCTCAAGTCCTGGAGAAGAGGTGCAGAATTTCCTGGCTATGGAGACATCAGAGCGCTTCTCACAGGGTTTGAGATGTAAGCACCCCACCAGGCACATTAGAGCTTAGTAAGTTATCACCCTCAAACAAGTATTCTCTTCTCTCACTCAGTCAGTTCCATCACTCAGTCGTGTCTGACTCTTTTCGAACCCATGAATCGCAGCACACCAGGCCTTCCTGTCCATCACCATCTCACGGAGTTCACTCAGACTTGCGTCCATTGAGTCCATGATGCCATCCAGCCATCTCATTCTCGGTCGTCCCCTTCTCCTCCTGCCCCCAATCCCTCCCAGCATCAGAGTCTTTTCCAGTGAGTCAACTCTTCACATGAGGTGGCCAAAGTACTGGAGTTTCAGCTTTAGCATCATTCCTTCCAAAGAAATCCCAGGGCTGATCTCCTTCAGAATGCACTGGTTGGATCTCCTTGCAGTCCAAGGGACTCTCAAGAGTCTTCTCCAACACCACAGTTCAAAAGCATCAATTATTTGGTGCTCAGCTTTCTTCACAGTCCAACTCTCACATCCACACACGACCACAGGAAAAACCGTAGCCTTGACTAGATGGACCTTAGACAGCAAAGTAATGTCTCTGCTTTTGAATATGCTATCTAGGTTGGTTATAACTTTTCTTCCAAGGAGTAAGCGTCTTTTAATTTCATGGCTGCAGTCACCATCTGCAGTGATTTTGGAGCCCCAAAAATAAAGTCTGACACTGTTTCCACTGTTTCTCCATCTATTTGCCATGAAGTGATGGGACTGGATGCCATGATCTTCGGTTTCTGAATGTTGAGCTTTAAGCCAACTTTTTCACTCTCCTCTTTTACTTTCATTACGAGGCTTTTTAGTTCCTCTTCACTTTCTGCCATAAGGGTGGTATCATCTGCATATCTGAGGTTATTGATATTTTTCCCAGCAATCTTGATTCCAGCTTCTTTTTCTTCCAGTCAAGCGTTTCTCATGATGTACTTTGCATATAAGTTAAATAAGCAGAGTGACAATATACAGCCTTGATGTATTCCTTTCCTATTTGAAACCAGTCTGTTCCATGTCCAGTTCTAACTGTTGCTTCCTGACCTGCATACAGATGTCTCAAGAGGCAGGTTAGGTGGTCTGGTATTCCCATCTCTTTCAGAATTTTCCACAGTTTATTGTGATCCACACAGTCAAAGGCTTTGGCATAGTCAAGAAAGCAGAAATAGATGTTTTTTCTGGAACTCTCTTGCTTTTTCCATGATCCAGCAGATGTTGGCAATTGGATCTCCGATTCCCCTGCCTTTTCTAAAGCCAGTTTGAACATCAAGAAGTTCATGGTTCATGTATTGCTGAAACATGTCTTGGAGAATTTTGAGCATAACTTTACTAGCATGTGAGCTGAGTGCAATTGTAGGATTGTTTAAGCATTCTTTGGCATTGCCTTTCTTTGGAATTGGAATGAAAACTGACTTTTTCCAGTCCTGTGGCCACTGCTGACTTTTCCAAATTTCCTGTCATATTGAGTACAACACTTTCACAGCATCATCTTTCAGGATTTGAAACAGCTCCACTGGAATTTCATCACCTCCACTAGCTTTGTTTGTAGTGCTGCTTTCAAAGGCTCACTTGACTTCACATTCCAACATGCCTGGCTCTAGATGAGTGGTCACATCATCATGATTATCTGGGTTGTGAAGACCTTTTTTGTACAGTTCTTCCATGTATTCTTGCCACCTCTTCTTAATATCTTCAGCTTCTGTTAGGTCCAGACCATTTCTGTTCTTTATTGACCCATCTTTACATGAAATATCCCTTGATATCTCTAATATTCTTGAAGAGATTTCTAATCTTTCCCATTCTATTGTTTTCCTCTATTTCTTTGCATTGATCACTGAAGAAGGCTTTCTTATCTCTTCTTGCTATTCTTTGGAACTCTGCATTCAGGTGCTTATATCTTTCCTTTTCTCCCTTGCTTTTCACCTCTCTTCTTTTCACAGCTATTTGTAATGCCTCCCAGACAGCCATTTTGCTTTTTGCATTTCTTTTCCATGGGGATGGTCTTGATCCCTGTCTCCTGTACAATGTCATGAACCTCAGTCCATAGTTCATCAAGCACTCTCTCTATCTATCAGATCTAAGCCCTTAAATCTATTTCTCACTTCCACTGTATAATCATAAGGGATTTGATTTAGGTCATACCTGAATGGTCTAGCGGTTTCCCTACTTTCTTCAATTTGAGTCTGAATTTCAAGAGAAGACTCTATACAGGGACATCACCAGATGATCAACACCAAAATCAGACTGATTATATTCTTTGCAGCCAAAGATGGAAAAGTTCTAAATAGTCAACGAAAATAAGATCAGGAGATGACTGTGGCTCAGATCATGAACTCCTCTTACTAGTGTTTAGCTAATCCTGAAGAGTGGCATGTTTCCCTAGTGAGGGAGAGTTATTTAAAAAAATCAGTTCTTTCCAATGAATACTTTTCAGGTTTGATTTATTTCTCAGTGTAATTTTGCCTGAACTCAAACATTTTAATTAGTGCTTCAGCTTCTATCATTTTAAAATATCTTTTAAAATCTTTATATCTTTTAAAGACATTTAATGTATGTATTTAACATATCTTTTTGGAATTTTGTTTCATGAATTTAAATTTGCAGTTCTTACACAAATGGCATTCATCTTAGGGGTAACTGAGGATGGAGGCTGTGCTGGTCCACGTGACCTTCCTCTTCTTATTGATTAAGGGCTCTAAATGATGCTCTGACATCATCCCCCTCATAAAGACTGGAGTGAGTTTTCAGTCTTCCTGCTACCCACTTCCAAGTGGGACTTGGAATAAATCAAAGCACTGCATGGAACTGAATGGACTGGTGGTTGCCTTTCCTCTGGATTGGTACTTGTGAGAGGATTGTTCTGAATCCAGTAGGGAAAGAGCTATAGCTTTGTGCCCATTGAGGCCTGAATGGCCTGTGGCCTAACGGAGGCATGTCCACCCCTGCCAGAGAAGTGCTTTAGTCCTGAGTAGATTTGTCTGAAGGCTTGGGAGATTGTCTTAGGTGTGCCCCTGCTTGGCCTGATATGGATGATATGCTCATTGGCATTTTCCACAAGATTCCTCCTGAAACAGAGTTAGGATGAGTGTCCAGAACCTCTGTAGGCTCCTGGACTAGGAGAGAATGAACCTGCTCAGGGAAGATGCCTTGGTCTATTCTCATCTGGAGTTTCTGCCCAGCAAGCTTTTCCCATCCCTCTTCATGGATGCAATCCATGGGAGACATATCAAGACCTTGGGATCATGGTGCAGGCCTGTCCTTTTGTCTGCCTGCCTCTGGAGGGCCTCCTTGTCCTGCCTCATGTGGGGCCCTTACGAACAGCACTGAAAGCACTTGATGGCCTGCTGGCCCAGAAGGTTCACTTCAGGGGAACCAGATCCAGGTAGCTTGATAGGGTCCTGGACACCCGGGAAGAGACCTCTGGCGTGGGCCAAGTGGGTGAGCCATGGATGGACCCGAGGGCTCTGAGGGTGGCAGTGGAGAGGCTCAGAGGCCTTGGCTCACTGGGGAAAATGTCCTCCTGACATGCAAGGGTGCCTGAGATGCAAGGGAAGTTGAGAGAACATGCACCATCTCCTTCCTGTGAGCCTTAATCCTTCTAGAAGTGGAGACCTGGAGAGGAGAGGGGAGAAAGGGAGCTGGAGAACAGAGAGGCACAGAAGGAAGTCAGCGAGGCAGCACGTGATGAGGGAGATGTGAGATAAACACAGGGGGCGGTCTGTGGCCTATTTCTGAATCTGTGGCTGCAGTTTGTGTGGATGGTAATGCATCCTTGTCAATATCCTGTTCCTCATAGAGGGGCAAGCTAAGGGTACTAGATTCACAGAATACTGTCCAGAATTTCTGGAACATGTGGGCGGGAACCAGCACTCAAGGGTGCTCACACTCAGGAATGGAACCAGTGGTGGAGCAGAGCTTAAGGACACACCAGGCCTCGGCTCCTTTAAAAGTATATACAGACCTTTGTCTGAAGAAAAGGACCCTGGACAACTTCTTCCCCTAGCTCCCCAGGTGGGTGGCACAGGAAAAGCCTGAACATATCTGTGCTATAAGAAACTGACAGTCTGTGCAATGGCCCTGTACAGTATCACGAAGGTTCTGAATATGGGGCAGCTGGATTGTATCCAGGAGGTGCAAGTGACCTGAGTCTGGCATCTGTCCATCCTGGCCACGTTTGCTCCTCTCCTGGATCCTATGAACAATGTGCAGAGACCCTGTCTCTCCTGCATTCACGGTCTGCCCGTGAGGAGCAGCAGCAGGAAGTTGTCTGATTTCCCCCTCGGTTTCTAAGTGGCACCATCTCCAGTCTCTGTCTGGACTCTCCCTCCTTGTCTGAACCTGCCTGGACCAGACGCTCAGATGAGGGTGACCACAGCCTGGGAAACAATGAACACAGCACTGGCATGTCAAGCACACTGGGTCCTTTGTGGCTTTATCCTGAGCTGTGGTATCACTTCACCTCGGAAATCAAGGGGGAGGAGCAGAGACAACACACTAGAAATCTCTGGATGGGGCGGTTTGGCTTCAGTGAGGGCAGGCATGGGTTCTTCCTTAGGAAGGGAAAGCTATGTCAGATGACTAAGAAAACAGGTAAGTGAAGAGGGCATTAAAGAAGGGAAACCACACCAGACCCAAGCAATTTGAAAGAAAAGGTCTGAGGAATTCCCTGATGGTCCAGTGGTTAGGACTCTTCTCTTTCTGGCTGAGAGTCCAGGTTTGATCCCTGGTGAGACAAGAATTTTCACAATCTGTGTGGTGTGGCTGGAAAAGAAAATGAAAACAAAGTGCGGGAGAGAGACAGAGAGAAAAGTTCTGTGCTTACCAGATTTCTGAACACAATAAACTAAATCACCAGTCCCTAAAAGACAGCCTTTTGCTCTTGATAAGTTAATTAATAATTAAGAAATGCATAGTTCTGAGAGGATCGTAGTGGAGCAGGAGCCACAGATACAAAACTGCGGGGGGTTTGCAGGAGATGCAGAGAGGTAGTGCCAGGCCAAAATGTGACGAGTCATTCTGAGTACTGACCTTCAGGAGGCAGTTAGTAGGACCTTGTCTTTGGGCAAATGACCTATTTGACAACTCTATCCCAACTGCTACCCTAAATTCTCAGACGTAATTGTTTGCTTTCTCCCCAGATGCTTGAGGATTCCTTTGGCCCATCTGGCAGTAACTAACTGGCAGCTTAGAGTCAGATTTTCCCCATCTGTCCCAGATCTCAAACACACATCAGCTCAAAGGCCTGGATCTGAGTGGGGACACCATGATGGACTTTAGCCCTGAGATCCTCCACATTGTTTTGGAAAAGTTGCAGCCACCCTACAGGAACTGAACTTAGAACAATGTGGGATCACAGAGTCCTAGTGTGATTCCATCCTGAGTAAATCCATGCATCAGGACTGGAAAACCAATCCATGGTTTCAGGCATCAGCTCAACGTGAATGGAAAGGAAAGTTAACACTGTGGGGGTATAGGACTGCAAGGGGAAATGCAGACTCTGGTTGGTGATGGGACCTTTAGAGACATGGGTTTATAGCATGACAAACATGAATTAATTTCCTGGAAGGAAATCTTGTTTGCACATGTGGCATTACCCTTGAGTGGGGACTGGAAATAAATGGTCACAAATAACTAAACCTGCATTGTATTTGTATCTGGTGCCCTTCACAATACATTATCATGTTTGTCTTTTTTCACCTCAGGAATCTCCAGGTAGTGATGAAAGCAAACATACAGGATTGTCTATGCTCAGAAATCCCACCATTCCCACTAGTTCTCTATTCTTTCTTGGACATGCACTACCTCCTGACCTACTGTGGTGGCTGTTCAGAGGCTTACTGCACACACAGTGAGGGGAACACACTCAATGGCCAAGGAGTCGTTAGAGTTAAGAGCTCTATGTTAGGACTCCCAGTACCCTGCACGTGAGTCATCCTCAGGGTTCTCCTGGTTGGTCCATAAGTTCCAGTTCCTGTCCTTTCTGTGCTAGTAAAGGGCTTCATCACACACGTCAAGACCCTCCATCCTAGAAGTATCATCCACTCTGTAGATGAGCCCAGTCTCTTGTCCTCACCAACCCATCCTTGTCAAGTGTGTCTAGTGATACTCCTCGAATAAGCTATAGTAAAGATATACACTAAAATTATACAAATTCCTTCGAGCATAATACTAAAATCATACAGGCATATAGCATGGCTTTAGTATTTCTAAGCCACATTAAGAAAATACATCCTTTTGTTGGAGTAGGTCATGTCTTTGGAAGAGTGATATTATTCCTATAACACCTACTGTCTCTCCCTGTTCAGGGGAGAACAGTAGCATGTTTGAACGTCAGCGTAACAGCCTGTTGTCAAAAACACCTCCTCTGTACATTTTAGAATTCATAGTCAACTATCCCTACACTCACTTCCACATCCTGAGATTTAAGCACCTGCAGACGGGGTGTGTTTATTCCAGAAAAATGTCCTAGACTAAGATCATCTGAGCAGCTGAAAGGCATGTTGGTCAAGAATGATGTGTATACGCATTAGAAGGGATTATTATGGGAAGGGGTTCAAAGAGGATACAGAGATGGAAGAATCTCATGGCCTGCTCTCTCTAAAGGAGAGGACCAGCAAGTCCACTTTGATAACTCATGCCAATGCTTAGGACTGAAAATGGGGGAAGCTTGTGATGGAACTCCAAGCGGGATGCTAAATGCCTGAGAACCAGAGCACTACTCAGATAAGTCCTGGAGTTTTGTCTCAAGAGCCAGAAGTGGCTATGTTCGTGGGCAAGAAGAGAATGAGGGAGAGGACAGTACCTTTTTCCATTCAGGCCCCCAGAAATTGGATGAAACCCAACTATGTAGGTGAGGACGGATGTCTTCACTCATTTGATGGGTTTAAATGCTGCTCTCTTCCTGGAACATCCTGTCAGAAATACCGACTCTTAATGTCACATAAATTTAACCAACACAGAGACCATGAACCATGGACACCCACATGAAGGCTCCTGCTGAAGATTCAAGAGCTGGTATTGTTGGCTCTGGCAATGGAGTGCATGTTTGCTTGGCTGGGGGATCTTAGGCAAGAGGATCTGCTTCTCCATAAAATGGAGGTAACCATACAAGCACAGTATCTGTGTGCTGTGTGCTAAGTCATTTCATTCAGGTCTGACTCTGTGATCCCATGAACTGTAGCCCTTCAGGCTCCTTGGTCCATGGGATTCTCTAGGAAAGAATACAGCAGTGGGTTGCTATTCCCTTCTCCAGGGGATTTTCCTCACCCAGGGATCGAACACGGGTCTCCCACATTGTAGACAAATTCTTTACCATCTGAGCCACCCGAGCAGTCTTATTCTGTAAATCAATAAGATGAAACATGTTAAGGCCTTGGCACTGGACCTTGTATAGAGTATGAGCTCAATAAATGAGTCCTTGCCTGCTTTTCCCTTGCTAGCAGACACCCCTGGGAGTCTTCAATCCTCAGGCTTACTCTATATTCCTATAACAGGAAGGAAAGAAGGAAGGCTTAGCACTCACAGGAAGCCATGAATGAATCAGAATTCCCCCAAGCTGCTTTAGTAGCTGTCACAGGAAGGGGAAGGAGTTGGTCATAGGAAAGATTCCCCTCCTCTCTGCGGACAGACATCCTGAGCCCAGGACTCCTAGGCGACCTGCTGATACATCAGCCAGGAGGACATGAATTAATGTTGCAAGCAGGGCTGTGGGGTTCCGCATCCCATAAACATCTGCTGTAATGTAAATGTATTTGTGCTGGGGTTTATATCAACATAAGGACTTCCCTGTAACTCAAATGGTAAAGAATCTGCCTGTAATGCAGAGACCAGGGTTCGATTCTTGGGTTGGGAATATCTTCTGGAGAAGGGAATGACAAGCCACTCCAGTATTCTTCTTTGGAGAATCCCATGGACAGAGGAGCTTGTCGAGCTACACTCCATGGGGTTGCAAAGAGTCAGACATGACTGAGAGACTAACATGCATTATATAAACATAGAAGATACACATTGTCTTTTAAAATTTTAAAGAAAATTTAGTGAAAGGATGCATGTGGATTTGGAGTCTCCAAAGAAAAATATCTTTAAAATGGATTTCAAAGGTTATTCAAAAACAGTTTCTATAAAATATTTAGAATAAGATTTCAGAACTGGATTACGATTATCCATTTTAAAGTAGACTTTACATTGAAGAGCAGTTTTGTGTTCAAAGTAAAACAGAGGACATGGTCCTGAGAGTGTCCACTAAACCCTCCCTCCACATGCATTGCCTCCCCAGCTGTCTACATTCCACATTCTATTGGTATATTTGTTATAATTGATGGGCCCACATTGACATATCATCATCACACAAAGTGGAGAGTTTATATGGTGCTTCCCTCTTGGTGTTCTATGACTTCTAACAAATATATAAGGACATTGTAAAATCACACAGAGTGTCTGCTCTGCCTGTTTATCCCTCCTCCACCTCCACTCCTGGAAAAAATTCTGATTATTTCATTGTTCTCTGAATCTACCTTTTGTAAAATGTCATGTAGTCGGGCTCACAGTATGTATGCTTCTGAGAATGCTTCTTTCACTTAGTAGTAGACACTGTGGTTTTCTCCATGACTTTTCATGGCTTAATACCATTTCGTTGTGTGTGTGTGTGTGCATGTATATGTATTGGTTCCTTTCAAGCTTTGACAATGAAGAATAAAGTTCTAAGCTTCCATGTGCATGTTTGCATGGACAGAATGTTTCAAGTCATCTGAAAGGAGCAAAATTGCTGGATTGTAAAACACCAATATGTACTTTTTTTTTTTTTTTTGACAAACTCCCAAGTGAGATATTGCCCCATAACTGGTAAGGAACAATGTCACTGTCATCCCATAATTGACCATGGAGACTGAAAAATCAGTAAATGGTTATAAAGGCATGGTCCATCAGAAACTTTATCATCAGTCTTTGATGAAATATTATTATTTATTAAAATTCCAATTTGGGGAAAATCAATGCTAGCCCAGGGGCCAATCCCACAAATATAAACACATAGAAGAAATAACTCTTCTGGTCAATATATATATCCAAGAAAATTACTTATGAAAGAAAACTCTGTTTTCTTAAACTATACTTTTTAAATTTTTCTCAAATAAAAACACTTTCTAATGCTACAGATAGAAGAAGCATCTCTCCCGAACTTCTTTCTCATAAGTGTGTGTATATATACAAACATGTATATATGTATTATTATGGCATGAAAAGGAAGATATCTTATCATATTCCACAAAGCAGTATGAATTTTGAGGGCATTATGCTAAGTGAACTATGTCAGAGAAAGTAAATACTGTATATTCTTCTTTATCTGTTAAATCTAAATAACTGAGCTCCTCTTTCTCTTTCTTCATGTGAGCTTCTTAAACTCTGTCTCTATTTCTCCAATCCATTGTATGTTTGCTCTGCTGCTGCTGCTAAGTCGCTTCACTTGTATTCGACTCTGTGCAACCCCATAGATGGCAGCCCACCAGACTCCCCCGACCCTGGGATTCTCCATGCAAGAACAATAGACTGGGTTGCCATTTCCTTCTCCAATGCATGAAAGTGAAAAGTGAAAGTGAAGTCACTCAGTCGTGCCTGATTCTTAGCGATTCCGTGGACTGCAGCCTACCAGGCTCCTCCATCCATGGGATTTTCCAGGCCAGAGTACTGGAGTGGGTTGCCATTGCATTCTCTGATGTTTGCTCTAGATTTTTAAAAGGATTATGCCTTTATTTCCAACACTGGTCATGGAAAAGAATCTGATAATAGGCCAAAAACAAATTCAATAAAATACAGAAAACTGAGTGGAAATACAATAAAAATTCCCAGAACTTTGAAATCACCAGTGCTTTCATCTTAATGATAACCCTCTGGACATCTCAGCATGCTGATCAAGATGCTCATAGATATGAATTTCCATCTTTGTGGTAATTACCATATCTGTTAATACATCTGTTTCATTTTCCTGAGAGTTAGCAAAAAAACAATAAAGTTCTGAGGTTTGTAAAACAGATTCTTACTTATTGGACAGAAAGCTATGGCAAACCTGGTCAGCATATTAAAAAGCAGGGACACCACTTTGCCTACACCATTTTGTATAGTCAAGCTATGGGCTTTCCAGTAGCCATATATGTGACTATGTGAGAGTTGGACCATAGGAAAAGCTGAGCACTGAAGTAATGAGTCTTTCAGATTGTAGTACAGGGGAAGACTCTTGAGAGTCTCTTGGACAGCAAGGAGATCAAACCCATCAATCCTAAAGGAAATCAGTCTTGAATATTCACTGGAAGGACTGGTGCTGAAGCTGAAGCTCCAGTATTTTGGTCATCTTATGCGAACAGCCAGTTCATTGGATAAGTCCCTGATGCTGGGAAATATTGAGGGCAGTTGGAAAAGAGGGCATCAGAGGATGAGATGGCTGGATGGTATCACCAGTGTAATGGACATGAAATAAGACAAACTCTGGGCAACAGTGAGGAACAGGAAAGCCAAAGAAATAAGCAAAGGGTTAAGAGATGCTCTAACAGAAAAAGAATGTGCAAGAAAGTTAAGGTTTTGGATCATAAACAACACAGTGCTTTTTTAAAAAAACAAAAACTGGAGATTGCTGAGATATAACCTGAAAAGAGAGTATTAAATCAGGGAAGTCAGCAGTTGGTTTTCAACAAGAGTTTCTTTATTTCTGACAAGTGTTTTATACGCATCTACCCAGGGAAAATTCCAACATGTGGGTCTCAAGCCCACGGGCAGCCTCAAAAATTGAGGTGCATATTTGATTGTATAAATACATATTCCCCAAAGTTCCAACACCTCCCTGAGTCTACATTTCTCCTTGCAATCCAGCATCCCCACAGGATTGATCGTTTTTCCTTTCCCTTCATGTTGACCTGATGTCTGAAACCATGGGTTGGTTTTCTGTTCCTGATGCATCTACTGCCTACATTTTAGTTTGCAGGTGACCAGAAGTAAACTTTGACTGATGAATCCTGCTAGGCAGGAGCATAACAGTGGTACAGAAAGGGCTCCTGGGGATTGAATGTCTTATTGCCCCAGTGAGGACACATGTTGCAGCTAAGCCCGATGGACCTTGGATGTCCTAAATCCCACGCAATCTCAATGAGTTTATCTTGAAGCTGGATGAGTTGGCCCAGGTGGAGGGGTCCATGAGGGCTGCTGCTCTCCTGAGGGGCAGGATCAAACTCATCACTTAACTTGCTCATCCCAGTGGTGTGACTCAGAAGCTTCTCTAGGATGGCCAGAAAGGACATTTCCACACAGAATGAAGGTCCCCAAGCTTGAACAGTGACTCATGGCAGACAAGATGGACTCATGTTGGGACTCTGTGATCCCATACCACACTAAGTTCAGTTCCTGGAGGGTGGCTGCAACTTGTTTCAGAAGAACATGGAGGATCTCAGGACTAAAGTACATCATGGTGACCCCACTTAGACCAGGCCTTTAAGCTGACACATGTTTGGGCTCTGGGACACATGGGGCAAGTCTGACTCTGTAAGCTGCCAGTTAGTTACTGCAGGGTAGGCCAAGGGGGTCCTCGGGCATCTAGGGAGAAAGCAAGCAATTAGGTCTGAGAATTCAGAGTGGCATCTGATCTAAACTTATCAGATTGGTGATTTGCCTAAAGACAAGGTCCTACTAACCACCTCCTGAAGGCCAGTACCCAGAATGACCCATCTAATTTTGGCCTGGAAGTACCTTTCTGCATTTCCTGCAAACCTAGAAGTCAACCGTGAATATTCATTGCAAGCACTAATGCTGGAGCTGAAATTCCAGTACTTTGTCTACCTGATTGAAAGAGCCGGCTCATTGTAAAAGACCCTGATGCCTGTACACCAATGGCTGATTCATGTCAATGTATGGCAAACACCACAACAATATTGTAGTTAGCCTCCAATTAAAATAAATTAATTAAAAATTATAATAACTAATCATAAACACCATTAAATATACACCATTATGCAGGGAAAAAAAAAAAAAAAAAACCCTGATCCTTGGAAAGATTGAGAGCAGGAAAAGAAGGGGTTGACAAAGGATGAGGTGGTTGGATGGCATCACCAACTCAATCGACATGAATCTGAGCAAACTAAGGGAGACAGTGAAGGACAGGAAAGCCTGGCATGCTGCATTCCTTGCAGTCACAAAGAGACTGACACGACAGAGCAAGTGAACAGAAACTCAGTTCTACTTTCAGTCTTCTCCTAATCCTTTGCTTGGGGATAAATATTTCACTTGTCATTTCAGTAAACAAAGGATGTTGCAGTAAAAGACAGTTATCCACTGGAGCCCCACCAAGAACAGTGTGCCCGGAGGGGAATTCAAGGAGAGGAAAACAGGATGGTGTCCTGAGGGAGTTAAGATGCATATCATAAACATGACTTCAATAAGTCCAGATTCTTACCTTTTTTCATAGAGAAAAACATGAAAAGGAACTTCTCTGGGGGCCTGTGGTTAAGAATTCACTGGTCAGCACCAGGGATACAGGTTAGATCTCTGGTCCAGGAAGACCCACAGACTGTGGAGCAGCTAAGCCCAAGCACCACAACTCCTGAGCACCCGACTAGAGCCTGGGGGCCATGACCACTGATGCCCACACCTTAGTCCCATGCTCTGAGATGAGACGCCGCCAAAGGGAGAGGTCAACACGTTTCATCTCAAGAGTAGCGCCTGCTCGCCACAACCAGAACAGGCTGCTGTCAGCAATAAGACACAGCACAGCCAAAAATAAGCAAACAAGTAAAGAAGATTATAAAAATAAATAAATAACAATTGTTTAAAAGCATGAAAATCATTAATTTGAGATGTATCATGTTCATCATCCGCAGTAATCTTTTGATGCTTTCTGAATGTTTTTTCAGCTTGTGACCTTTTGTACTCTGGCTACCCTTACAACTTTTGAACAGTTCTCAGAGCCACCTGAGAAGATATCTTTCTGACTACAATCTTCTGTAAAAACACTGAATAAAGCACATTTACCATGTTTTAGTTTGTTCTTTTTTTTTTAATCATTAGACCTGTTCTTCCAATACCTTTTCCCAACCCACAGTGTCTTGTCCCCACTCACCTGAGTTCCAGGGACTAGATGGAAACTGTCAACTAAAATATGAGTTGCCACCTGAAAGTAGAGTCATTTTATTTCATGGGAGTATTTAAGGGCCAAGCCCGGGCTTCCTTGGTGGCTCAGAGGGTAAAGAATCTGCCTGGAACACAGGAGATCTGGGTTTGATCCCTGGGATAGGAAGATCTCCTGGAGGAGGAAATGGCAGCCTGAGAATCCTGAGAGGTGAGACCCTAACCCCTGCTTTCCTCCTGCTGCTGCCTGTCCTTCAACAGTGAAGAGGTCAGAAGTGCAGGCTGGGCAGGTTCTGGGAAAGAAGGTCTAATGACGTGGAGTAGCTGGGTCCCACAGCCAAAGAGGTAGAAGTATCTCTAGGGTTGAGCTGCTAGACTCCTGGCTAGCAGCTAGACATTCCCATTTCTAGAATAAAAGGGAGAAGCTGTCTGGCAGGCCATGAGAAGTGCTTCCTGCTTTCCTCCCTGAGTCTTTTCAACCAAAAGATATGTTTGGATTTTCCTAGAGGAAAGAAATCACTTAACATTTTGTGGGTGTGAATGAACTGTGAGCAAGTCATTTTGGAAGCATTAAATCTTAAATTAGATCCTACGAGACTGGAGTTTTATTCCCAGTTCATGTGTAGGTGAAGCAACAGATAAATACATATTTTAGTATTTTAACCAATGTTGTCTTCTTCTATTAGAAAATTCAAAATTATAGCTTATATTCATCTAGTATTTGTGTTTTCCTGCCTGTTCCTTTAAACAGGTTTTATTTGTATTGCAGTATAGCCCATTATAATTCTGTGGTGGGTCTTCCCTGCTGGTCTAGTGGTAAGAATCTGCCTTCCCAGGCAAGGGACATGGGTTTGATTCCTGGTCCCCAAAGATCTCACAGGCCCTGGAGCACTGAAGCCCACGTGTCACAACTACAGAGCCACAGCTCTAGGGCCCTGCTCCATCAGGGAAACCACCCCAGGGAGAAGCCTGCACTGAGCTGCCCCAGCTCCCCTAACTGAACATGCCCTGCACTGCAAGGAGACTGAGCTCAGTGAAAAAAAAAGGAAAGTAATCTGTTAAAAAAAAAAAGAGAGAGAGAGAGAAGTAATAATATTTTGGTAATTTCAGGTAAAGAGCAAAGGGGCTCCGCCATGAATATACCTGTGTCCATCCTTCCCCACACTTCCCTCCCATCCAGGCTGCCACACAAAATTGAGCAGCGTTCCACGTGCTCTACAGTAAGTTCCCCAACTGAATACTCATGAGGAATAAAATATTCCACTAAGAGATCATGGATGAAGAGGAAGTCCCAAATTCAACCATTCTCATATACAAGAACAGTACTTGTGTGATACTAATTGTCCATGAGAATCAAAAATGAAAATAGTCAGCAAAGTTTAGAAAAATAAAGTTTAATAAAATGACACTAGCTTTCAATACACTTTCAAATACATCAATAAACCAAATAATAAAAATGTGTCATAGTGGCAGATGAATTCCCAAACCGTTCAGTAACTGTGAACTAAAATAGTGACACACAAACTATACAAGTCCTAATATATACAATTTGAGTCTATGGTAAAAACATGTTTTATTTACAACCTGGATCAGGAGAAAGGGGTTAGGAAGAAACCTGTAGAAATTCAGACATGGCCTGAAAACTCAGGGCCACTGGGTCAGAGGAAGCTGGGTTTAAGGAAAAGCTAATTCAGGTGGAGGGGTTACACATTTTAATTTCAAGGTTTTGATCAGTGAGAAAATCTCATGGACAGTTCATGGGATGCACCCACATGGAAATGCTGCTGCCCACGTGCTGGACCCACTTCCAAGGTAAGGAAGGGCCAGCTCCTCACCTCAGAGAGAAGGGCCAGAGACATCAGGGTCTGACAGCTTTCCTTAAGGCAAGTCTCCTACTCCTAATCAATCAGATCTTCCCTCCCCAGCTCACTGCCCAAGTCCTGAGGGAAAGGTCACAGAGAAGGGACTCACAAAATCCTGGAGCCCCTCACACGTCTGGAAGGCAGAGGGTGAGGAGAACATGCCTTGCCAGTTCAGGGAGCTCAGTCTAGTCCAGGATGCCCCCCAGCCCAGTCAGCTCAGTGTTTATTGCATGAGGCGTCATTGCATTGACTTTCTCTCGGGGTGAATGTGGGGTAGATGGAGAGGCCAGAAATTACAGCACAAGATGCTTTCTTTCTAAGAGATCCTACTTTGTATGAAGAGGGAGGGAAAGAAGTAAGGCAATGAAAAGGCATGGAGAGATGAGCCCATGGACTTTTGCTGGAAAGTTCTGTCCCTTCAGGTTGTGAACTAATCTCAGTCAGAATCTGAGTCAGAAGAGTCCCCTGATGACGATGAGCTGGAGCCGTGGTCCTCCAGCTCAGAATCTCCATCTTCATCCTCACTGCTGGGGGCTGAGGAGTGGCTGCCTACCCCTTCTTTCTCATTTTCCTCTGATCTCGCTGAGGCAGGAAAATGTTCTCCAATCATGTCCGATGATGCTAACTCTGCAGCCTGAAGCCCTGGGTCCTCTCTAAGTCTTCCTTGCAGATTCCATGATGATGGGGACTGCAGACCCATCCTTCTAATCTTGGGGTTGGGGCCCCCATCATGCTCATGTTCTTACACTTAGCACAGGTTGCCTCTCTGTAAGCAGCATATTCTTCAGGAGACAGAGTCCTGAGCCAAAGATCAAGGTCCACCTTGTACTGTGTCTGCAGTTCCTCTGCCTGCTTCTTATAAAGCTCCTTCTGGTCCTGGGGGACCCGCTGCCAGCGTCTACTGATCTCCACCATGCACTCCCTCAGCGGCACCACTTTCAGTTCCCTGCTCGACCAGAGATCCTGGTGGAACTTGTGAGAGCCATTCATTGGGGGTTTCTTGGGCTCTCCATGGAATTTCCACTTCATAGGTAAACTCTTTTCTGGGGGAGACTTCACTTTTTGAACATTCTCCTGAATCTTCTCTGGCACTTTCATTTCACTTCTGTGAGGGACACCAGATTTCATGGGGTTTGGGACTAGATCCGGGTGCTGTGCTCTGAACAGAGCTATTTTCTCCCTAAAATCCTTTTTCTCTTTCTCAAGATCCTGACTGTGTTTCACCCTCAGATGCTCAGGCACCTTCTTGTGTTCCTCAGACAGAAACCTGGTCAGCTCCTGGTTGCTTATCTTGGGGTGTTTCTGGATGTCCTAGGGTCGCATCACTTGGGAAATGTGGCGGTATGCTGTCAGGGACTTCTTGAACAAATAAGCATGTTTCTTGTGTTTTCTGATGTTTTCTGTGTTTTCTTGTGTTTTTTAGAAGGATTGCTAGCATTTTCCTTAGCTTCCAAGACTAATTCTTTCAGTGTGCAAAACTTTCTCACCTTATGGGAAACCTCTAACCATTTGAGTTTGCACATTTCCCCAGAAAAACCTTTAAAAGCTGCTTTTCCCCGGTCCATCGCTGACTGGGCTGTTCTGCGCGTGTGCCCATCACTGGGTGGGATGCTTTCCTCCATCCTTTCCAGTAACTCCACTATGTCTTTCTTGGGCCACTCATCTTGGCGCTTAGGCATCGCCATTTCTAGGTCTTTGGGACACTTATGTGATCCCAGCAGTTGAGACACCTCAGCAGAATCTTCAGCTCTTCACTCTCAAGATTCAGCAGGTGAGTTATTTCTGAAGTCCTGCACTGTGTGCGATCCTCTGTTTCTGTGGAGAAAGAAAAGGAAAGTTACTCTCCTATGTGACACAGCAGAGAAGCACAGCCAGCTTGAAATATGTCCCTTCTGTCATTTCATTTACCCTCAAGAATGTAAATGAAGACCCACACAACCTCTGAGCTGAGAGTCCTGTTGAGCATTATGAAGCTTCTGTCCACAATTAAAAATCCTCAGACCTGACCCCAACTTGCTTTCCAGTCTCATCACAGTGGTTTTTGCATAAAAATGAATAAAGCCTGGGAACTCACTCAAGGGACAAAGGATGAGAGACAAGAAAAGGAAATTAAAAATAAAAATGCCTGACAAGCAAGAGGGCTTTAAAATAGCAATGAGATACCATAGCACATGGACAAGAATGGTCAAAATCCCAAAGAAGGACCAAGTGTTGACAGGGTTGAATATCAGGAAATTTGATTCATTTCCTAAGGCAATGAGAAACAGTAAAAGCCTTCTGAAAGAGAATAAGGCAACTTGTTGCAAAACTAAATCTCCTCCTACCATGTAAGTCAGGACTCATGCTCTTTTGTATTTGCACAAATCATTTGAAAATCTGTGTCCTTTAAAAAAGAATAAGGAGACCTGCAATGGGATGTTTATAGCCACTTTGTTCATAATCATAAAACTTAAAAACAACCAACATGAATAGATAAAGAAACTCTGGTACATCAAGACCAAGAAATAGTACTCATTTCTAAAAAGAAATGAGGAATCACACCAGCAAGAGACATGGGGTATTCTTTTATTCATATCTATAAGCTAATGAATGAATGAATGAAGCTAAGCTGAAAAGCATACATACGTCATGAGTCCAACTATAAGACATTCCAGGAAAAGGGAATATATAGGAGAAAAAGAGAAATATATGAGGACAGTGAAATAAACTTTGCTTCCCAGCAGTTAGAGTGATGGGACTGATGAATAGGTGATCACAAGTGACTCTCAGCAGTCTAATACTTCTGGATATTATAAAGGTGGATACTTGTCACTGTATACCAGTGAAAAGTAACAGAATGAACAACATCAACAGTGAACACTAATGTTAAGCCATAGACTTTGGGTAATAATGAAGAGTCAGTGGAGGTTCCTAAATCTTAATAAACACACCATTATGAGATATAATGTGATAATGGGAGGGGAAACATGTGCTTATTCTGGGAGCGCAGAATGTAGACAAGAACTCTGTACTTTCTGCTCAGTGTTATTGCGAATGCAATCTTCTCTAAAACAGTAACACTCCTTAGGATTCTGAGCATAGCTCCCTCCTAGTAAAAGTCCAGATGGCCACAGACTGAATGTGCAGTTGAGATGATGATTGATATAATTCATTTAAGAAAAATGTCATAGAAGTGCAAAGGGAAGATGAAGAGAGAAGCGTAAACATGTGTATGTAATGATTGAAAAAGAGTTTAAGTGGTCAGTATTTCATTTCTGGTGAGGTCAATAGACATTTTAATAAGGCACATTAAATACAACTGTATACAACAAGACTTTTTCCTTGTGACTCAGCTGGTAAAGAATCTGCCTGCAATGAGGAAGACCTGGGTTTGATCCTTGGGTTGGGAAGATCCCCTGGAGTAGGGAAAGGCTACCCACTCCAGTATTATGGCCTGGAGAATTCCGTGCACTGGATAGTCCATGGGGTTTCAAAGAGTCAGACACGACTGAACGACTTTCACTTCACTGCTTCACAATAAGCCAGGGACTCTGTTTTGGCTGAGATAGAAAGATGACAAAACATGTCTCATCAGAAGCTCATAGAAATGAACAAATAGGAACACTGACCTGTGGAGGAGGCTCAGGTACTTCAGGCGCTTGTAGGGGAAGCCCTTCTCTGCTCGTGTCTCCTGCACTCAGACAAGAAGAGTCTTCTTACCGCCTCTGACAGAGCAACCTGAGAAACAATGACACATCACACACAGTGTATCACACAGAGTTATCTACACTAAACACAGGTACTTACATTCAATGTTCTATTGTACTCTATTAAAACTCAGTTCCTTCTATCTCTAATAAAAATGACTCAAGCATAATGTTAATCTTTGTTTAACTACAACTTTCAGTTCTGAGAACTCAAAAATTTTTTTCTCTTCTCTTTGACAATGACACTCTTCAATTTAAGTGACCTTAATGTAAGGGAAATCCATTTCTTTGATTAGCACATCAACACACTCCCAATCATATCAGATTTGCTCTACTATCAGAAAAGTTTTCCCATTTGGAAACATACAAATTCCAAGTCACAATAAGACCAGTTCTGGGACTTCCTCGGAGGTTCAGTGGCTAAGACTCCATGCTCCCAGTGGACGGGACCAGCATTTGGTCCTTCGTCAGGGAATTAGAGCCCACATTCCACAGCAAAGTGTTCACCTGCCAAGACACAGAGTTCCTGTGTGGTGACTACGAGTTTGCATGTCCCATGTAAAGGTTCCTCGAGGGGCAAGAAAGATCTGGCGCAGCCAAAGTCATCAAATCCATCAATCAATTAACACACAGTTCCATCTACTATTGTAGTTGTTCAGTCCCTTAGGCCTGTGTTCCTTTTCTGCAACCCTTTGGAGTGTATCCCACCCGGCTCTTGTCCATGGGATTTTCCAGGCAAGAACACTGGAGCGGGTTGACATTTCTCTCTCCAGGGGCCCTTGAGACCCACAGATCAAACCTGTGTCTCCTGCATTAGCAGGCAGTTTCTTATACTTGAACCACCAGGGAAGCCAGCCATCTAATATATTGTGCTTCAAAATTAATGACTGAAGTTAATAAAAATTTTTACTTCTATATCATAGTTAGTACAGAATTTCTTTTTCTTTCAGTTATTTGATGTGTTAACAATATTGTGCTGAGAGCCATCATCAGGTCTGGATTGCTATTGCACAATTTAAAGGCAGAAATCCCAACTTTTCCTTACAAATATATTACTCTTCATGTTCTACAGCACAGTTTCTGATTCAAATTTTAGATATCATGCTAAATGGAAAAACTGTTTAGGACTTCCCGTTAAGAAATTCATATTTTCCTTTCATATCATGGAATCATAAATTCATAGAATCACTCATGTTCATTCACAAATTCCAGTGATTTGAAAGTAAGTCTATAGTTTCAGAGTTAATTCTAAGTAATAACATAATTCTTATGAACTAGATTTTTCATTTGCTTAAGAAATTCTTAAGCCTGTAATGCTAAATTAAAATTATTCTTTTTAATTTTTGAAGGGAAGAAATATGAATCCATCTACTGAGAACCATTTACTCACCAAAAAATTGTAGATTTGGTCTCCTCAATGCTGGTATGAAAATCAGTCCCATCCAGTCAGTAGTTCTGTGTTCTCTGGATGGGTTAGCAGCTGTAACTTTCAGAGCTGTGCACCGTCCAGGCAACTCTGAACAGAAGAAGCAGTGCATCTGAGATCCTACTGTCAGGACCCATGAGGCCCCTTCCTGATTAGATTACCACGGTTCCCTTGGCTAAACCCAATCAGCACTAACTGCTCTAAATCTCTCTCTAATCTCTGTTTGTTAATATAATCCCCAACTGAAGCCCCAGACCTCATCACTGATTTTATATTGAACACCCATTCCTCTCTGATTTTAAGGATCCTGTATTCTCCTTAAATTCAATTTTTTCCAGTAGTCATATATGGATGTGAGTGTTGGACAGTGAAGAAAGCTGAGCGCCAAAGAACTGATGCTTTTGAACTGTGGTGTAGGAGAAGACTCTTTAGAGTCCCTTTGACTGCAAGGAGTTCCAACCAGCAGATAGACTTTAGGATGTTTTTTATATATTCATCCAAATCCTTAAAAAGTATATTTGCCTTTGACCCAGTAATTCTAACCTTGATAAAACTTCAAATGAATTCATTGAACAAAACCTTGCAAATCTGAAACCTTGCTTTAACTATTTCTCTCTTTACTGCATATAATCTATGTACAAAGCAAGGGAAAAATATTGAGGTTTTTACTTCCCCCAGCAAAATCTGAGACCTCTTGAATTTAGAACATTCTTTCATTCTGTTCATGAAGTAGTGAGTTAACGCGCCCATTGTGCTAGTGACTCAGTCATGTACGACCCTCTGTGACCCCATGGACTGTAGCCACCAGGCTCCTCTGTCTATGGATTTCTCCAGGCAAGAATACTGGAGTGGGCTGCCATTCCCTTCTCCAAAATGTGCCCCTTACCCTCTCCCAAATTATGTCCAAGTCCCAACAGCTAGTATCTCTGTGACTTTATTTTTAGAATAGAGTCTGTGCAGACATAATTGAGGTGAAGGCACCACGATGAGCCCATCCAGGGTAGAGAGTGGGCCCTAAATCAGGACAGATGTCCTGATGAGAGAAAGAAGAGGGATGTTTTAGATGCACCAGAAAAGGTCCTGTAAGGAGGCAGAGATTCAAGTTAAATGTCATAGTTTGAGGATTGCCGGAAGCCAACTGGCACTGGAAGAGACAAAGACAAATTCTTTTAGAGCCTTTGAAAGGAGTATGGCCCTGCCAACACCTTGATTTCCAGCCTGAAGATCTGTCAGAGAATACACTGGTTTTAAGTAACCCTGTGTGAGGTCGGGTATTGTGGGAGCCCTAAAAAATGATTAAACAAATAGTGTCTTCCAGGGACAACGGTGGGAGAAGGCAGTGGAAACCCACTCTAGTACTGTTGCCTGGAAAATCCCATGGATGGAGGAACCTGGCAAGCTGCTATTCATGTGGTTGCTAAGAGTCAGACACAAGTGAGTAACTTCACTTTCACACACTGGAAAAGGAAATGCAACCCACGTCAATGTTCTTGCCTACAGAATCCCAGGGACGGGGGAGCCTGGTGGGCTGTCGTCTATGTGATTGCACAGAGCTGGACACGACTGAGTGACTTATCAGTAGCAGGGACAATGGCTAGGCCTTCATTTTCTCAACTTCGAGGCCCTTCACCACCCCTTCAGTACAGTCCAGTCGCTCAATAGTTTATGACTTTTTGTGATCCCATGGACTGAAGGATGCCAGGCTTCTCTGTCCTTCACTAGTTTTTGGAGCTCACTCAAACTCATGTTTATTGAGTCTGGGATTCCATCCAACCATCTCCTCCTCTGTCAACCCCTTTTCATCCTGGCTTCAACCTTTCCTGGAGTCAGAGTCTTAACTAATGAGTGAGTTCTTCACATCAGTTGCCCAAAGTATTGAAGCTTCAGTTTCAGCACAAGTCCTTCCACCAAATATTCAGGATTGATTTCTGTCAGGATTGACTGATTTCATCTCCTCTCAGTGCAAGGGACTCTCAAGAGTCTTCTCCAACACCACAGTTCAAAATCACCAATTCTTTGGCGCTCAGCTTTGTTTATGGCCCAACTCTCACATCCATACTTGACTAGTGGGAAAACCACAGCTTTGACTAGATGGACCTTTATTGGCAAAGTAATGTCTCTGCTTTTGAATATGCTATCCAGGTTGGTCATAACTTTTCTTTCAAGGAGCAAGCATCTTTTAATTTTATGGCTGTGGTCACAATCTGCAGTAATTTTGGAGCCCAAGAAAATAAAATCTGTCACTGTTTTCTGTTGTTTCCTTATTTCTAAGTCATGAAGTGATGGGGCCAGATGCCATGATCTTCGTTTTCTGAATGTTGAGTTGTAAGCCAGTTTTTTCACTCTCCTCTTTCACTTTCATCAAGAGCCTCTTTATTCCTTCTTTACTTTCTGCCAAAAGGGTGGTGTCATCTGCATATGTAAGGTTAGTGATATTTCTCCCAGAAATTTTGATTCTGGCTTGTGGTTTCATCCAGCCTGGCATTTCACATGATGTACCTTGCCTATAACTTAAATAAGCAGGGTGACAATATAAGGCCTGACATACCCCTTTTGCAATTTTGAACCAGTCTTTCCATGTCCAGTTCTAATTGTTGCCTCTTGAACTGCATGCAAGTTTCTTAGGAGGTAGGTCAGGTGGTCTGCTATTCCCATCTCAAGAATTTTCCACCATTTGCTGTGATCCACACAGTCAACAGCTTTAGGGCAGTCAATGAAGCAGAAGTAGATATTTTTCTGGAATTATCTTGCCTTTTCTATGATCCAATGGATATGGCAATTTGATCTTTTGTTTCTCTGTCTTTTACAAATTCAGCTTGCGCCTCTGGATGTTCTCAGTTCATGAAGCCTGGCTTGGAGAATTTTGAGCATTACTTTGCTAGCCTTTCAGATGAGTGCAATTTGTGTGGTAGTTTGGATATTTTTGGCATTGACTTTCTTTGGAATTGGAATGAAACCTTATCTTTTCCAATCTTGTGGCCACTGCTGAGTTTTCCAAATTTGCTGGCATATTGAGACCAGCACTTTAACAGCATCATCTTTTAGGATTTGAAATAACTCAGCTGGAATTCCATCACCACCACTAGCTTTATTTGCAGTGATGCTTCCTAAGGCCCACTTGACTAAGCACTCCAGGATATCTGGCTCTAGGAGAGTGGTTACACCATCATGGCTATTAGAGTCACTATGATTTTTTTTTGTATATTTCTGTGTATTCTTGCCAACTCTTCTTAATATCTTCTGCTTCTGTTAGGTCCATACCGTTTCTGTCTTTTATTGTGCCCATCTTTGCATGAAATGTCCCTTGATAGCTCTAATTTCCTGGATATTTCTATTTTTTACCATTATGATTTCCCTCTATTTTCTTGCATTGATCATTTAAGAAAACTTTCTTATCTCTTCTTTCTATTCTTTGGAGCTCTGCATTCAGATAAATATATCTTTCCTTTTTTCTGTGTCTTTTGCTTCTCTTTTCTCAGCTGTTTGACCATGTTCCTATAGAACTATGGATGGAAGTTCATAACATTGTACAGGAGGTGGTGGTCAAAACTATCCCCAAGAAAACTATTTTTAGGCATTGGATTAGCTCGTGATATATGGATTAACTATTTTAGTATTCTCAGCAATATTCACTAATTTTTCCCCCAGTTTATAAAGAGGATATTTGACATACTGTGGGTAAAATGTTACTGTCTAAAAATCACATATGGAGCAAATGTTTGATGCAAGACTTCAAAATAGATATTACTGGAAGATTTTTAAAAAAGTAGCTTTTCTCTCCTTGATTACCATTAAGGTTTTATTTTTAACTGAACATAGCAAAAATTCATTGTACCTGGATCAGAACTCATCTCAGTACTGTTACACAAGTCTTCTCTCTTGTTCAGTAAGTAACTCTGTTAAATTCAGTTCAGGGTTTAGGTGCTCACTTCCTGATGGCAAACACCCTCAAGTCTCCACAGTCCAGTCAATTCTGAAGGCAACAGCTCTGGGTTCTGGAGAAGAATGAGTCTGGATCTTTGCTGGACGTTGTATATATCCTCTGAAGACTGGGTCCACTTCCTCAAAATGATAGGGTTATCAATCCTGCACCAAGGTACAGTAGCACATGATTAAATTTTTCAAGAATCATAAACACATCTAGATGGCAAGGATTGAAGTCAACCTTCTAAAATTTACTTAATCCAATTACCATAATCCAATCTAAGGTAAAGAGTCACAGATTGAGTTCACACTTCCAATCCATGAAGTTTGGTTAATAAATGAACTCCTCAATTATAAATTTCACATCTTCATTTATAGAAGTTTATTATTCTTCTAATTGAAGCGACCCACTAGTTTTGGTTACCTGTCTGAATTTGCCTGCATTACTTCCTGGATATTTCTTCAGGAAGAGGAGTTCTTCACATTCCATCTTTCAACCCAGAACAGTCAAGCTCCCCAATCAAACCACTTACTACTCTTGCCTTCTGCTGTTTGATGGATGTCCTCAACCCCTTCAGAACTAAAGCCTCTTAAATTTTATTCTTTTCATTCAGTTTTCCATGAAATTCTTCCCTCCGAGACTCGTTTTGGTTACACACTATTGTTTTGCTTGGGCTATAACTGAACACAAAATAGCAAATGGTGGTTATTTTCTAAGACTTTGTTCCTTTGAGTCATCCCCTGCATATCATCTCATACCATTTCATTCTATTATTTAATATATATCTATATTTGAAATATTGATGCTAGGTTGTGAAGTTAAGGATTATTGCATAGTTGTACACTGCAGGATAGACTAAAAAAATCATAAACAATAAGTGAAAGAAATGTGATACTGTCTATGAAGTTTGGACAACTATCTTTTACGATTTTCTTTACTTTGACTGTTTGCATTCTATTCCTCAAAACATTTCCATATTTAATCAAAGATGGGCCATTGTGCTCCACTCAGAGAACAATACTAGATGGGAAAATTTCTTTACTTATTTTTAATTTTTTTGAAATATAAAGTTGATGTACAATATTGTATTACCTCAGGTGTATACCAAAGTGAATCAGATACATGTATATATAATCCCATCTTTGTTTTCTGTACTGTTCATGAGGTTCTTGAGGCAAGAACACTGAAGTGGTTTGCCATTCCCTTCTCCAGTGGACCACGTTTTGTCAGAACTCTCCATCATGACTTGTCCATCATTGGTGGCCCTGCAAGGTATGACTCATAGCTTCCTTGAATTATACAAGCCTGTGATCCATGCAGTCAGTGCAAGAAGGCAAAGTGCTTGTCCAAAGAGACCTTAAAAATAGCTGGGAAAACAAGGGATGCAGGCAATAGGGAAAGGGAAAGAGATACCCAACTGAATGAAGAGTTCCAGAGAATAGCAATAAAAGGTAAGAAATGCAAAGAAATAGAGGAAAATGGGAAAGACTACAGATCTTTAAGAAAATTGGGGATACCAAGAGAACACTTCCTGTCAAGATGGATAAAATAAAGGCCAGAAATATCAAGGACATAACCTAAGCAGAGAGATTAAGAAGCAGTGGCAAGAGTACACAGAAGAACTATACTAAAAGGTCTTAATGTCCTGGATCACCACAATGGTGTCATCACTCACGTAGAGTCAGACATCTTGGAGTGTGGAAAAAGTGGGCCTTAAGAGATATTACTAAGGACAAAGCTAGTGGAGTTGATGGAATTCAGGCTGAGCTATTTCAAATCGTTAAAGATGGTGAAAGTGCTGCACTCAATATGCCAGCAAATTTGGAAAATTTGTAGTGGCCACAGGACTGGAAATGGTCAGTTTTTCTTTCACTCTGAAAAAGAGAAATGGCAAGGAATGTTCAGACTACTGTGCAAATGCAATAATTTCACAAGCTCGCAAGATTTTGCTCAAAATCCTTCAACTTAGGCTTCGGCAGTTTGTGAATAGAGAGCTTCCAGATGTGCAAGCTGCATTTAGAAAGGGCTGAGGGATCAGAGATCCAATTGCCAACCTCTGTTGGATCATAGGAAAAATAAAGAAATTCCAAAAAAGAATTACATCTGCTTCATTGATCACTCTAAAGCCTTTGACTATGTGAATCAAATAAAACTGTGGAAAATTCTTAAAGAGATGGGAATACCAGACTACATTCCCTGTTTTCTGAGAAGACTGTATGTAGGAAAGGAAGCAATCATTGGAACCAGACTTGGAACAAGAGAGTGGTTCAAGATTTGGAAAGGAGGATGTCAAGACTGTATATTGTCATCCTGCTTCTTTAACTTATATGCAGAGTACATCATGCCAAATACCAGGCTGAATGACTCACAAATAGAGTCAAGATTGATGGGAGAAATATAAGCAACCTCAGATATGCAGATGATACCACTTTTACAGCAGAAAACAAAAAGAGGAACTTAAAAACTTCTTGATGAGGATGAAATAGGAGAGTGAAAAAGCTGGCATGGGATGATTCAGGGAGAGGATGTAGGGTGGGAGGTGGGAGGGGGCTTTGGCATTGGGAGATCGTGGACACCTGTGGCTGATTCATGTCAATGTATGGAAGAACAAATACAGTACTGTAATGTAGAATAAAGTATTTTTAAAAAAAACATACACATTCTTTCACAAAACGAACAAACAAACAAAAACAAACAAACAAACAAAAAACCTAAATCCTGGCAACTGGTTCCATCACTTCATGGCAAATAGATGGGGGAAAAGTGGAATCTGTGACAGGTTTTATTTTTGGGGGCTCCAAAATCTCTGCAGCCAATAACTACAGCCATGAAATTGGAAGCTGCTTGTTTCTTGGAAGAAAAGTTATGACCAAACTAGACAGCATATTAAAAAGCAGAGACATCACTTTGCTGACGAAGGTCCCTATGGTAAAATCTATGACTTTTTCCACTAGTTATGTACAGATGTGAGAGTTGGATCATAAAGAAGGCTGAGTGCCAAAGAACTGGTGCTTTCAAATTGTGGTGCTGGAGAAGACTCTTGAGAGTTTCTTGCATGGCAAGGAGATCAAACCAGTCAATCCTAAAGAAAATCAATCCTGAATGTTCATTGGAAGGACTGAAGCTGAAGCTGAAACCCCAGTACTTTGGCCACCTGATACAAAGAGCTAGCTCATTTGAAAAGACCTTGATGTAGGGAGAGATTGAAAGCAGGAGAAGGGGGGTGATAGATGATGACATGGTTGAATGACATCACTGACTCAATGGACATGAGTTTGAACAAACTTCTAGAGATAGTGAAGGACAGGGAAGCCTGGTGTCCTGCAGTTCATGGGCTTACAAAGAGTTGGATATGACTTATTTACTGAATAACAACAACAACTCTTCTGAAAAAAATTTTTTATATATGTCCAAGTATTCATTTGAGTTCTGTGTTCTATACAGTAGGTTCTTGTAACTATTTGCTTCACATATGTGTATGTGTCAGTAATGTGTATGTGTCAGTAATGTGTATGTGTCAATCCCAGTCTCTTAATTAGTCCCTCACCCTTCTTAGCCCCAAGTTACATGTTATGTTTTTCTACACCTGTGATTCTGTTTTATAAATAACTATTTGCATCATTTTCTTAGATTCGAATATCATATGATACTGCTCTTTCTTTTTCTGACTTACTTTATTCAGTATGACAGTTTCCAATTCTTTGCATGTCACTGCACATGGTATTTTTGGTTCTTTGTGTGGCTGAGTAATATTCTATAAACTGTGGGAAATTCTGAAAGAGATGGGAATACTAGTACTGGTGGAAATGCTTTTCTTTGGCTTTATGTTGATGATTATAATTGTAACAGATCTTGCCCTGGAACCTGTTTCTCAAGATTCATACCTCTGAGACATTGACCAGTACCATTCTCCCTGGGTAATCTTGTGCCAAATTATCTCAGGATGTGTACCTTGGGAAAGGGTCTGGTGGAACTCTTACAACCTTGAGGTCTTCTTTTTATTTATTCTCAGTAGCCAGCTGAGAAGTACATAAGGTCCCACTTAAACTAGGGAGGCAAGCACTCTCCTGCCTCTTCTAGTGACTTTGCTGGAAGCCTTTTCCATCACTGTTACTTTAATAGACTTTATTGCACAAAGCGCTGAGTGGCTGGGCCTGCATGCTCTGGTCCCGGGCTGAATCCATGTTTCAGCAGGGCATGATCATACACAGGTTAGCAGTCTCAATGCTGAGCAACCACTCTCCCCAGAGTTTACTGTTTGTAGTAGCTTTGATGAGGGTCATTCTGACTCATGTGAGGTTAGATCTCCTTGTAGCTTTGATTGGTGTTTCTCCAGTAAATATTGATGTCAAAAATCTTTTCTTGTGCTGCTTGGCCATTCATATGTTTTGTCAGAAGAAACCTCTGTTTAGGCCACCTGCTCATTTTTTACTTTATTTATTTATTTATATTGAGCCAAATTAGCTCTTTATAAATTTTTGGAGACAAATCTCTTGCTGGTCTCATCTTTATCAAGTATTTCCTCCCATTCTGTGGGTTTTCTTTCTGTTTTGTTTACAGTTTCCTTTGCTGTGGAGAAGTTTTTGAGTTTAATTAGATTCTACTTGCTTTTTTTTTTTTAATTTCCTTTACTTTAGGAGAAGGCTCAAAAGAAAATCTTGCTATGATTTATGGTAAAGAGTGTTCTGTCTATGTTTTCATCTAAGATTTTTATAGTATATAGTCTCACTTTTAGGTCGTTAACCCATTCTGAGTTTATTCATGTGTATCAAAGCAGTCAATCCTAAAGGAAGTTAACTCTGAATATTTATTGGAAGGACTGTTGCTGAAGATAAAGCTACAGTACTTTGGCCACCTGATGCAAAGAACCAACTCACTGGAAAATACCTTGATGCTGGGATAGACTGAAGGTGAAAGGAGAAGGGGGCAGCAGAAGAAATGGTTAGATATTATCACTGACTCAATATGAATTGGCGCAAACTCTGGGAGACAGTGGGGGACAGTGGAGCCTGGTGAGCTACAGTTTTAGGGGGTTACAAAGCACTGGATACAACTTAGAGACTGAACAGCTCTGAAATAGAACTGAAAGTTTTATTTCATATTTTCACTTGAAGCTACTGTGTTCTCCCAGAACCTCTTGTTGAACAAACTATATTTCCTCCATTAAAGAAATGAAGGTATTTTAAAGACGTACTTAAGGCTAATATATGCTTTTTGTGTGCATAAGCTGTTATTTATTAACATTTTAAGGCTAATACATCTATTGAGAACAAAGATCACCAAAGGAGAGAGAGAGAGAGACTTCATACACTAAAGATTATAAAGTTAAAGATTAAAAGGCTGATGTCAGTCAAGTTCTGAAAAGGTGATTTAAGATACAAACATTTCAGTTATTATTAGCATTTCCATATTATTGACATTGAAATTATAAATGTTTACTAAAATGATGCATTTATTGAGAAACAGAGTGCATATTACAGCCATTTTTAGAATAGGCAATCGTGTAGTAAGCAGGAAACAAGAGAATATTTAAAATTCTATAATTCTATAATTTATAATTCTATAATATAATTTGTGCTAAATGGTATGTAGCCTTGTCATTATTTTTTGTTGAATAGCAAATAAGGATATCAAGAAGAGATTAGCTGGCTAGCTTGTTCTAAACAGAAGTTTTAATTGTCAGTGTAGCCGTGCATCATGTACAGCTATTCAGTTTATTTAACTCCTGAAAGTTTAAATATGGCCTTGCTTGGTTTTAATTTGTTCTATATTACTGCTGCATTTGTTATACATTGTACACAAATATTTGTTATTTTTATAATCACTAACTTTTGAGAAAATAGATGAAAAATGTCTTAAGCAGAATAAATGTAATGCTGTTAGATAATATCAAAACAACAGAAAGGCAAGGGGTATGTGAACATGACTGGTCAGAACATCCACTCAAAAGCTTTCAAACAAGACATGGATGAATTTCTCTCAAATATTTTTACTTTGAAAACTTAAGAAGTGAGACTATAGTCCCCAAAATACCCATGTAATAATAAAGTGTTGTTTATATATTAGATAATATTAAAGACAAATGACACAAATACATTTTCTAAAGTACTGAAAAAATTAAATTTTATGTGTTCTTTAAGTAAGCTGTCAAGATTTTGACATTGCCAGATTTCACAGAGTTCATGATATGTCTCTCTCTGTATATATATTCACTTTTTCTACATGATTTAAGGAGTTTCCATATGCTCTAGATAAAATAATAGCTGTTCTTCATAGAAGCATCTGTTTGAACTCCCTTTTGTATTCATTTCCTATTTTCTTGGAGGAAAGAAAATGAAAAGACTCCTTGTGTAGAGACCCTCTGCCTCTCAGGACATGGAAATCCCACATGCTAATCTAATACTTGCTCTTTCTGCAATGGATAACATTCTGACTCAGACAATGACCACTCACAATATAAGCCTTTCTGAGATGACTGCCATGGCCTGTCCAGACAGCCCAGGGTGGAGAGACTCTTGTGGCGTGGGGAGCTCAGGCCTTCCACTTCCGGGAGGTAATACTGAAAGGCGGATGTGACCCACTCCTCCGACTGGATTATGGGAGTCTGTACAAACAGCTTGACAAGTGACACCGCTATCATTATTGATTCTGAAGAAGCATTTCTTTTTTTCTATGAGGGTGAAAAATCATTAATTTCTGCCCCCCAGCTTCATACCCATAGTTCAGTATGTGAAAAGGCCTCTGCAAGGATTGGATTGTTTCTGGATTATGACAATGGAGCTGTGAGCTTCTGATGTTTCCAGAGGATCCCTTATATATAGCTTCCTTCTTTCCTCCTTCTCCTCCCATCTGGAGCTTTCTGTTGCCTTAGATCTCTATGAATTGTCAAGTTCTGTGACAGTTTATTTGTCTGAGGAAAATATAGCCCTGAAACATCACATGAGGCTACAGGATGATACCTGTCTGTCTCTGATCTCATTGTGATTTAATGAAACAGTATGATTGTGTGTTTATAAAGTAGCATAACCAGGTTGAAAATGTAACTTTGTTAATTAAGTTCTCTAATAATAAAAACCCTTGTGGCACATTTCTCAAATATAATCAGTGGATATTTGTTTTACATATGATAGTTTTATTAGAATAAAAGTTGCATACCATAAGTTTCATGTACACTGTAAAAATGTGTCTTCCTTGCATAGTTGAATCATATTTGAGTAGGAGAATGACATGGTATATATTGCAGCCTCATAAACTAAAGGGATAACTCTTGAAGAGTGACCTAGTTGTGTGGATTCAAGTAGTTGACAGACATCGTGAAACCCTTTCTGTTTGCCAAATATTCAGACTTTCTCTAAACCTAGTCATTCAACATATCGTAGCTCATCAACAGATTATCCAGGAAGTTTTTCCTGACTGTACAGCTCAGCTTAGTTTCTATTAAAACATACTCTCTGGTGAGATACCATCTTACCATAATATTCAACAGAATTTCTTTAAATACCTAGGTGCATTTTACTAGGGGACTGCAAATTCTGAGAAAGTAAACAGGCTTTGCCTTATTTACTCATTTATTCCCACTGTCCAGTTCAGCACTTAGAACGTGGCAGACAATAAATGAAAGGTGGTGAATAAGCAAATGCACCAGTGAAAGAGTTGAAACTCTGAAATATTATTATATAGTTACTGAAGTTTTCCAAAATCTACCTAACATATTATAAATAAAATACTAATGAATAATGTCAGCAAGAGATAGGAAATTGATTTTCAAAGTAACAACCAAAAAAAATTTCATTAGCTTGAGATTTGAAATATCTATAGTGCAATATTATTATATGGGGCTTCCCAGGTGGCACAGAGGTAAAAATCTGCCTGCCAATGCAAGAAACACAAAAGATGCGAGTTCAATCCTTGATCAGTAAGATCCCCTGGAGAAGGAAACAGCAACCAGCTTGTAGGCTAATTTTCCTCAGGTTGTAGGTAACAGAAATAAGTGCCTCTGAGAGTCATGACTGTGGAAGCAGACAGGCAAAAAGAAAAATGAGAAAAATTTTCTAAGAATGATGCAAATTCACCTGATGATTCTGCCTGATTACTATAATATGAGAAAAAGTTCTGGGGTGGTCCTAAGATGGCAGAGGAATAGGACAGGGAGACCACTTTCTCCCTCACAAATTCATCAAAAGAACATTTTAACGCTGAGTAAATTTCACAAAACAACTTCTGAAAGCTGGCAGAGGACATCAGGCATCCAGAAAAGCAAATCACTGTCTTCAAAAACATGTAGGAAAAACTATAAAAGACGAAAAAAGAGACAAAAGAGGTAGAGAGGGAGCTCCGTCCTGGGAAGGGAGTCCCGTCCCAAGAAGGGAGTCTTAAAAACAGAGAAGTTTCCAAACACCGGGAACACTCTCACTGCCCAGTCTGTGGTGAGCCTTGGAAGCACAGAGGGCAACATAACAGGGAAGAAAAATAAATAAATAATTAAAACCAACAGATTATGAACCCAGCCGTAACTCCCCCAATGGAGAAGCAACACAGACACCTGCATCTGCCACTAGCAAGTGGGGGCTGGGCAGAAAGGCGCCGGCTGCAGTGCTTTTTAAGAATCGGACCGGAATGCTGAGTTTAACCAGAGTGAACTAACTTGAGCTAGCATACCAGACTGTGGGATAGCTACCACGCGAAAAGCCCTATCATAAGACACTGCAAGGACTGTGCACAGAACAAAGGATGGAACAGAAATAGCCGGCTGCAGACCATCCCCCTCTGGTGACAGGCAGCCAGAGCCCTAAGGGCTGGAAGGGAGCAATCACAGCCCCAGAGAGGCATTACCTACCTAACTGCAAGCAGGCTTCTTTGCTAAGACTTCTTGGAGTTCTGGACAGTCACCATCCGCCTGAGAAGGGGAGCCAGTGATACACCCAGAAAACTGAGCAGCAGGGGCAGGAAAGGCGATAAGTAGCAATGACTGTGCTCACCAAACACCTGAGCTACTTGGACCTGGGAAGGGCACAAAACACAGGCCCAACCAAATCTGCATCTCTGAGGGCCACCTGAGGGCCGAGTTTGGGCAGCTTAGACTGGGGAGGTGCATGCAGCCTAGGGCCAGCGTCGGACAGTTCCTGGTGAAGCAACGAGAGCCTAACGGTGTGCGCTGTGAGCAGGGGCAGGCCCAGCGTAGCTGAGACACTGCAAGCACACGCCAGTGTTATTTGTTTGCAGCATCCCTCCCTCCCCACAGCGCGACTGAACAAGTGAGCCTAAAAAAAAAAAAAAAGTGTCCGCCCCCCCCATCCCCCATTGTGGCAGGGTGGAAATCAGACACTGAGAGACCAGCAAATAGAAGTGGCTAAACAGAAGGAACCACCTTGGAAGTGACCCCACACTGCCCACAACACCAGAAAAAGTCCCAGATATATTTTTACTATTTTTACAATCATGCTTTTTGTTTTGTTTTGTTTTGTTGATGTTGTTGATTGTTTTTTCTTCTTTTTTTTAACTTAAAAAAATTTAAGTCCTCTATTTCTCCTTTAATTTTATTTTTGTAACCAACTATTACTTTTCAAAAAAAAAAAAACCCTATTTTTAAAGCAAACACCATATATATATATAGTGTGTGGTTTTTAAACAAATAATTCTTGTAACTTTTTTTCCTCTTCTTCTTTTCTTTAATATTGCATTTTTGAAAATCCAAACTCTAGATTTTTAATCTTTGCTTTTTGGTATTTGTTGTCAGTTTTGTACATTTAAAAACCCAATCTTCAGTACCCAATTTTACCTGAGAGCGAGATTACTGGCTTGATCACTCTCTCCTCCTTTGGAATCTCTGTGTGCTCCAGATGATGGAGAAGACTTAGGGAACTGGTTACTGGCTAGATCTGTCTTTCTCCTTTTCATTTCCCTCTTTTATCCTCCTGTCCACCTCTGTCTAATTCCCCACTCTCCTCTTCCTTGTATAACTCTGTGAACATCTCTGAGTGGTCCAGACTGTGGAACGAACATAAGGAAGTGATTACTGGCTAGCTTCCTCTCTCCTCCTTTCATCCCACCTCATCTCATTCCAGTCACCTTTAACTACGCCCTCCCTCTTCTCTTCTCCATGTAACTCAGTGAACCTCTCTGGGTGTCCCTCAAGGTGGAGAAACTTTTCATCTTTAACCTAGATGTTTCATTATCAGTACTGTATAAATGGAGTAGTCTTGAGGCTATTGTAAAAATAAAACTGAAAACCAGAAGCAGGAGGCTTAAGTCCAAACCCCGAGAACATCAGAGAACTCCTGAAACCAGGGAACATTAATCAATAAGAGATCATCAAATGCCTCCATACCTATACTGAAATCAAGCACCACCCAAGGGCCAACAAGCTCCAGAGCAAGACATACTATGCAAATTCTCAAGCAACACAGGAACACAGCCCTGAGCTTCAAAATACAGGCAGCTCAAAGTTACTCCAAAACCATAGACATATCATAACTCATTATTGGTCACTTCATTGCACTCCAGAGAGAAGAAATTCAGCCCCACCCACCAGAACTCTGACACAAGCTTCCCTAACCAAGAAACCTTGACAAGCCACTGATACAACCCCACCCACAGCAAGGAAACTCCATAATAAAGAGAACTCCACAAATTCCCAGATTACAGAAAGGCCACCCCAAATGCAGCAATATAACCAAGACGAAGAGACAGAGGAACACCCAGCAGGTAAAGGAACAGGAGAAATGCCCACCAAACCAAACAAAGGGGAAGAGATAGGGAATCTACAAGACAAAGAATTCCAAATAATGATAGTGAAAATGATCCAAAATCTTGAAATCAAAATGGAATCACAGATAAATATCTGGAGACAAGGACTGAGAAGATGCAAGAAAGGTTTAACAAGGACCTAGACAAAATAAAAAGTCAGTATATAATGAATAATGCAATGAATGAGAGCAGAAACACTCTGGAGGCAACAAATAGTAGAATAATGGAGGCAGAAGATAGCATTAGTTAAATAGAAGATAGAATGGTAGAAATAAATGAATCACAGAGGAAAAAAGAAAAATGAATTAAAAGAAATGAGGACAATCTCAGAGACCTCCAGGACAATATAAAACGCTTCAACGTTTGAATTATAGGAATCCCAGAAGAAGAAGACCAAAAGAAACACCATGAGAAAATACTTGAGGAGATAATAGTTGAAAACTTCCCTAAAATGGGGAAGGAAATAATCACTCAAGTCCAAGAAACCTAGAAAGTTCCAAACAGGATAAACCCAAGATGAAACACCCCAAGACACATATTAATCAAATTAACAAAGATCAAACACAAAGAACAAATATTAAAAGCAGCAAGGGAAAAACAACAAATAACACACAAGGGGATCCCCATAAGAATAACTGCAGATCTTTTAATAAAAAGTCTTCAGGCCAGGAGGGAATGACAAGACATACTTAAAGT
Source organism: Nanger dama (assembly GCA_917880005.1). NCBI lineage: Eukaryota > Metazoa > Chordata > Mammalia > Artiodactyla > Bovidae > Nanger > Nanger dama. The sequence goes on along the minus strand of CAKJTW010000201.1, from coordinate 220,818 downwards.
GATGAAAAAAATAACCTATAGCCAAGATTACTATAACCAGCAAGGATCTCATTCAAATATGAAGGAGAAATCAAAAGCTTTCTGATAAGCAAAAGCTGAGAGAAATCAGCACCACCAAACCAGCTCTCCAACAAATGCTAAAGTATATTCTCTAGACAGGAAACACAAAAGGGCATATAAACCCAAACTCAAAACAATAAAGGAAATGGCAACAGGATCATGCTGCTGCTGCTGCTGCATCGCTTCAGTCATGTCCGACTCTGTGTGATCCCATAGATGGCAGCCTACCAGGCTCCCCCATCCTTGAGATTCTCCAAGCAAGAATGCTGGAGTGGGCTGCCATTGCCTTCTCCAATGCATGAAAGTGAAAAGTGAAAGTGAAGTCACTCAGTTGTGTCTGACTCTTAGCGATCCCACGGACTGAAGTCAACCAGGCTCCTCCATCCATGGGATTTTCCAGGCAAGAGTACTGGAGTGGGTTGCCATTGTCTTATCAATAATTACCTTAAACTTAAATGGGTTGAATGCCCCGACCAGAAGGCAAAGACTGGCTGAATGGATACAAAAACAAGACTCCAATATATGCTGCCTACAAGAGACCCACCTCAAAACAAGGGACACAGACAGATTGAAAGTGAAGGGCTGGAAAAAGGTATTCCATGCAAATAGAGACCAAAAGAAAGCAGGAGTCACAATATTCATATCTGATAAAATAGACTTTAAAACAAAGGCTGTGAAAAGAGACAAAGAAGGCCACCAAATAATGATCAAAGGATCAATCCAAGAAGAAGATATAACAATTATAAATATATATTCACCCAACATAGGAGCACCACAATATGTAAGACAAATGCTAACAAGTATGCAAGGGGAAATTAACAATAACACAATAATAGTAGGAGACTTTAATACCTCACTCACACTTATGGACAGATCAACTAACCAGAAAATTAACAAAGAAATGCAAACTTTAAATGATATAATAGACCAGTTAGACCTAATTTATATCTATAGTACATTTCACCCCAAATCAATAAATGTCACCTTTTTCTCAAGTGCTCATGGAACCTTCTCCAGGATAGATCTCACCCTGGGCCATAAATCAAACCGATAAATTCAAAAAATTGAAATCATTCCAAGCATCTTTTCTGACCATAATGCATTAAGATTAGATCTCAATTACAGGAGAAAAACTATTAAAAATTCCAACATATGGAGGCTGAACAACACACTGCTGAATAATCAACAAATCACAGAAGAAATCAAAAAGAAATCAAAATATGCATAGAAATGAATGAAAATGAAAACACAACAACCCAAAACCTATGGGATACTATAAAAGCAGTGCTAAGAGGAAAGTTCATAGCAATACAGGCATACCTCAAGAAACAAGAAAAAGTCAAATGAATAACCTAACTCTACACCTAAAGCAACTAGAAAAGGAAGAAATGGAGAACCTCAGAGTTAGTAGAAGGAAATAATTCTTAAAAGTTAGGGCAGAAATAAATGCAAAAGAAAAAAGACCATAGCAAAAATCAACAAAGCCAAAAGCTGGTTCTTTGAAAGGATAAATAAAATTGACAAACCACTAGCCAGACTCATCAAGAAACAAAGGGAGAAAAATCAAATTAATAAAATTAGAAATGAAAATGGAGAGATCACAAGAGACAACACAGAAATACAAAGGATCATAAGAGACTACTATCACCAATTATATGCCAATAAAATGGACAACTTGGAAGAAATGGACAAATTCTTAGAAAAGTACAACTTTCCAAAACTGAACCAGGAAGAAATAGAATATCTTAACAGACCCATCACAAGCACGGAAATTGAAACTGTAATCAGAAATCTTCCAACAAACAAAAGCCAGGTCCAGACGGCTTCACAGCTGAATTCTACCAAAAATTTAGAGAAGAGCTAACACTGATCCTACTTAAAGTCTTCCAGAAAATTGCAGAGGAAGGAAAACTTCCAAACTCATTCTATGAGGCCACAATAACCCTAATACCAAAACCTGAAAAAGATGTCACAAAAAAGAAAACTACAGGCCAACATCACTGATGAACATAGATGCAAATATCCTCAACAAAATTCTAGCAATCAGAATCCAACAAGACATTATAAAGGTCATAAACCATGACCAAGTGGGCTTTATCCCAGGGATGCAAGGATTCTTCAATATCTGCAAATCAATCAATGTAATTCACCACATTAACAAATTGAAAAATAAAAGCCATATGATTATCTCAGTAGATGCAGAGAAGGCCTTTGACAAAATTCAACATCCATTTATGATAAAAAAAAAAAAACTTCCCAGAAAGCAGGAATAGAAGTAACATACCTCAACATAATAAAAACTATATATGACAACCCCACAGCAAACATTATCCTCAATGGTGAAAAATTGAAAGCATTTTCCCTAAAGTCAGGAACAAGACAAGGGTGCCCACTTTCACCGCTACTATTCAACATAGTTCTGGAAGCTTTGGCCATAACAATCAGAGCAGAAAAAGAAATAAAAGGAATCCAAATTGGAAACGAAGTAGTAAAACTCTCACTGTTTGCAGATGGCATGATCCTCCATATAGAAAACCCTAAAGACTCTACCAGAAAATTACTAGAGCTTCCCCATGGAAAAGAAATGCAAAAAAGCAAAATGGCTGTCTGGGGAGGCCTTACAAATAGCTGTGAAAAGAAGAGAGACGAAAAGCAAAGGAGAAAAGGAAAGATATAGGCATCTGAATGCAGAGTTCCAAAGAATAGCAAGAAGAGATAAGAAAGCCTTCTTCAGCAATCAATGCAAAGGAATAGAGAACAACAGAATGGGAAAGACTAGAAATTGCTTCAAGAAAATTACAGATACCATGGGAACATTTTATGCAAAGATGGGCTCGATAAAGGACAGAAGTCGTATGGACATAACAGAAGCAGGAGACATTAAGAAGACGTGGCAAGAATACACAGAAGAACTGTACAAAAATGATCTTCACGACCCAGATAATCATGATGATGTGATCACTAATCTAGAGCCAGACATCTTAGAATATGAAGTCAAGTGGGCCTTAGAAAGCATCACTATGAACAAAGTTAGTGGAGGTGATGGAATTCCAGTGGAGCTGTTTCAAATTCTGAAAGATGATGCTGTGAAATTGCTACACTCAATATGCTAGCAAATTTGGAAATGTCAGCAGTGGCCACAGGACTGGAAAAGGTAAGTTTTCCTTCCAATTCCAAAGAAAAGCAATGCCAAAGAATGCTCACACTCTCAAACTACTGTGCAATGGCACTCATCTCACATGCTAGTAAAGTAATGCTTAAAATTCTCCAAGCCAGGCTTCAGCAATACATGAACCGTGAACTTCCAGATGTTCAAGCTGGTTTTAGAAAAGGCAGACGAATCAGAGATCAAATTGCCAACGTCTGCTGGATCATCAAAAAGCAAGAGAGTTCCAGAAAAACATCTACTTCTGCTTTATTGACTATGCCAAAGCCTTTGACTGTTTGGATCACAATAAACTGTGGAAAATTCTGAAAGAGATGGGAATACCAGACCACCAACTTGCCTCTTGAGAAATCTGTATGCAGGTCAGGAATCAACAGTTAGAACTGGACATGGAACAACAGACTGGTTCCAAATAGGAAAAGGAGTCCGTCAAGGCTGTATATTGTCACCCTGCTTAGTTAACTTATATGCAGAATACATGAGAAACACTGGACTGGAAGAAACACAAGCTGGAATCAAGATTGCCAGGAGAAATATCAAGCTCAGATGTGCAGATGATACCACCCTTGTGGCAGAAATTGAAGAGGAGCTAAAAAGCCTCTTGATGAAAATAAAAGAGGAAAGCAAAAATGTTGGTTTAAAGCTCAACATTCAGAAATCGAAGATCATGGCATCTGGTCCCATTACTTCATGGGAAATAGATGGGGAAACAGTTTCAGACTTTATATTTTTGGCTCCAAAATTACTGCAGATGGTGACTGCAGCCATGAAGTTAAAAGATGCTTACTCCTTTGAAGGAAATTTATGATGAACTTAGGTCGTATATTCAAAAGCAGAGACATTACTTTGCCGACTGAAGTCCATCTAGTCAAGTCTATGGTTTTTCCAGTGGACATGTATAGATGTGAGAGTTGGACTGTGAAGAAGGCAGAATGCTGAAGAATTGATGCTTTTGAACTGTGGTGTTGGAGAAGACTCTTGAGAGTCCCTTGGACTGCAAGGAGATCCAACAGGTCCATTCTGAAGGGGATCAGCCCTGGAGTTTCTTTGCAAGGAATGATGCTAAAGTCGAAAATCCAGTACTTTGGCCACCTCATGCGAAGAGTTGACTCACTGGAAAAATCTCTGATGATGGGAGGGATTGGGGACAAGAGGAGAAGGGGACGACCGAGGATGAGATGGCTGGATGGCATCACAGACTCGATGAGTGTAAGTCTGAGTGAACTCCAGGAATTGGTGATGGACAAGGAGGCCTGGAGTGCTGCGATTCATGAGGTCGCAAAGAGTCGGACATGATTGAGCGACTGAACTGAACTGAAGTGAATCAACGAATATAGTAAAGTTGCAGGATATAAAATCTACACACAGAAATCCCTTGCGTTCCTATACACTAATAATGAGAAAGCAGAAAAAGAAATTAAGGAAACAATTCCATTCACCATTGCAACAAAAAGAATAAAATACTTAGGAATATATCTACCTAAAGAAACTAAAGACCTATATATAGAAAACTATAAAACACTGGTGAAAAAAATCAAAGCAGACACTAATAGATGGAGAAATATACCATGTTCATGGATCGGAAGATTCAATATAGCGAAAATGAGTATACTACCCAAAGCAATCTACAGATTCAATACAATACCTATCAAGCTACCAGCGGTATTTTTCACAGAGCTAGAACAAATAATTTCACAACTTTTATGGAAATACAAAAAACTTCAAATAGCAAAAGCAATCTTGAGAAAGAAGAATGGAACTGGAGGAATCAACCTGCCTGACTTCAGGCTCTACTACAAAGCCACAGTCATCAAGACAGTATGGTACTGGCACAAAGACAGAAATATAGATCAATGGAACAAAATAGAAAGCCCAGAGATATATTCACACACCTATGGACACCTTATCTTCAACAAAGACGGCAAGAATATACAATGTAGTAAAGACAATCTCTTTAACAAGTGTTGCTGGGAAAACTCGTCAACCACTTGTAAAAGAATGAAACTAGATCACTTTCTAACACCACACACAAAAATAAACTCGAGATGGATTAAAGATCTAAACGTAAGACCAGAAACAATAAAACTCCTAGAGAGGAACATAGGCAAAACACTCTCCGACATAAATCACAGCAGGATCCTCTATGATCCACCTTCCAGTATACTGGAAATAAAAGTGAAAATAAACAAATGGGATCTAATTAAAATTAAACGCTTCTGCACAACAAAGGAAACTATAAGCAAGGTGAAAAGACAGCCTTTGGAATGGGAAAAAATAATAGCAAATGAAGCAATTGACAAAGTACTAATCTCAAAAATACACAAGCAACTCCTGCAGCTCAATTCCAGGAAAATAAACGACCCAATCAAAAAATGAGCCAAAGAACTAAATAGACATTTCTCCAAAGAAGACATACGGATGGCTAACAAACACATGAAAAGATGCTCAACATCACTCATTATCAGAAAAATGCAAATCAAAACCACAGTGAGGTATTATTTCATATCAGTCAGAATGGCTGTGATCTAAAAGTCTGCAAGCAATAAATGCTGGAGAAGGTGTGGAAAAAAGGGAACCCTCTTACACTGTTGGTGGGAATGCAAACTAGTACAGCCACTATGGAGAACAGTGTGGAGATTCCTTAAAAAATTGCAAATAGAACTGCCTTATGACCCAGCAATCCCACTGCTGGGCATACACATTGAGGAAACCAGAACTGAAAGAGACACATGTACCCCAGTATTCATTGCAGCACTATTTCTTATAGCCAGGACATGGAAAAAACCTAGATGTCCATCAGTAGATGAATGGATAAGAAAGCTGTGGTACATATACACAATGGAGTATTACCCAGCCATTAAAAAGAATACATATGAATCAGTTCTAATGAGGTGGATGAAACTGGAGCCATTTATACAGAGTGAAGTAAGCCAGAAAGAAAAAACACCAATACAGTATACTAACACATATATGTAGAATTTAGAAAGATGGTAATGATAACCTTGTATGTGAGACAGCAAAAGAGACACAGATGTATAGAATGGACTTTTGGATTCTGTAGGAGAGGGAGAGAGTGGGATGATTTGGGAGAAGGGCATTGAAACATGTATACTAGCATGTAAGAAACGAATCACCAGTCTATGTTCGATACAGTATGCTTGGGGCTGGTGCACAGGGAAGATCCAGAGAGATGATATGTACTGGGAGGTGGGAGGGGGTTCAGGATTGGGAACTCATGTACACCTGTGGTGGATTAATGTCAATGTATGGCAAAAACCAATACAGCATTGTAAAGCAAAATGAAGTAAAAATTAAAAAAATAATAAAAAAGTTCTGTTGAACATTTTCAGGTTAATGTGTATTAGTAAATACTGATGAAGCCTGTGGCACCAAAAGATGAACTCTTGCAGGAATCCTCACTGAAGTAATGAGTCAGTCTTGTTGTCCATGTGTGAGCCTGTGACCCTGGAGCTTTTTCAGAGCTATCACTGGGCGATGGTCAGGCTCAGCCACTTGCTGTGAACTTGCAGCAATACACAGGTCACAACTTTCCTGCGCTGTGAAAGTAATCAGAGATATGTAGCTATGATTTCTCTACCCTTTATAATCTCAGAATTTTTACAGTATTTCCCAGTTTCTTCTGTAGATTTGCTGATTGTGCTTGAGAGTGACATATTTCCAGTCAGAACTCCTAGAAAGTCACAGCCTGTTATTTTTGTCCAGAAAGAATCTAGGTGGAGGCTCTTCTATGTGAGATAATTTTATTGTTAATAAAGATTTTACTGGACTCCCCTTTGGTTTCCAAGGTGTAAAGTTCCTAACTGTACAAGACAGCGCCCTCTCCTGGTCTCTATGTCATCTAAAAGTGAAAGTCACTCGGTCCTGTGCAACTCTTTGCCACCCATGGACTATACAGTCCATGGAGTTCTCCAGGCCAGAATACTGGAGTGGGTAGCCATTCCCTTCTCCAGGGGATCTTTCCAACCATGGGATTGAATCCAAGTCTCCCACATTGCAGGAAAGTTCTTTACTAGCTGAGCCACAAGGGAAGCACAAGAATTCTGGAATGGGTAGCCTATCCCTTCTCCAGCAGATCTTCCTAAGAATTGAACAGGGATCTCTTGCATTGCAGCTGGATTCTTTACCAACTGAACTATCAGGGAAGCCCCATGTCATCTAGGTTTTTCATTTGTTTGTTTGTTTTTTTTTCTTCTGATGTCTCTGTGGGTAAAGAACTCACATAAAATGTAATACAGGGGACACATGAAACATGGGTTTGATCCCTGGGTAAGGAAGATCCCCTGGAGGAAGCAATGACAACCTACTCCAGTATTCTTGAATGAAAAATTCAATGGACAGAGAACCTTGGTGGGCTACAGTCCTAAGGATCCCAAAGAGTCAGACACGACTAAGGACACATGCACTGTGCACACCAAACAAGTATTTGAGAAAATTTCTAAAAATCCTAAACTCTTCCAGGGCAATAAGTTTTTAACTCCAATGTATCTGATTAATTCAAACTGCTTTTACTCTAAAGAATCTATGGTCAACATGGGAAGCTATTAAGTGAAATTAAACAAAATCCTAATCTTCCCATTAAAAAGCCATAACTTCTTAGATAAGCTGCTCATGTTAGTGGTAGGAATGGTACAGACAGGAAACTGAATGAGAGCATGGAATTGTCAGAGGAGGAGAGGAAAGGGAGCAGCATGGTTTCAAATCTCACTTAGTTCTTTTCACTCAGTTCTGCATGAAATTTTTCCTTCAGAATATTTTTATTTTCTTATTTTTTGTTTTGTTGTTCTGTTTAGGTTACACACTACTACTTTTCTCTTTATGTCTGTAACTCCACACACAATAGCTGTCGTTGGTTTTTCTCTAAGACTCCTGATACTCATTCCTTGCATATAATTTCTTACCCTCTCCATTCTATTATTCAATATGTATGCACAGTGGAAATATTGATGCTAGGCTGTGGAGTTAATGATTATGTCATTGTTTTGTACAAGATTGACTAGAAAATAATAGACAATTTGTGAAAGAAATATTATATTTTCTGTTAAGTTTGGGCAACTATCTCTTCAGGTTTTCTTTATTATATGTGTTTGCATTCTAGTCCTCAAAACATTTTTCTATTTATTCAATGATGGGCCATGATACTTCACTCAGGGAAGGTTACTAGATGATACAATTTATTTACTTTTCTTTTTTTCTTTTTCTTTTCTTTTATTTTATATATTTTTTAAATTAAATTTATTTATTTTTTAAATTACAATACTGTATTTGTTTTGCCATACATTGACACGAATCAGCCATAGGTGAACACAATCGCCCAATGCCGAAGCCCCCTCCCACCTCCCACCCCACATCCTCTACCTGAATCATCCTGTGCATCAGCCCCATGCATCCTGCATCCTACACCAAACATAGATTAGCGCTTCGTTTCTTACAGGAAAATACACATGCTTCACTGCCATTCTCCCAAACCATCCCACCCTTTCCCTCTCCCTTAGAGTCCAAAAGTCCACTCTATACCTCTGTGTCTCTTGTTGTCTCACATATAGGGTCATCATTACTGTCTTCTAAATTCCATATATATGTGTCAGTATACTGTATTGGTGTTTTTCTTTCTGGCTTACTTCACTCTGTATAATCGGTTCCAATTTCATCCATCTCATTAGAACTTAGTCAAATTTATTCTTTTTAAGGGCTGAGTAGCATTCCATAGTGTATATGAACCACAGCTTTCTTATCCATTCATCTGCTGATGGACATCTAGGTTGCTTCCATGTCCTGGCTATTATAAACAGCACTGCAATGAACATTGGGGTACATGTGTCTCTTTCAATTCTGGTTTCCTCAGTGTGTATGCCCAGCAGTGGGATTGCTGAGTCATAAGGCAGTTCTATTTGCAATTTTTTAAGGAATCTCCACACTGTTTTCCATAATGGCTGTACTAGTTTGCATTCCCACCAGCAGTGTAAGAGGGTTCCCTTTTCTCCACACCCTCTCCAGCATTTATTGCTTGTAGACTTTTGGATCGCAGACATTCTGACTGGCGTGAAATGATACCTCATTGTGGTCTTGATTTGCATTTCTCTGATAATGAGTGATGTTGAGCACCTTTTCATGTGTTTGTTAGCCATCCGTATGTCTTCTTTGGAGAAATGCCTGTTTAGTTCTTTGGCCCATTTTTTGATTAGATCGTTTATTTTTCTGGAGTTGAGCTGCATAAGTTGCTTATATATCTTTGAGATTAGTTGTTTGTCAGTTGTTTCATTTGCTATTGTTTTCTCCCATTCAGAAGGCTGTCTTTTCACCTTGCTTATAGTTTCCTTTGTTGTGCAGAAGCTTTTAATTTTAATTAGATCCCATTTGTTTATCTTTGCTTTTATTTCCAGTATACTGGGAGATGGATCACAGAGGATCCTGCTGTGATTTATGTCGGAGAGTGTTTTGCCTATGTTCTCCTCTAGGAGTTTTATAGTTTCTGGTCTTACATTTAGATCTTTAATCCATTTTGAGTTTATTTTTGTGTATGGTGTTAGACAGGGGTCTAGTTTCATTCTTTTACAAGTGGTTGACCAGTTTTCCCAGCACCACCTGTTAAAGAGACTGTCTTTACTCCATTGTATATTCTTGCCTCCTTTGTCGAAGATAAGGTGTCCATAGGTATGTGGGTTAATCTCAGGGCTTTCGATTTTGTTCCATTAATCTATATTTCTGTCTTTGTGCCAGTACCATACTGTCTTAATGACTGTGGCTTTGTAGTAGAGCCTGAAGTCAGGCAAGTTGATTCCTCCAGTTCCATTTTTCTTTCTCAAGATTGCTTTGGCTATGCGAGGTTTTTTGTATTTCCATACAAATCTTGAGATTATTTGATCTAGTTCTGAGAAAAATACTGCTGGTAGCTTGATGGGAATTGCATTGAATCTGTAGGTTGCTTTGGGTAGTATACTCATTTTCACTATATTGATTCTTCCGACCCATGAGCATGGTATATTCCTCCATCTATTAGTGTCCTCTTTGATTTCTTTCATCAGTGTTTTATAGTTTTTGATATATAGGTCTTTAGTTTCTTTAGGTAGGAATATTCCTAAGTATTTTATTCTTTTCGTTGCAATGGTGAATGGAATTGTTTCCTTGACTTCTTTTTCTACTTTCTCATTATTAGTGTATAGGAATGCAAGGGATTTCTGAGTGTTGATTTTATATCCTGCAACTTTACTATATTCACTGATTAGCTCTAGTAGTTTTCTGGTCGAGTCTTTAGGATTTTTCTATGTAGAGGATCATGTCATCTGCAAACAGTGAGAGTTTTACTTCTTCTTTTCCAATTTGGATTCCTTGTATTTCTTTTTCTGCTCTGATTGCTGTGGCCAAAACTTCCAGTACGATGTTGAAGAGTAGTGGTGAAAGTGGACACCCTTGTCTTGTTCCTGACTTTAGGGGAAATGGTTTCAATTTTTCGCCATTGAGGATAATGTGAGCTGTGGGTTTGTCATATATAGCTTTTATTATGTTGAGGTATGTTCCTTCTATTCCTGCTTTCTGGAGAGTTTTTATCATAAATGGATGCTGAATTTTGTCAAAGGCTTTTTCTGCATCTATTGAGATAATCATATGATTTTTATTTCTCAGTTTGTTAATGTGATGAATTACATTGATTGACTTGTGAATACTGAAGAATCCTTGCATCCCTGGGATAAAGCCCACTTGGTCATGGTGTATGATCTTTTTAATGTGTTGCTGGATTCTGATTGCTAGGATTTTGTTGAGGATTTTTGCATCTATGTTCATCAGGGATATTGGCCTGTAGTTTTCTTTTTTGTGGTGTCTTTGTCAGGTTTTGGTATTAGGGTGATAGTGGCCTCATAGAATGAGTTTGGCAGTTTACCTTCCTCTGCAATTTTCTGGAATAGTTTCAGTAAGATAGGTGTTAGCTCTTCTCGAAATTTTTGGTAGAATTCAACTGTGAAGCCGTCTGGACCTGGGCTTTTGTTTGCTGGAAGATTTCTGATTACAGTTTCAATTTCCGTGCTTGTGATGGGTCTGTTAAGATTTTCTATTTCTTCCTGGTTCAGTTTTGGAAAATTGTACTTTTCTAAGAATTTGTCCATTTCTTCCAAGTTGTCCATTTTATTGGCATATAATTGCTGATAGCAGTCTCTTATGATTCTTTGTATTTCTGAGTTGTCTGTCATGATCTCTCCATTTTCATTTCTAATTTTGTTGATTTGATTTTTTTCTCTTTGTTTCTTGATGAGTCTGGCTAGTGGTTTGTCAATTTTATTTATCCTTTCAAAGAACCAGCTTTTTGCTTTGTTGATTTTTGCTATGGTCTCTTTTGTTTCTTTTGCATTTATTTCTGCCCTAATTTTTAGGATTTCTTTCTTCTACTAACCCTGGGGTTCTCTATTTCTTCCTTCTCTAGTTGCTTTAGGTGTAGAGTTAGGTTATTTATTTGTCTTTTTTCTTGTTTCTTGAGGTATGCCTGTATTGCTATGAACTTTCCTCTTAGGACTGCTTTTATAGTGTCCCAAAGGTTCTGTGTAGTTGTGTTTTCATTTTCATTTGTTTCGATGCATATTTTGATTTCTTTTTTGATTTCATCTGTGATTTGTTGATTATTCAGTAGGGTGTTGTTCAGCCTCCAAATGTTGTAATTTTTAATAGTTTTTCTCCTATAATTGAGATCTAACCTTAGTGCATTATGGTCAGAGAAGATGCTTGGAATAATTTCAATTTTTTTGAATTTATCAAGGTTAGATTTATGACCCAGAATGTGATCTATTCTGGAGAAGGTTCCGTGTGCACTTGAGTAAAAGGTGAAATTCATTGTTTTGGGGTGAAATGTCCTATAGATTTCAATTAGGTCTAACTGGTCTATTGTATCGTTTAACATTTGCGTTTCTTTGTTAATTTTCTGTTTAGTTGATCTGTCCATAGGTGTGAGTGGGGTATTAAAGTCTCCCACTATTATTGTGTTATTATTAATTTCCCCTTTCATGTTTGTTAGCAATTGTCTTACATATTGCGGTGCTCCTATGTTGGGTGCATATATATTTATAATTGTTATATCTTCTTCTTGGATCGATCCTTTAATCATTATGTAGTGGCCTTCTTTGTCCCTTTTCACAGCCTTTGTTTTAAAGTCTATTTTATCGGATATGAGTATTGCTACTCCTGCTTTCTTTTGGTCTCTATTTGCATGGAATATCTTTTTCCAGCCCTTCACTTTTAGTCTGTATGTGTCCGTTGTTTTGAGGTGCGTCTCTTGTAGGCAGCATATATTGGAGTCTTGTTTTTGTATCCATTCAGCCAGTCTTTGCCTTTTGGTTGGGGCATTCAACCCATTTACATTTAAGGTAATTATTGATAAGTATGCTCCTGTTGCCATTTACTTTATTGTTTTGGGTTCGGGTTTATACATCCTTTTTGTGTTTCCTTTCTAAAGTCTATCCTTTAGTATTTGTTGGAGAGCTGGTTTGGTGGTGCTGAATTCTCTCAGCTTTTGCTTGTCTGTAAAGCTTTTGATTTCTCCTTCATATTTGAATGAGATCCTTGCTGGGTACAGTAGTCTTGGCTGAAGGTTATTATCTTTCATCACTTTAAGTATGTCTTGCCATTCCCTCCTGGCCTGAAGAGTTTCTATTGAAAGATCTGCAGTTATTCTTATGGGGATCCCCTTGTGTGTTATTTGTTGTTTTTCCCTTGCTGCTTTTAGTAATTGTTCTTTGTGTTTTGTCTTTGTTAGTTTGATTAAAATATGTCTTGGGGTGTTTCGCCTTGGGTTTATCTTGTTTGGCGCTCTCTGGGTTTCTTGGACTTGGGTGATTATTTCCTTCCCCATTTTAGGGAAGTTTTCAACTATTATCTCCTCAAGTATTTTCTCATGGTCTTTCTTTTTGTCTTCTTCTTCTGAGACTCCTATAATTCGAATGTTGGAGCGTTTCATATTGTCTTGGAGGTCTCTGAGGTGGTCCTCATTTCTTTTAATTCGTCTTTCTTTTTCCCTCGCTGATTCATTTATTTCTACCATTCTATCTTCTATTTCACTAATCCTATCTTCTGCCTCCGATATTCTACTATTTGTAGCCTCCAGAGTGTTTCTGACCTCATTTATTGCATTATTCATGATATGTTGACTTTTTTTTTATTTCTTCTAGGTCCTTGTTAAACCTTTCTTGCATCTTCTCAATCCTTGACCCCAGGCTATTTATCTGTGATTCCATTTTGATTTCAAGATTTTGGATCATTTTCACTATCATTATTCAGAATTCTTTCTCAGGTAGATTCCCTATCTCTTCCTCTTTTGTTTGGTTTGGTGGGCATGTCTCCTGTTCCTTTACCTGCTGGGAATTCCTCTGTCTCTTCATCCTGGTTATATTGCTGCGTTTGGGGTGGCTTTTCTATATTCTGGGAATTTGTGGAGTTCTCTTTATTATAGAGTTTCCTCTCTGTGTTTGGAGTTATATCACTGGCTTGTCAAAGTTTCTTGATCAGGGAGGCTTGTGTTGGAATTCTGGTGGGTGGATCTGGATTTCCTCTCTCTGGAGTGTTGTGACGTGTGAAGTAATGGGTTATGAGACGTCAATGGTTTTGGAGTATTTTGAATTGCCTATGTATTGAAGCTCAGGGGCTTGTTCTTGTGTTTCTGGAGAATATGCATGGTATGTCTTGCTCTGGAGCTTGTTGGCCCTTGGGCAGTGCTCAGTTTTAGTATAGGTATGAAGGCGTTTGATGAGCTCTAATTGGATAATGTTCCCTGTATTCAGGAATTCTTTGTTGATCACAGGATTTGGACTTACGCCTCCTGATTCTGGTTTTCAGATTTATTTTTAGAATAGCCTCATGATTTCTCCATCTATTCAGCACTAATGTTAAAACATCTAGGCTAATGATGATAGGTTTCTCCACCTTGAGGTTCGTCCCTAGAGGATAGGTGAGTTACTTGGAGGAGAGAAGAGGGAGGGAGTAGTTAGAGGTGAGTGGAATGGGATGAGGTAGAATCAAAAGAGGGAAAAGGAAGTTAGCCTGTAGCCACTTTCTTGTGTGTGCTCCAAAGTCTGGACCGCTCAGAGGTGGTTACAGAGTTATACTTGGAAGAGGAGAGGAAGGAAGTAGATAGAGGTGGTCAGGAGGATAAAAGAGGGAGATGGGAAGGAGGGATACAGATCCGGTCAGTGACCAGTTCTCTTAGAGTTCTCCTCCTTCTGGAACGCTCAGAGGTTCATAGAGTTGGGTAGAGAGGGGGAGGGGGAGGGGAGGGAGACAAAAGCCACCTGGTGGGGAAAGGAGAGAGATTCCAGAGGTGGAGAGAATGGTTAAGCCAGTAGTCTTGCACTCATGTAAAACTGGGTACTGAGGATTAGGTTTTTAAAAGTACAAAATTGGCAACAAATAACAAAATGCCAAGATTAAAAACCTGGAGTATAGATTGGATTTTCAAAGATAGATTATTGAAGAGAAGAAGAATAAGGAGAGAGGCATTTAAAAAAAAAGAGAAAAAAGAAAAAAAAAGTAAAATATAATAAAAGACTCCAGAATTATTAAAAGACAACTTCCTTCACCATTAAGACTACATGCGGCGTTTGCTTAAATGATAGGGTGTTTTTTTTTTTTTTAAGTAATATTAGGTAATAAAAATAATAACTAGAAATATAGAAGACTTAAAATTTAAGGAAGTTTAGGGGAAAAAAGGATGAAAAAGAAAAGGATAAACAAATTTAAAAAGGAAAAAAATAATTTTTAAAGAAAGAAAAAAATTCTTAAAAAAAAAATCACGCTTCCACATCACCCCCCACAAAAAAATTTTTTTTTTTTGATCATAAAAGTAGAAAAGGCGTATCTGGCGCTTTCTCTGTCGTTGAGGACTGTGTGGGGTCGCTACCAAGGCAGTTCCCTCTGTTTGCCTTCCTCTGTTTGCTGGTCTCTTCCGTGTCTGATTTCTGTCTTGCCACAGGGAGGGTGGTGGTGAGTTCTGCACTGGGCTTGCCCCTTCCCAATCCGCGGGATAACCGTGTGGGGCCTGGCCTATGTTTCATGCAATTCCCTGGTTTTAGCCTCTCAGGATTGGCGCTCAGGAAGTCCCCTCCAGGTGCCAGGTTTGGTTCCAAGTCCGAGTGGCTAGGGAGTTTGGCACGGACTATTGTTGCATCTTCTGGGCTTTGCGGGTCGCTCAATTTTCTGGGATCTCCGCCGGGGCTCTTTTTCAGGCAGATGATGACCACTCAGATACCCCCAGAAGTCTCAACAAAGAGGCCCGCTTGCAATTTGGTAGGTAATGACTCTCTTGAGCTGCGACTGCCCTCTTCCAGCGCTTCAGGCTCTGGCTGCCTGTCGCCGGTGGGGGATGGTCTGCAGCCGGCTATTTCTGATCCATCCTTTGTTCTGTGCGCGGGCCTGTCAGTGCCTTATGTTCGGGCGTTTCGCGTGTTAGTTATCCCCCAGTCTCGTTTGCTAGTCCGGGATAATTCATTCTATCCACGCGCGGACCCGATTCTCGAGAAAAGCCCTGCAGCCTACGTCTCCTGCTGCCCAATTCTTAGAGAGCACTGTCGCGGGCGCGCTCCTCCCTTCCCAACCCCCACTGCTGTCGGACGCAGGTGTTTGCGCTGCTTATCCGCTGGGGGTTATACTGTTGAATTCGTAATCTGTTGGTTTTAATTATTTATTTATTCTTCCTTCTTGTTATGTTGCCCTCTGTGCTTCCAGGGCTCGCCCCATGCACAGCTGTGAGAAAGTTCCCCAATTTTAGGGAACCTCTCTCTTTAAGAGTCTCTTCCTGGGACGGGATTCCCTTCCCGTGCCGGGGTTCCCTCCCTACCTCCTTTGTCGCTCTCTTAGTTCTTTAAAATAACATAAAATAAAATAAAATAATTCCTACCAGGTTTTGAAGCCAATGATCTGCTTTGCTGGATGCCTGATGTCCTCTGCCAGCAGTCAGAAGTTATTTTGTGGAATTTGCTCAGCGTTGAAATGTTCTTTGGATGAGGTAGAGAGGGAGAAAGTGTTCTCCCCATCCTATTCCTCTGCCATCTTTTTTCCCTCCCTTATTTATTTTTCAATCTTCATTGGAATATCCTTGATTTTCAAGGTTATGTTAGTTTATACAGTCTGGTGAATGAATTATATAAATACATATATCCACTTTTTTTATAAAAGATTTTTTTTTTTTTTCCATACAGGTCATTACAGAGTATAGAATAGAATTTTCGTGCTACACAATAGATCCTTATCTCTGACAGTTTTATGCATAGGAATGGGTGTATGATCATCCAGATCTCCACACTATCCCTTCCATCCTCCACCCTGTTTTTTAGCACCTGGAACCTTAAGTTTGTTTTCTCCATCTATGTATTTCTTTTGTAGATAACCTCATTGGTACCATTATTTTAGATTCCACATATGGTCAATATCACAAGATATTTATCTTTATTTTTCTGACTCAGTCACTTCTCTCTTAAGTTCACCCTGGACAGAGAACCACCCTTGGGGCCTTGCACAGGAAGAGGCAGCAGGTGGACAGGTGCAATGCTGGGGAAACTGCAGGGTTCAGGAGCCAGCAGAGCTCCTGAGAGCCTCGATGAGGCCGCAGCTCCGGAATCCACAGGAACCCCCTCCTGGCTCAGTGGTCCAGCACTCCTGTTTCCAACACTGACTCTCACCAAGACCTGCACATGGTGCCTGGGGATCTGAGTTCTTTTCTGACACTCAGGCCACGTCCATTGGGAGACAGTATCCTCAGGACCACCAGACTTCAGGGCCCTGTCAGGCACTTGCAGACAAAAAGATATTGGGGTTCCCTGGAGCAGCCCACTTAAGATCTGGGAATAGGGCCATGCTCCCATTGCCATGCACGTTCTCCTGACTCCGTACAGGGCCTTTGGGCTCCTGGGCAGACAGAAAGCAAGATCCTTCCCAGAAATGCAGAGTCTGAGCCCTGTGGCCGTGTGGACTTGGCATCCCTCCCGGAGCCCCTGGAACTGGTGTCCAAGCGCATCCAGCCTCACGTGCCCCCCTCGGGAGGGTCCCTCAGTGACAGGACTGGAGCCCACTGACCACCAGGATGGCCCGGGCTCTGACATTGGCAGACCAGGCTCTCCTGAAAGACACACTGCTCTCAGGGAAGGCAGGTCTCTGTGGAAGGAGGTGGCTCCATCAGCGATGATGCCAGAGAAAAGACAGGGTTTAGGACTGTCCTAGGACTGCAAACATCCATCTCCAGGGGGAAACCTTGACCCTGAGTTGGGGTTGGGGCTCCTTGTCTCCAGCCCTGCATGTCAGACAGGACTGAGGACCTCTTTCTGTTCTCCCTCCCTCTGCAGTGGCCTTGGAATTCTGGACTGTAGGAGTTCAAACTATGGAGCTAAAGCCTTTATATACTATTTTTGATTCAATATTTTTCTGTAGCAGCACTTACATGTTTTGCTAGATGTTTATTTTTTAAAGAAAATATTAGTAATGGTGATTTCAAAACATCACACTAGTATCATCTTCTAAAAGGCTCACATTATGAATGATGATTTTTCTGACTGAGAATGTTATCCAAGGGAGAAAGAGAAAAATCAGGTCAATTAATGGCATTTCCATATCCTTAGAGAGAAAATCTCTCTATTCAATGAGTTAGTTCATTTTCCCTTCTCCAAGGAAAGACTGAGCACAATCCCCAGAGAGTTCAGACTGACTTCTCTAAGAACAAATTTATTAGTATCGCTATTGCATATAGAAACACGTCCAATCACATAGAGTAAAACAAAAGCAAGAGAGGTATATTATAAACTGTGAAGTCTGATTTAATGTCAGCCTTTTGATACTTTTGGGCTTCCCAGGAGGCTCAGTGGCAAAAAAAAAAAAAAAAAAATCTCCTGCCAGTGCAGCTGACACAGGAGATAGTGTTTGATCTCTGGGTCAGGAAGATCCTCTGGAAAAGGAAATGGCAGCTTCCTCCAGTTTTCTTGCTTGGGAAATCCCATGGACAAAGGAGCCTGGCGGGCTATAGTCCATGGAGTCACAGGGCCAGACGCGACTGAGCACGCACACGCTCTGCTACTCTGACACTTTATATCAGGGCACATTACTTTTATCTTTAGTAGAAAGTTTTTCTTGTGTCCCTTTTGTTAAATGCATGGAACCTGTAGATGGCACTTTGCTCTCACGTGGATATTTACTTGGGGGTTTTCTCTACCTATTACATTTTCAAGAGTCCAAAATTTGATAGCACTTCATCAGTGAATACAGTAAACTTCAAAAGGATGTTCCAGATAACCATGTTCACATAACTCTTGCCTTTCAGTTACTTGATATTGATCTAATATTTGATTCCATATGTGATCCTTACAATTATTTGACCTAAGACAATTTTAATCTTTTTGTCAATTCTTCCTGATTTTACAGATAATAAATATTCTTTGTGTAATAAATAGTATATTCAGTTATAATACAGAGAAAATGAAAAACCAGCAATGGCAACTTTGGGAATATAAAATCCTACCATATTGTGTTTTCAAAATATAAATTATATCCAATTTAAACTTTCCTCTTTTTGTCAGACATTATTTCAATTTTCACCTCATTGAACTTTATTCCCTTCCCGTATTCCATGTCAGGTAAGGCAAAGTTTGCTGCGTTTTAGAGAACAAGCCGGCTTGCTGTGATGGAACAAGCTGAGTCACTGCTCCTCTAGAAGGAAAATCACAGTCCCTTTTCTCACTAGTGGGCTTCCCAGGTGGTGCTAATGGTAAAGAACCTGCCGATGAAGGACACATAAGAGCTGAGGGTTCGATCTCTTGGTTGGGAAAATCCCCTGGAGGAGGGCATGGCAATCCACTCCAGTATTCTTGCCTAGAGAATCCCACAGACAGAGGAGTCTGGCGGGCTATGGTCCCTGGGTTTTGCAAAGAGTCTGACTCAGCTGAAGAGACTTAGCACTCACGCATTATCACTTGTTACTGGTGAGATTATTGGTTGCTGCAATTGAGACTATCATATAGTTTGTGAGATGAAGATATGAAATTCAATCCTGGGGAGTTCAGATTATTTCCAGATAACCATGTTCCAGATAACCATGTTCACATAACTCTTGCCTTTCAGTTACTTGATATTGATCTAATATTTGATTCCATATGTGATCCTTACAATTATTTGACCTAAGACAATTTTAATCTTTTTGTCAATTCTTCCTGATTTTACAGATTTTACAGATAATAAATATTCTGGCTATCTTGGCCAGAGCAGTATGTGTATTTTGGGGGAGCTTGAGTACCCGGCTTGAAAAATAGAATGTGAGGGATTCATATGACCAAATGAATGAAGGCAAATTCAGAAAGGCAAGTAAATCTAGTGGGTGATAGGTCTAGATGAGTAGGTGCTATTAAAACTATAATATAGTTCATTAAATGGAGGTATGAAATTCATACTTGAATAGTTTATTCCAAAACAAAAACTTCATGAATTACAAAGGTAAATTCATGGTGAGACTTTTATCAGTGGTTGGATCGTGGCAATTGGATCAAGTAGGTTTCAAAAGTTTGAATTCAATCATTGGTATCCTGATGCGTTTCCAACTCTGCAAAATCTAATCATGTGCACCTATACCTTTTCACAGAGTTGATAATCCTATCACTTGGAAGAAATGGGCATGGTCATTGGAAAATATAAAGCATTCACCAAAACCAGCTCAAACTTCTCTGGAGCCCAGAGCTCTGCTGTTTGGAGTTGGCTGAGCTGTGAAGACTTTTGAAAGTTTCTGACACCAGCAGTGGAGCATCTAAATCCTGAACAAAATTTGAGAGTTACCTACTGAAAAAGAGTGGAAAACTTTATTAGCTACAACCAAAGGTGAGATCAAGGTACAATGAAATTCTGATACGATCAGTTAAAAATAAAACTTTAATGGCAGTCTGGACACAAAAGCTAGTTATATTCTGTCAGTACTATCTATGTTTGAGCATTTCCTCAAGCATTGATTCCATGTGGGATTTGCAGAAAAGTAACTTATTTTTACCCACAATATATCAAGTAACCTCCTTATCAAATGTGGGTAAAAATAGAAAATTAATAAATATTGTTGAGACGATGAAAGCAGTTAATCTATAGAAAAGGATTTAATTCAATGTTGAGAAATACTAGGCAACACATATTAAGTTCTCCTATTATCATTTTAGTATTATCATGGTCATAGACACTGTCAATTTACAAATGATTATATTCATGCTGACTATTTTTTCCTGATTATTGAAGTACCTGAACATTCACCAGTTCAAAATATGACATGCTCTGCTGATATGAACTGACTTCAGGAAAACTTGCTTTCCTGAACTAGAAGTGACTTTTTTTTTTTTTTTGTCTTGAAAGGAGCAGTTTTGTTATTTAAGCTGGAATCAAGATCTGAACTCTTTATGACATCAGATTAAAGCCAACATTGATTGTATGAAGTTTAAGTTCTTTGTAAATAAATTTCTTTGTCTTTAGAAAAGCACTTCTGTCACTTTGACAGAAGGAACTGAGGCCATGAGGAGAGAAATGAAGGGTGTGCTCGTGTGGGTTCCAGTCAAGGAGCTGTGGAAGTTGAGAGAGAGACAGACTGAGGTTCTGTGTGTGCTTGTGTCAGAATCAGCTAATAAAGTAACTCGGAAGTCATCCCAACTCTTACCCTCCATTCTAATCTTGAAGGGGCTTCCTAGGTGGTTCTGTGGTAAAGAGTCCACCCACCAATGCAGAAGATGCAGGAAACACAGGTTCAGCTGCTGAGTTGGGAAGATACCATGGAGAAGGGGAAGGCAAATCTTTCCAGGATTCTCACCTGGGAAATCTCAAGGGCAGACGAGCCTGGTGGGTTAAGTCCATGGCACAGCAACGAGTCAGACAGGACTGAGCACACTCACACTAATCTTTAAGCTTCTCCTTGTATTAATAATTTTAGTATGATTGAAATCCTGGTTTGTTTTAAACAAAAAAGTTGCTAAAGACTCTTATTGTATTTCATCTTTTGTATAATAGTTCAAATCCAAGGTGTATACAGTCACCGTTTCTAGGTTTGTTCTGGGGAGGTAAGCAAATAGGGAAATTAGAATTCAAGACAGGACTTATTGTCCAGAGGATTTATCTTTCCTGATGAGGGCAGAAGGAAGACTTTTTCTCTAACTCTCTCTTATTTCTTTAATTTTCAGAAACATGGATTCAGACACACTGCAGGCCTTCCAGAGTGAGCTCACCTGCTCCATCTGCATGAACTGCTTCCTGGACCCCGTCACCATAGACTGTGGGCACAGCTTCTGCTGTCCCTGTCTGAGCCTTTGCTGGGAGGAAGACCAGACATCAAGGAGCTGCCCTGAGTGCAGGGGAATATCAGAGAGGCCCAATTTCCAAACCAATATTGTCCTCAAGAGGCTGGCTTCCCTTGCCAGACAGGCCAGAGCTGACCACGACCACAGCTCTAAGGAGCAGATCTGTGTGATACACCAGGAAGCCAAAGGCCTCTTCTGTGAGGCTGACCAGACCCTGCTCTGTGGGCTCTGCTCTGAACGCCCCGAGCACGCAGCCCACAGCCACAGTCCAATACACAGGGCTGCTGAGGAGTCCCGGGTAGGTGATGCTTCTCGAGCAGTTTGGGATCTAGAAGCTCCTAAGTCAGAGAGGAAGACGAGAATGCTGTGATGGTGATGGGGGTGGAGATAGTGGAGGTGGGATTTCTGAATGTGGATCCTCACATATAATGTGTCCTCTCAGTGTTGTTGCCCAATTGTCCACATGTGTGGAAATGCAGCATCCCGGGGCAGGTGGCACCAGGGCCACAGGCTTCTGATGGGAGCTTGAGGCTCTCTTACTCGGGCTATTACAGTCTGAGCCTCAGTATCATGGGACATGGATTCCATTATCTGTAAAATTCCCCCAGTTCTCTAGTATACAGTTCTCTTCCTTGATATTCAAATATTGGCATCAAATTAATGTGGAAAAGTCTGACTAATAAATGCCTTTGCTCAGGAATAAGGGGATTAAGTTTACAGTGTCATCTTCTGTGTCACTAAATCCCATTAGTATTTTGCAGGAGAAACTCCTGAAGAGAATGAGCTCTTTATGGAAAGTGAGAAAAGAAATCCAAATCAGTCTGAATCAGGAAGCTAAGACAACTCAGTCCTTTGAAGTAAGAATGAAAATGTTCCTGTTTATTTGTATAGATATTGATATAATTTTACCTTAGATTTTTTTAAGTCAATATAAGTTCCTGTCAAAGCTACTGGTCTCTTCTCTGGAGGAGTGGTTTCAAATGACTGATCAGTAATTGCAATTAGAACAGGCTAATATATGCTAGTTCAAAGAATGCTAGTATATTTGAAGACCAAGTCATGAAATGTATTCCAAGGCCACATTTTGAAGACTGGAATAAGCCTTTTCAGAGATGGGGTATTAGACACTGCGCTAACTGTGACTGTGAAGGAGGAGAGAGGAAGAGAGTCATCCCTAGAGGAAAAATGACGGCTCAAGGGTAAAGAATCTGCCTTCAGTGCAAGAGCCACAACAAACATGGAATACATCACTGGGCTGGGAAGATGCCCTGGAGGAGGAAATAGCAGCCACCCCCAGTATTCTTGCCTGGAGAATCCTATGCACAGAGGAGCCTGCTGCTGCTAAGTTGCTTCAGTTGTCTCCGACTCTGTGCGACCCCGTAGATAGCAGCCCACCAAACTCCGCCATCCCTGAGATTCTCCAGGCAAGAACACTGGAGTGGGTTGCCATTTCCTTCTCCAATCCATGAAAGTGAAAAGTGAAAGTGAAGTCGCTCAGTCGTGTCTGACTCTTCACGACCCTATGGACTGCAGCCCACCAGGCTCCTCCATCCATGGGATTTTCCAGGCAAGAGTACTGGAGTGGGGTGCCATTGCCTTCTGGTGAGCTATAATCCACAAGGTCACAAAGAATTGTGCATGACTGAAGAGAGTCAGCATGCAGGAAAAAAAATACATATATTCAAAATGAGGTTTACTTCATGAAACAATATTTAGAAGAATCAGAGAAAGGAACAAGAGAAAAACAAGCCTCAGGTCAGAGAGGAAATAATTGATGGAGTAAGAACTTGGAAGAATCCTCCTTGGGAGACAGCCTGGGGTCCCCCAGATGACTTGATTTAAACAGGGAAAGAGATTAGGAATTCAGAGAAAGCATGGGCAACAAGGACCTGAAAATATTCAAGGCTCTTTGATGCATGTGGCAGTTTGTCAGGAACTTCCTTGATGACACTAAGGAAATGATATTTGAAGGTTTTTTTTGAATGTAAACATAAGTAATGCTTTGGATCCACTATCTCTGCAGGACTATGTGGCTTTAAGGAAGGTGATGATTAAGCTTGAATATCAGAGGATGATTCTGTTGCTCCGGGAGGAGGAGCAGCTGCATCTGGAGGCCCTGGAGCGAGAAGCCAAAGAGATTTGTGAACAACTCAAGGAGAGTGTGTTCAGAATGTCTCAGTACAGAGAAAGTCTGAAAGAAATGTACAGAGAGCTGACTGAGATGTGCCACAAGCCAGACATGGAGCTGCTCCAGGTGAGAAAGGAGGGGCCATCCTCAGAGAGAGAAACACTTTCTAGACAAGTGCTGTGACACTGAAATATTACCTTTCCAGGCAGATGATAACACAAGCAGCAAGATTCTGTGACCAGGGGAAAGTTACTTTCCTCGGAGTAAATCTCAGTATATATCCCCCTAAACCCTTGGCACTCTCTGTTATCCACTCTTCCTGAAGACTAGAGGTTCTTATTGTCATACGGACAAGATATTTAGAACTGGTATCTATTTTAATGCAACCTATAGTTCTTCTTATGCAATTGTCTGGTTTACCTTAACTGTTATCATAAGTGGTGAGATCACTTCCTGAAGACAGCAGTGGGCAGTGAGTGACACTGGAAACCTAGATGTTGCTGCAACATTGTGCAGACCTTCCTGTGAGAGACTAGCTGCCAATAGAGACCACCAGTCGGAGTTCAGAGAAAAACAGTTTATTGGCAATTTCGGATCCGGGCCCCCACCAAGCCAATCGAAGGTGGGGAGCCCCGACACCCGCTTTGGGAGCCTTTTATCCTATTGTGCAGGGGAGGAGGGGGACCAGGCTACTCAGCAGAGCATGATTGGTGGGCAGGCAGGTAAGGTTTATGTAACCATTGGTGACAATTTGCAGTTAGCGTCGCGTCCCTGTTTCCTAGAGCTAGATCCTGTTTCTTAGGTTGCAGGGCAAACATTGCAGTGACACACCTGGTATCCATTGTTCCCTTTAAACTTTTGGGGCTTTCTGTCCCAGTAAAGCTGACCTAGTATTCAACTCCCTGGGAAACATTTTACTTCCTTCTTCACTTTCTTTCTCCTTGAGAATTCCGGACTCCTCTCTCCTTGGGGACCCCTAGACTTCTTATCAACCTGCCTAGGAAATGACTCTCTTTCACTTCCTGCCCCCTTTCCTTACTTAATGAGACCTGAGGAAGCCCATCATGCTTTAGGTTAGGATCTGTTATGAAGATTGCTTCTGAGTGTTACTTAGAAGAGATTTAGAAAACCATGACATTATGAAACAAGAATAGGAAAAGGAGATGGAAACCGACAAAACTCTAATGATTAACATGGTTTTTTATTTTTTTCTTTGCAGGGCTTGGAAAATGTGCTGGAAATGTGAGTATACACTAATGATTTTTGATTTCTGAAATATTTTTGTCTTTTTGATGAACTGGACCCACAGTTCTTGCTTGAGACCTGGGTATTTATTTCAGATCCTGTCCCATATCTAAATCCCAGGATACAGGATCTTTTATACATAATGCCATGTTATTTGCAGATAACAAATACACATGCTCCTGTACACTTTGTCATCTCTAGACAACTTTACAACATGTACAGTGTAAAGTAAATGCTACATAAGTCATTCCCTGGTATGTGGCATTTTCAATTTTTACTTTTAGGAAGTTTCTGAAATGTTTTGTGAATTTTTTCCACTCAGAACAAAGGCAAAGTGGAAGGAAGTTTACACTGGGAATTTGGGATTGACTGGTACACACTGTATATGAAATATAGTTATAATAGTAGCTCTGATCCTATTATAAAATAAAGGAATAAATAAGCTAATGAATAGCCCAGAATGTACAGATTGAATCCGTGTGTGAATTCACAGATACAGAACATTAGTATATGGATTACCAACATTGTCTTTTTGACCATTTTCTATTTTATTTCAAAAGAATTTCAAGGGTTTCTGCCCCTTGGTCTCAGTAGTTTCCTTTTCATTTGACTGAAATCAACTATATCTGAAAATCTGCTGACATTCTGGGATTTGTTTCACCCACCTGATCCATTCTCTCCAGTCTCACCACAATAAAACTTAGCGAGGGATTTTTCTAAGACATAACAGAGGAAGCACTTATCCTAGTAAATTGAAAGGTGAAAAAGGCATGAAAGAGGTATAGTCCTTACTATGACAAGAGAGACTGTGATTTTGTTAATACTGAGTATCAATGACTCAGCCTGTTCCATCACAGCAAGCTCCCTGCAGGCAGGACCTCACAGGGAGCAGCTTTCTGCTGCCCACTGCTAAGTTCAGGACCAGGACAGCCAGGTTGGACCTAGGTCACTTTGCTTGACAGACAAGAGTAAACATGTCTTGTCAGTGAGCACTTCTGTTTAGACACAGAATGCATCTTTGACGACTACTTTGTGAGTGAAGTATCAAAGGTTTAGCCTGAATTTTTGCTCTCTGTAAAATGCCCAGAATCTTTGAAATGATGGAATTGAGGAAGGGAATGAAGGTTAGCGAGTGCAAATTTTTGGAATATTGTCTGAGAAAAATGGGGAACATGAAATTTGATGTAATTTCTATTTAGTAAAATATATGGCAACATTTTTGTATTCTCAAATGAGTAGTATATATTGTATATGCAAATCACCAAAAGTAGGAGTCCTGAGAACATATGGGATCCTGTGGTATAGTCTGCTGTTTTGCAATGCTCACGTGATTAGCATCTTGACATGGAATCAATGTCCTTTGTACAGGACTCATTTGGCACAGATGCAGAAGCCTCAGCCCATGAACCCAGAGCTACCTTCCTGGCCTGTCTCTGGATTCCTACACATGCTGAACAACTTCAGAGGTAAGAATCAGCCTTTTGGTGATCAGGACTACATTTCATTAGAGCTTCTTGGGAACAAAGCTTCTTTCATTTTCATTGTATTTCTTCTTTCTTTTTTGGTTATGAAGGTGGTGCATAAATTCCTGAAGTTGCTAACACCTTTTCTACCTCTATCACTCAGTTCAGTCGCTCATTCTCATCTGACTCTTTGTGACTCCATGGACTGTAGCACACCAGGCTTCCCTGTCCATCACCAACTCCTGGAGTACTCAAACTCATGTCCATTGAGCCAGTGACGCCACCCAACCATTTCATCCTCTGTTGTTCCATTCTCCTCTCCCCTTCAGTTTTTCCCAGCATCAGGGACTTTTCAAATGAGTGAGTTCATCGTGTCAGATGCCCAAGTGTTGGAGTTTCAGCCTTAGCATCAGTCCTTCCAGTGAATATTCAGGATCGATTTCCTCTAGGATGGGCTGGTTGGATCTCCTTGATGTCAAAGGGACTCTCAAGAGTCTTCTCTAACACCATAGTTCAAATGCATCAGTTTTTTGGTGCTCACCTTTCTTTATAGTCCAACTCTCACATCCATGCATGGCTACTGGAAAAACCATAGCTTTGACTAGATGGATCTTTGTTAGCAAAATAATGTCTCTGCTTTTTAAAATGCTGTCTAGGTTGGTCATAAATTTTCTTCTAAGGAGCAAGCATCTTTTAATTCCATGGCTGCACTTACCATTGGCAGTGATTTTGAACCACCCCTCCCCCCACCAAATAGTCTGTCAATCACTTTTTCATTGTTTCCCCATCTATTTCCCATAAAGTGATGGGACCAGATGCCATGATCTTAATTTTCTGAGTGTTGAGTTTTAAGCCAACTTTTTCACCCTCTTCCTTCACTTTCATCAAGAGGCTCTTTAGTTATTCTTCACTTTCTGCCATAAGGGTGGTGTCATCTGCATATCTCGGATTATTTATATTTCTCCCAACAGTCATAATTCCAGCTTGGGCTTCATCCAGCCCAGCATTTCTCGTACTCTTGAATTTAAGTTAGATAAGCAGCATGATAATATACAGCCTTGACTTATGCCTTTCTGGATTTGGAAACAGTCTGTTGTTCCTTGTCCAC
Source organism: Nanger dama (assembly GCA_917880005.1). NCBI lineage: Eukaryota > Metazoa > Chordata > Mammalia > Artiodactyla > Bovidae > Nanger > Nanger dama. Next base: position 193,358 of record CAKJTW010000201.1, on the reverse strand, counting down.
TTCTAACTGTTGCTTCTTGACCTGTATGCAGATTTATCAGGAGACAGCTCAGGTGGTCTGGTATGCCCATCTCTTGAAGAATTTTCCACAGTTTGTTGTGATCCACACATTCAAAGGCTTTGTGTAGTCAATGAAGCAGAAATACATGTTTTTCTAGAACTCTCTCTCTCTCTCTTTTTTTTTTTCCTGATGATCCAGCAGATGTTGGTAATTTAATCTCTGGTTTCTCCAGGTTTTCTAAATGCAGCATGAACATCTGGAAGTTCAGGGTTCAAGTACTGTTGAAGCCTGGGTTGGAGAATTTTGAGGATTACTTTACTAGCGTTTGAAATGAGTGCAGTTATGCAGCAGTTTGAGCATTCTTTGGCATTGCCTTTCTTTGGGATTGGAATGAAAACTGACCTTTTCCAGTCCTGCGGCTACTGATGAGTTTTCCAAATTTGTTGACATGTAGAGTGAAGCACTTACACAGCATCATCTTTTAGGATTTAAATAGCTCAACTGAAATCCATCACTTCCACTAACTTTGTTTGTTTGTAGTGATGCTTCCTAAGGCCCACTTGACTTTGCATTCCATGATGTCTGGATCTAGATGAGTGATCACACCATCGTGGTTATCTGGGTCATGAACATTTTTTGTGTGTGTGTGTATAGTTCTGTGTATTCTTGCTTCCTCTTCTTATTATCTTCTGCTTCTGTTAGGTCCATACCATTTCTGTCCTTTATTGTGCCCATTTTTGCCTGAAATGTTTCCTTGGTACCTCTAATTTTCTTGAGATCTCTAGACTTTCCCATTCTATTGTTTTCCTCTATATCTTTGCATTGATCACTGAGGAAGGCTTTCTTATTTCTCCTTGCTATTCTTTGGAACTCTACATTCAAATGGGTATATTTTTCCTTTTCTCCTTTTCCTTTAGGTACTGTTCTTTTCATAATTAATTATAAAGCCTCCTCAGACAACCGTATACCTTTTTGCGTTTCTTTTTCTTGGGGATGGTCTTGATCACTGCCTCCTGTACAATGTCATGAACCTCTGTCCATAGTTCTTCAGGCATTCTTTCTATCAGATCTAATCACCTGAATCTATTTGTCACTTCCACTGTATAGTCACAGGGCATTTGATTTAGGTTATACCTGAATGTTCTTATGGCTTTTTCTACTTTCTTCAATTTAAATCTGAATTTGGCAATAAAGATTACATGGTCTGAGCCACACTCAAATCTAGGTTTTGCTTTTGCTGACTGTATAAAGCTTCTCCATTATTGGCTGCAAAGCATATAATCAATCTGATTTTGGTATTGACCATTTGGTGATCCATGTATAGAATATTCTCACATGTTGTTGGAAGAGTGTGTTTGCTATGACCAGTGCATTCTCTTGGCAAAACTCTATTAGCCTTTGCCCTGCTTCATTCTGTACTCCAAGGCCAAATTTGCCTGTTACTCCAGGTATTCCTTGACTTCCTGCTTTTGCATTCCAGTCCCCTATAATGAAAAGGACATCTTTTTGGGTGTTAGTTCTAGAAGGTCTTGTATGTCTACATAGAACTGTTCAACTTCATTTTCTGCAGCATTACTGGTTGAGGCATAGACTTGGATTACTGTGATATTGAATGTCTTGCCTTGGAAATGAACAGATGATTCTTTGGTTTCTGAGACTGCATCCAAGTACTGCATTTCAGACTCTTGTTGCCTCTATATTCAGATTATAAACAACAAGTCTGATGTGCGCCACCTATAGACACACACACACACACAGACACACACACACAGAGACACACACACACATATATATCTGACATAGGATGAGCAAAAGGAAAGCAACCAGGTTGTTACTGTGATTATAAAGAGACTGAATATTTAGTTCTGTGAGTGACCATCAATATATTGCTTACTCAGTTTATTTCACTCTGGAGCTTAAATCTGTTATTGCTGCTTTTAATTTACTGTATGGGCTTTCCTGGTGGCTCAGGTGATGAAGAGCCTGCCTACAATGCAGGAGACCCAGGTTTGAGCCCTGGATCGGGAAGATCCCTGGAGAAGGGAATGGAAATCCACTCCAGTATTCTTGCCTGGAAAATTCCATGAACAGAGGAGCCTGGTGGGCTACATACAGTCCACAGGGTTGCAAAAAGTAGCAGGACTGCAGGACTAACACTTTTACTTTCACTTCATTATATCTACATTTATTACACATTGTACAAATAACATTTATTATTTCTAAAATTAGGAATAAATGACAGAAAAACTGAAATTGGCTTTGGCAGAAGAATTGTAATGCTCTCAATCTCAACAACTTTAAGACAAGAGATGTGTGAACACTGTTAGTTAGAATATAGTTTTTGAAGCTTCCAAATTATTCATAGATGGATTTCTCTCAATTCTTTTGACCTTTGAAAATGTAATAGGTAGAGATTATATCCCTGTAAGTATCCATGTGATAATAAAGTGCCATCTGCAGTTTCCATAGTATTAAGTACAAAAGACACAAGAAAAGTTTTCTAATATGACGATAAATGATTTTAGATGAATCCTAAACTATGAAGAGATTGACCTAAATCAGATTTCACCCAGTTCATAATATATGTCTTTTTAAAATTTTTTCTTTAATTTGATATACTTCTGTATGCCACAGAGATAGTAATAACTTTTATTCTTCAGAGAAGAGGCACTCTAACTCCCTTTGCTGTCTTTGTTTTGATTTCCTTGGAGAAGGAAAATTAAAAAGCTTATTGTGTAGAGAGCCTCTGCCTCTCAGTCAGTTAGTCAGTTCAGTAGCTCAGTCGTGTCCGACTCTTTGCTACCCCATGAATCGCATCATGCCAGGCCTCCTTGTTCATCACCATCTCTTGGAGTTCACTCAGACTCATGTCTATCGAGTCCGTGATGCCATCCAGCCATCTCATCCTTGGTCGTCCCCTTCTCCTCCTGCCCCTAATCCCTCCCAGCATCAGAGTCTTTTCCAAGGAGTCAACTCTTCGCATGAAGTGGCCAAAGTACTGAAGTTTCAGCTTTAGCATCCTTCCTTCCAAAGAAATTCCAGGGCTAATCTCCTTCAGAATGGACTGGTTGGATCTCCTTGCAGTCCAAAGGACTCTCAAGAGTCTTCTCCAACACCACAGTTCAAAAGCATCAATTATTTGGTGCTCAGCTTTCTTCACAGTCCAACTCTCACATCCATACTTGACCACAGGAAAAACCATAGGCTTGACTAGACGGACCTTAGTCATCAAAGTAATGTCTCTGCTTTTGAATATGCTATCTAAGTTGGTCATAACTTTTCTTCCAAGGAGTAAGCGTATTTTAATTTCATGGCTGCAGTCACCATCTGCAGTGATTTTGGAGCCCCCAAAATAAAGTCTGACATTGTTTCCACTGTTTCCCCTTCTATCTGCCTCTCAGAGACATGGAAATTCAACTGGCTTGATAGAGTCATTTCCTAGGCAGGTTGATAAGAAGTCTAGGGGTCCCCAAGGAGAGAGGGGTCTGGAATTCTCAAGGAGGAAGAAAGGACAAACTTATTTCTCTACATTCCTTATTTCTCTACATTCCTTAGGATTATATAACAACAATGTATTCTGCCTGAGGACAGTCTCTGGATTCAACCTTCTGGTTAATTCTGTTATCTTAAAATGTAAATTATGGGAGTAGGTCTGGTGAGGTCTTTACAACCTCCAGACCTCCTTTGGATTAGTTGGAGAATATATAAACTCATTGCTGAAACTAACAAGTGGGTATTCTTTCTACCCCCTTCTGATGCCTGTGTCAGTAGCTTTCTCTATCTCCTTTATACCTTAATAAAACTTTATTACACAAAAGCTCTAAGCGATCAAGCCTCGTCTCTGGCCCCGGATTGAATTCTTCTCCTCCGGGGGCCAAGAATCCCGGCATCATGATTTAACAACAACCTTTCAGGCTGACACAATTTTTACTCATTTTGCAGTGAATAACGTTCTGAGTCTGACAATGACTGTTCACCATGTGATTCTCGATAACTCAAGTGTGCTGTTTGAGGATGACCATCCTGGCGCGTCCAGACGGCCCTGGGGCGGGGCGTGTACTGTGTCCTGGGGAGCTCAGGGCTTCACCTCCGGGAGGCATTATTGGGAGCTGGACGTGGCACAGTCTTCCAGCTGGGTTCTGGGGGTCTGTAAAAGCATCTTCGCAAGTGATACCAATATCAGTACTGGTGCTGAAGAAGCATTTTTCTGTGTTCTACAAAGGTGAACAGTCAGTATATTCTGTCCACCACCTCCCCACCCTTAGTTCAGTTTGTGAAAAGGCCTCGGGGTAGGATTGGAGTGTTTTTGGATTATGACAATGGAAATGTGAGCTTCTATGATGTTTTCAGAAGTTCCCTCATATATAGTTTCCTTCCTTCTGCCTTCTCCTCCCCTATGATACCTTTCCTTTGCCTTAAATCTCCATGAATTATCCATTTCTCTGACCATTTATTGGAGCTTCTTCTCTGGGGAGATTGCTGCCCTTCACTTCATATGTGGCCTTCATATGAGGCCACCTGACTGTGTCCAGCAGCACATTGTTATTTAATGTAACATAGTGATTGTACGTTTATAAAATGGCATAAACGTGTTGTATGTATAAATATGTTAATTAAATTTTTAATAAACATTTATTATGAAATATTTCATAGAATATAGTCAATTGCTTTTCTTTTTAAAATAAGGATTATATGAAGCTAAATTTATGTGCCATAAAGGTCACTACATTTAAACTACATAAACAATGGTTTTTAGAACTATACAAAATTGTAAAACCAGGACTATCTCATTGTGGGACATATGCATGACCTTCAAAAGGAACCAATGTCCAGTACCATTTACTCATTCTCAGCATATACCATCTCATCACACTATTCAGCAAACTTTTCTCAACTTAGTAAATATTTTTACTACTTGCGGGAAATTCCTGTGACAGTTCATATAGTTGTTATTTTATTTCATATTATTGTTACATTCCCACTCTCCATGTAGTACTCAGAATAGAAAACATAGAACTGTCAGGTCAATCAGTGAAGAAACACATGAATTAAATAATTCATATAGACAAAGCCCCATAAAATCATGATGGTGTGATCACTCACCTAGAGCCAGACATCCTGGAATGTGAAGTCAAGTGGGCCTTCGGAACTATCATTATGAACAAAACTAGTGGAGGTGACGGAATTCCAGTTGAGCTATTTCAAATCCTAAAAGATGATGCTGTGAAAGTGCTGCACTCAATATGCCAGCAAATTTGGAAAGCTCAGCAGTGGCCACAGGACTGGAAAAGGTCAGTTTTCATTCCAACTACAAAGAAAGGCAATGCCAAAGAATGCTCAAACTACTGCACAATTGCACTCATCTCACACGCTGGTAAAGTAAGGTTCATAATTCTCCAAGCCGGCTTCAGCAATACATGAATTCAGATGTTCAAGCTGGTTTTAGAAAAGGCAGAGGAGCAAGAGATCAAATTGCCAACATTCGCTGGACCATTAGAAAAGCAAAGTTCCAGAAAAATCATCTATTTCTGCTCTGTTGACTATGCCAAACCCTTTGACTGTGTGGATCACAATCAACTGTGGAAAATTCTGAAAGAGATGGGAATACCAGACCACCTGACCTGCCTGTTGAGAAACCTATATGAAGGACAGGAAGCAACAGTTAGGACTGGACATGGAACAACAGACTAGTTCCAAATAGGAAAAGGCTGTATATTGTCACCCTGCTTATTTAACTTATATGCAGAGTACATCATGAGAAATGCTGAGCTGGAAGAAGCACAAGCTAGAATCAAGATTGTTGGGAGAAATATCAGTAACCTCAGATATGCAGATGACATCACCTTTATGGCAGAAAGTGAAGAAGAACTCAAGAGCCTCTTGATGAAAGTGAAAGGGGAGAGTGAAAAGCTGGCTTAAAGCTCAACATTCAGAAAATTAAGATCATGGCCTCTGGTCCCATCACTTCATGTCAAAAATGAGGGGGAAACAGTGAAAACAGTGTCTGACTTTAATTTTGGGGGCTCCAAATCAATGCAGATAGTGACTGCAGCCATGAAATTAAAAGACACTTATCCTTGCAAGGAAAGTTTTGACCAACCTAGACAGCATATTGAAAAGCAGAGACCTTTTAGTTTGTCAACAAAGGTGCATCTAGTCAAGGCTTTTGTTTTTCCAGTAGTCATGTATGGATGTGAGAGTTGGACTGTGAAGAAGGCTGAGCACTGAAGAATTGATGCTTTTGAACTGTTGTGTTGAAGACCACTTTTGAGAGTCCCTAGGATTGCAAGGATATCCAACTAGTCTGTCCTAAAGCAGATCAGTCCTGGTTGTTCATTGGAAGGACTGATGGTGAAACTGAAAGTCGAATACTTTGGCTACCTGATGCAAAGAGCTGACTCATTTAAAAAGACCCTGCATGTGTATGCCCAGCAGTGGGATTTCTGGGTCATAAGGCAGTTCTATTTGCAATTTTTTAAGGAATCTCCATGCTGTTCTCCATAGTGGGTGTACTAGCTTGCATTCCCACCAGCAGTGTAAGAGGGTTCCCTTTTCTCCACACCCTGTCCAGCATTTATTGCTTGTAGTCTTTTGGATAGTAGCCATTCTGACTGGCATGAAATGGTACCTCATAGTGGTTTTGATTTGCAATTCTCTGATAATGAGTGATGTTGAGCATCTTTTCATGAATGTGTTAGCCATCTGTATGTCTTCTTTGGAGAAATGTCTACTTAGTTCTTTGGCCCATTTTTTGATTGGGTCATTTATTTTTCTGGAATTGAGCTGCAGGAGTTGCTTGTATACACCAGTGTTAATCACAGCACTGTTTATAATAGACAGGACATGGAAGCAACCTAGATGTCCATCAGCAGAGGAATACATAAGAAAGCTGTGGTACATATACACAATGGAGTATTACTCAGTCATTAAAAAGAATACATTTGAATCAGTTCTAATGAGGTGGATGAAACTGGAACCTATTATACAGAGTGAAGTAAGCAAGAAAGAAAAACACCAATACAGTATACTAACGCATATATGGTGCATGATAGAATACCAAAAGAGGAACTCCCCAGGTCCTTAGGTTCCCAATATGCTACTGGAGATCAGTGGAGAAATAACTCCACAAAGAATAAAGGGATGGAGCCAAACAAAAACAATACCCAGTGTGCATGTGAATGGTGATAGAAAAAGATCCAATTCTGTAAAGAGCAATATTGCATAGGAACCTGGAATGTCAGGTCCATGAATCAAGGCAAATTGGAAGTGGTCAAACAAGAGATGGCAAGGGTGAACGTCAACGTTCTAGGAATCAGTGAACTAAAATGGACAGGAATAGGTGAATTTAACTCAGATGACCACTATATCTACTACTGTGGGCAGGAATCCCTCAAAAGAAATGGAGTATCCATCATGGTCAACAAAAGAGTCCAAAATGCAGTACTTGGATGCAATCTCAAAAATGACAGAATGATCTCTGTTCGTCTCCAAGGAAAACCTTTTCAATATCACAGTTATCCAAGGATATGCCCCACCGAAGACGCTGAAGTTGAATGGTTTTATGAAGACCTGAAAGACCTTTTAGAACTAACACCCAAAAAAGATGTCCTTTTTATTATAGGGGACTGGATGCTAAAGTAGGAAGTCAAGAAACACCTGGAGTAACAGACAAATTTGGCCTTGGAATGCGGAATGAAGCAGGGCAAAGACTAATAGAGTTTTTCCAAGAAAATGCACTGGTCATAGCAAACACCCTCTTCGAACAATTCAAGAGAAGACTACACGTGGACTTCACCAGATGGTCAACACCGAAGTCAGATTGATTATATTCTTTGCGGCCAAAGATGGAGAAGATATATACAGTCAACGAAAACAAGACCAAGAGCTAACTGTGGCTCAGATCATGAACTCATTAACTCCTTATTACCAAATTCAGACTCAAATTGAAGAAAGTAGGGAAAACCGCTAGACTATTCAGGTATGACCTAAATCAAATCCCTTATGATTATACGGTGGAAGTGAGAAATAGATTTAAGGGCCTATATCTGATAGATAGACTGCCTGAGGAACTATGGAATGAGGTTCATGACATTGTACGGGAGACAGGGATCAAGACCATCCCCATGGAAAAGAAATGCAAAAGAACAAAATGGCTGTCTGGGGAGGCCTCACAAATCACTGTGAAAAGAAGAGAGGTGAAAAGCTAAGGAGAAAAAGAAAGATATAAGAATCTCAATGCAGAGTTCCAAAGAATAGCAAGAAGAGATAAGAAAGCTTTCTTCAGCGATCAATGCAAAGAAATAGAGGAAAACAACAGAATGGGAAAGACTAGAGATCTCTTCAAGAAAATGAGAGATACTAAGGGAACATTTCATGCAAAGATGGGCTCGATAAAGGACAGAAATGGTCTGGACCTAACAGATGCAGAAGATATTAAGAAGAGGTGGCAAGAATACACGGAAGAACTGTACAAAAATCTTCACGACCCAGATAATCATGATGATGTGATCACTGATCTAGTGCCAGACATCTTGGAATGTGAAGTGGGCCTTAGAAAACATCACTACGAACAAAGCTAGTGGAGGTGATGGAATTCCAGTGGAGCTCTTTCAAATCCTGAAAGATGGTGCTGTGAAAGTGCTGCACTCAATATGCCAGCAAATTTGGAAAACTCAGCAGTGGCCACAGGACTGGAAAAGGGCAGTTTTCATTCCAATCCCAAAGAAAAGCAATGCCAGAGAATGCTCAAACTACCCCACAAATGGACTCATCTCACATGCTAGTAAAGTAATGCTCAAAATTCTCCAAGCTAGGCTTCAGCAATACGTGAATCATGAACTCCCTGATGTTCAAGCTGGTTTTTGAAAAGGCAGAGGAACCAGAGATCAAATTGCCAACATCCGCTGGATCATGGAAAAAGCAAGAGAGTTCCAGAAAAACATCTATTTCTGCTTTATTGACTATGCCAAAGCCTTTGACTGTGTGGATCACAATAAACGGTGGAAAATTCTGAAGGAGATGGGAATACCAGACCACCTTATCTGCCTCTTGAGAAATCTGTATGCAGGTCAGGAAGCAACTGTTAGAACTGGACATGGAACAGCAGACTTTCCAAATTGGAAAAGGAGTGTGTCAAGGCTGTATATTGTCACCCTGTTTATTTAACTTATATGCAGAGTACATCATGAGGAACGCTGGACTGGAAGAAACACAAGCTGGAATCAAGATTGCCAGGAGAAATATCAATAACCTCAGATATGCAGATGACACCACCCTTATGGCAGAAAGTGAAGAGGAACTAAAGAGCCTCTCGATGAAAATGAAAGAGGAAAGCGAAAAAGTTGGCTTAAAGCTCAACATTCAGAAAACGAAAATCTTGGCATCAAGTCCCATCACTTCATGGGAAATAGATGGGGAAATAGTGGAAAACAGTGTCAAACTTTATTTTTTGGGGTTCCAGAATTACTGCAGATGAAGACTGCAGCCATGAAATTAAAAGACGCTTACTCCTTGGAATAAAAGTTATGACCAACCTAGATAGTGTACTCAAAAGCAGAGACATTACTTTGCCGACTAAGGTCCGTCTAGTCAAGCCTATGGTTTTTCCTGTGGTCAGGTATGGATGTGAGAGTTGGACTGTGAAGAAGGCTGAGCGCTGAAGAATTGATGCTTTTGAATTGTGGTGTTGGAGAAGGCTCTTGAGAGTTCCTTGGACTGCAAGGAGATCCAACCAGTCCATTCTGAAGGAGATCAGCCCTGGAATTTCTTTGGAAGGAATAATGCTAAAGCTGAAAGTCCAGTATTTTGGCCACTTCATGTAAAGAGTTGATTCACTGGAAAAAACCTCTGATGCTGAGAGGGAGGAGAAGGGGATGACAGAGGATGAGATGGTTGGATGGCATCACGGACTCGATGGACGTGAGTCTGAGTGAAGGCCGGGAGTTAGTTATGGTCAGGGAGGCCTGGCGTGCATTCATGGGTTCACTAAGAGTCTAATACGCCTGAGCGACTGAACTGAACTGAACTGCTAATGAGATTTACTCCAAGAAATTTAACTTTCCCTTGGTCACAGAATCTTGCTGATTGTGTTATCATCTTTCTGGATAGGTAATATTTCAGTGTCCCAGCAGCTCGTCTAGAAGAGTGTTTCTCTCTCTGAAGACAGACCCTCCTTTCTCACCTGGAGCAGCTCCATGTCTGGCTTGTGGCACATCTTGGCCAGATCTCTGTAAATTTCTTTCAGACTTTCTCTGTACCTAGTCATTCTGCACACAGTCTCCTTGAGTTGTTCACAAATCTCCTTGGCTTCTTGCTCCAGGGCCTCCAGAGGCAGTTGTTCCTCCTCCTGGAGCAACAGAGGCATCCTCTGATATACAAGCTTGATCATCACCTTAAGGCTACATAGTCCTGCAGAGTTAGTGGATCCAAAGCATTACTTATGTTCACATTCAAAAGAAATCTTCAAATATTATTTCCTTAGTGTCATCAAGGAAGTTCCTGACAAACTGCCACATGCATCAAAGAGCCTTGAATATTTTCAGGTCCTTGTTGCCCTTGCTTTCTCTGAATTCCTAATCTCTTTTCCTGTTTAAATCAAGTCATCTGGGGGATGCCAGGCTGTCTCCCAAGAAAGATTCTTCCAGGTTCTCACTCCATCAATTATTTCCTCTCTGACCTGAATCTTTTCTCTTGTTCCTTTCTCTGATTTTTCTAAATATTCTTTGGTGAAGTAAACCCCATTTTGTACATATGTATTTTTATTCCTGCATGCTGACTCTCCTCAGTCATGCCCAACTCTTTGTGATCTTGTGGACTGTAGCTTGCCAGGCTACAGTCCATGGCATTCTCCAGGCAGGAATACTGGGGTTGGCTGCCATTTCCTTCTCCAGGAGATCTTCCCAACCCACGGATGTAACCCATGTCTGTTGTTGCTCCAACGTTGCATGCAGATTTTTTACCCTGAGACATCATTTTCCCTCTAGGTACAACTGTCTTCTCTTCTCCTTCACAGTCACAGTTAGTGCAATGTGTCTTATACCCCATGTCTGAAAAGGCTTATTCCAGTCTTCAAAATGTGGCCTTAGAATACATTTCATGGCTTGGTTTTCCAATATACTAGCATTCTTTGGACTAGCATATATTAGCCTATTCTAATGGCAATTACTGATCAGTCATTGAAACCACTCTTCCCAGAAAGAGACCAGTAGCCCTTAACAGGAACTTACATTGACCTAAAAAAATTTAAGGTAAAATTATATCATTATTTATACAAATAAATAAGAACATTTCTATTCTTATCTCAAAAGACTTGAGTTGTGTTAGCTTCCTGATTCAGACTGATTTGTATTTCTTTTCTCATTTTCCATAAAGAGCTCATTCTCTTCAGGAGTTTCTCCTGCAAAATACCCATGGGATTTAGTGACACAGAAGATGACACTGTAAATGCAATCCCCTTATTCCTGAGCAGAAACCTTGACTAAGGAGGCTGTCATCAGACTTTTCCACATTAATTTAATTTGATGCCAATATTTGAATATCAAGGAATAGAACTGTATCCTAGAGAATTGGGGGAACTTTATAGATAATGGAATCCATTTTCCAAGATACTGAGACTCAGACTCTAATAGCCTGAGAAAGAGAGCCTTAAGCTCCCATCAGAAGCCTGTGTCTCTGATGCCACCTGCCCTGGGATGCTACATTTCCACACGTGTGGACAATTGGGCAACAACACTGAGAGGACACAATTATATGTGAGGATCCACGTTCAGAAATCCCACCTCCACTATCTCCATCCCATCACCATCATAGCATTCTCATCTTTCTCTCTGACTTAGGAGCCTCTAGATCCCCAACTGCTCTAGAGACATCACCTACCCAGGGTGCCTCAGCAGCCCTGTGTATCAGACTGTGGCTGTGAGCTGTGTGCTCAGGGTATTCAGAGCAGATGATATTTCTTCAGAATGAGGAATTCCTCATATTCTGTTTTTCAATGTGGGTACTCAAGCTCCCCCTAAAATACCACATACTGCTCTGGCCAAGATAGCCAGAAGTTGTTGTTTGGAAATAACTGAACTCCCCAGGATTGAATTTCATATCTTAATTTCCCAAACTATATGATAGCCCTAATTATAGCAACCAGTAATCTCACCAGTAACAAGTGAGAATGCGTGTGTGCCAAGTCTCTTTAGTTGTGTCAGACTCTGCGACCCACCGAACCGTAGCCCATCAGACTCTTCTGTCTGTGGGATTCTCTAAGCAAGAATACTGGAATGGATTGCCATGCCCTCCTTCAGGGGATCTTCCCAACCAAGGGATCGAACCCTCAGCTCTTATGTGTCCTGCATTGACAGCTTCTTCTTTTTTTTTAATATAAATTTATTTATTTATAAATAATTGGAGGTTAATTACTGTACAATATTGTATTGGTTTTGCCATACATCAACATGAATCCCTCACAGGTATACATGTGTTCCCCCTTTCTGGACCTCCCTCCCTCCTCCCTCCCCATACCACTAGCGCCACCTGGGAAGCCCACATGTGAGAAAAGGAACTGTGATTTACCTTCTAGAGGAGCAGTGACTCAGCTTTTTCCATCACAGCAAGGCCACTTGTTCTCTAAAACGCAGCAATCTTTGCCTTACCTGACATAGAATACAGGAAAGGAAGGAAGTTCAATGAGTTGAAAATTGAAATAATGTCTGAGAAAAAAAGCAAAGTTTAAATTGGATATAATTTCTATTTTGAAAACATAATATGGTAAGATTTTATATTCTCAAAGGCGCCATTGCAAGTTTTTAATTTTCTCTGTATTTTAACTGAATCTATTATTCACTGCACAAAGAATGTTTATTATTTGTAAAATCAGGAAGAATTGATAACAAAGATTAAAATTGTCATAGGCCGAATAATTGTAAGGATCATATTCAGAATCTAAATATTAGATCAATATCAAGTAACTGAAAGGCAAAAGATACGTGAACATGGTTATCTGGAAAATCCTTTTGAAGTTTCTTGTATTCACTGATGAATTGCTGTCAAATTTTTGGACCTTTGAAATGTAATAGGCAGAGAAAACCCCACAATAAAAATCCATGTGATAGTTAAGTGCCACCTACATGTGTTTAACAAAAGAAACACAAGAAAAATTTTCTACTAAAAGACAAAAATAATGTTTGGGGTGAGTCCTGAAATACAGTGTCAAGATTACAGAGCATGTAGGTGCTCAGTTGTGGCTGACTCTGTGACTGCATGGATCCTCTGTCCATGGTATTTCCCAGGTAAGAATACTGGAAGAGGTTGCCATTTCCTTTTCCAGGGGATCTTCCTGACCCAGAGATCAAACCCTATCTCCTGTGTCAGCTGCACTGGCAGGCAAATTTTTTGCCGACTGAGCCTCCTGGGAAGCCCCAAAGTATCAAGAGGCTGACATTAAATCAGACTTCACAGTTTATAATATACCTCTCTTGCTTTTGTTTTACTCTCTCTATGTGATTGGAGGTGTTTCTATATGCTATAGTGATACTAATAACTTTTGTTCTTCCTAGAAAAGTCAGTCTGAACTCTGCGGTTTGTGCTCTGTCTTTCCTTGGAGAAGCAAAACTGAACTAACTCAATAAATAGTGAGACTTTCTCTCTGAGGATATGGAAACATCAGTAACTGAACTGGTTTTTCTCTTTCTCCCTTGGATAACATTCTCAGTCAGAAAATTACTATTCACAATGCGAGCCTTTCAGAGGATGATACAAGTGTGATGTTTTGAAATCACCATTACTGAATTTTTCTTTTAAAAAATAAACATCTAGCAAAGAATGTAAGTGTTGCTACAGAAAATATTGAATCAAAAATAGTATATAAAGGCTTCAGCTCCAGAGTTTGAACTCCTACAGCCCAGAATTCCAAGGCCACTGCAGCAGGGGGTTGGGGAGAGCAGAAAGCGATCTTCAGGCCTCTCTGACCTGCAGGGCTGGAGACAAGCATCCCGAACCCCAAGTTAGGGTCAAGCTTTCTACCTGGAGATGGGAGTTTGGAGTCCTAGGGAGGTCTTAGACCCTGTCTTTTCTCTGGCATCATAGCTGATGGAGCCTCCTCCTTTCACAGAGACCTGCTTTCCCCAAGAGCAGCATGTCTTTCAGGAGAACCTGCTCTGCCTGGGTCTGAGCCCGGGCCGTCCTAATGGTCAGTAGGCTCCCACCCTACCACTGAGGGACCCGCCCGAGGGGGAAGTGAGGCTGGAGGTGCTCAGACACCCGCTCCGGGGGTTCCGGGAGGGACGCAAAGTCCGCACGGCCACAGGGCTCCGAGCCTGCGTTTCTGGGAATGATTTTGGCTTCTGTCTAGGCGGGAGTCCACAGGCCCAGTAGGGAGTAAGAGGACATGCGTGGCAATGGGAGAACCACTGTATTCCCGGATCTTAAATGGGCTGCTCCAGGGAACCCCGACATCTTTTGTCTGTAAGTGCCTGATGGGTCTCTGGAATCCAGGCTGTCCTGAGGATATTGTCTCCCAATGGATGTGGCTCGAGTATCAGAAAAGAACTCTGATCCGTGGGCACCATGTGCTGGTCTTGGCAAGAGTCAGTGTTGGAAACAGGGGTACTGGACCATTGAGCCAGAGGGGTCCATGGGGATTCCGGGGCTGCAGCATCATCGAGGCTCTCAGGAGCTCTGCTGGTGCCTGAACCCTGCAGGTTCTCTGGCATTGCACCTGCCCACCCGCCACCTCTTCCTGTGTGAAGCCCTGAGGGTGGCTCTCTGTCCAGGGTGACCTCAGGAGAGAAGCGACTGAGTCAGAAAAAGAAAGATAAATATCAGGTGATACTGACGAGATGTGGAATCTAAAATAATCGTACCAATGAAGTTATTTACAAAAGAAAGACAGAGATGGAGAAAGCAAGAAAGCATCTTTAGATGCCAGGTGCTAAGAAACAAGGTGGAGGATGGGAGAGATAAATTGGAGATCTGGATGGTCATATACTCATTCTTATGCATAAAACTATAATAAATAAGGATCTACTGTGTAGCGTAGGAAATTCTATTCTATACTCTGTAATGACATGTATGGGAAAAAATACTTTTAAAAAGTGTGGATATATGTATTTATATAATTGATTCACCAGGCTGTACAAGAGAAACTAACACAACCTTGAAAATCAAGGATATTCCAATGAAAATTTAAAAATAAATAAATTTTATCATCTAGTATCCTTACCTGAGTGAACTGTCATGGCCCATAATTGAGTAAATAGAAAAATGTTTTGAGGACTAGTAGTATAATAAACACAGTATAATAAAACCTAAAGAGATAGTTGCCCAAACTTACCAGACAATATCATATTTCTTTCACAAATTGTCTATGATTTTTTAGCCAATCTTGTATTGTACAAAACAATGACATAATCTTTTAACTCCACAACCTAATACCAGTATTTCCACTGTGCATAATAGAATGAGAAGGTATGAGGTCATATGCAAGGACTGAGGAACAGGATTAGAGTCTTAGAGAAAAACCACCGACAGCTATTGTGTGTGGCTTACAGACATAAAGAGAAAAAACAATAGTGTGTAAGAGTGCCTGATGAACTATGGAATGAGGTTCATGACATTGTACAGGAGACAGGGATCAAGACCATCCCCATGGAAAAGAAATGCAAAAAAGCAAAATGGCTGTCTGAGGAAGTCTTACAAATAGCTGTGAAAAAAAGAAGTGAGTGAAAGCAAAGGAGAAAAGGAAAGATATAAGTATCTGAATGCAGAGTTCCAAAGAATAGCAAGAAGAAATAAGAAAGCCTTCTTGAGCAATCAATGCAAAGAAATAGAGGAAAACAACAGAATGGGAAAGACTAGAGATCTGTTCAAGAAAATCAGAGATACCAAGGGAACATTTCATGCAAAATTGGGCTTGATAAAGGACAGATGGTATGGACCTAACAGAAGCAGAAGATATTAAGAAGAGGTGGCAAGAATACAGAGAACTGTACGAAAAAGATCTTCACGACCCAGATAATCACAATGGTGTGATCACTAATCTAGAGCAAGATATCTTGGAATGTGAAGTCAAGTGGGCCTTAGAAAGCATCACTACGAACAAAGCTAGTGGAGTTGATGGAATTCCAGTGGAGTTATTTCAAATCCTGAAAGATGATTCTGTGCAAGTGCTGCACTCAATATACCAGCAAATTTGGAAAACTCAGCAGTGGCCACAGGATTGGAAAAGGTCAGTTTTCATTCCAATTCCAAAGAAAGGCAATGGCAAAAAATGCTCCAACTACTGCACAATTGCACTCATCTCACATGCTAGTAAAGTAATGCTCAAAATTCTCCAAGCCAGGCTTAAACAATACGTGAACCGTGAACTTCCTGGTGTTCAAGCTGGTTTTAGAAAAGGCAGAGGAGCCAGAGATCAAATTGCCAACATTCGCTGAATTATGGAAAAAGCAAGAGAGTTCCAGAGAAACATTTCTTTCTGCTTTATTGACATGCCAAAGCCTTTGAATGTGTGCATCACAATCAACTGTGGAAAATTCTGAGAGAGATGGGAATACCAGACCACCTGATCTGCCTTTTGAGAAATCTATATGCAGGTCAGGAAGCAACAGTTAGAACTGGACATGGAACAGCAGACTGGTTCCAAATAGGAAAAGGAGCACATCAAGGCTGTATATGGTCACCCTGCTTATTTAACTTCTATGCAGAGTACATCATGAGAAACACTGGGCTGGAAGAAACACAAGCTGGAATCAAGATTGGCAGGAGAAATATCAGATATGCAGATGACACCACCCTTATGGCAGAAAGTGAAGAGGAGCTAAAAAGCCTCTTGATGAAAGTGAAAGAGGAGAGTGAAAAAGTTGGCTTAAAGCTCAGCATTCAGAAAATGGAGATCATGGCTTCTTGTCCCATCACTTCATGGGAAATAGATGGGGAAACAGTGAAAACAGTGTCAGACTTTATTTTCTGGGGCTCCAAAATCACTGCAGATGGAGACTGCAGCCATGAAATTAAAAGATGCTTACTCCTTGGAAGAAAAGTTATGACCAACCTAGATAGCATATTCAAAAGCAGAGACATTACTTTGCTGACTAAGATCTATCTAGTCAAGGCTATGGTTTTTCCTGTGGTCATGTATGGATGTGAGAGTTGGACTGTGAAGAAGGCTGAGCGCTGAAGAATTGATGCTTTTGAACTGTGGTGTTGGAGAAGTAAGTCAAAGATAAGTATGTGATATCACTGAAATGAACATACTTACAGGGGGGGAGGGAACAGAAATAGAGTCACAGATTAAATATATATATATATATATATATATATATATATAATATATGTATATAGACGTATATCTATGTGTGTGTATGGTTGCCAAGAGCAAAGGGAAGGGGGACAAACTGGGAGATAGTGGTTAACATATACACAGTAGTATATATAAAATAGAAAACTAATAAGGGTGTATTTTATAGCACAGGGAACTTCTCTCTAGTGACATACATTAGGAAAGAATCTAAAAATGATTTGGTATATGTTTATGTATAACTGATTCACTTTGCTGTGCAGCAGAAATTAACAAATTATACATCAACTATACTCCAACAAGAACTAAATAAAAACAAATACCCAGAAAAAGTGTGTAGTGTTTACATTTTATGCCAAAAGAAAATGTAAGCACTCCACATTTTTTCTATATATCTGTATATAAAGAATGTTATAGCTCCTTCATATCATTGCCTGTAAATTATAGTGAGAACTAATAAGAAAGAATTTTATCTTTATTGTGTTATGATTTATATTTTGTAAAAATTCACCCATTGAAAGGAAACAATTTTTAGTAAGTACACTAAATTGTATAAGCATTGCAAAAATCCAGTTTTAGAGCACTCTCATTAGCCCTCAAAATTTTCCTTCATCCTGTTTTCAGTCAATTCTCTCATTTACCTCCAGCCCTAATTACCTCCAGCAGGCCTGATATCTGTATTTACACATTTGATTTTTTTAATATACATTTCATACAACTGGAATCAATGTGCAATCTTTAGAATCTGGTTTCTTTGCTTAGCCTATTTCTGAGATTAATTAATGCTGTTCATTTTTCAGTACTTCATTCCTTTTTATTGTTAAATAATATATCATTGTAGAGATATACCACGTTTTAATTCATTCACCATTTGGATATAGGAATGCTTCAAGTTTTGGACTATTTTGAATAATGCTACTATAACATTCATGTACAAGTCTTTGTGTGAATATATTTTTTCCATTTATGATAGGCAGATTCTTAGGAGTAGAACTCCTGAACTACATAATGTTTATGTTTAACTTTTCAATATTATATCAAATTGTTCTCAAAAGTGACTGTAGTGGTTTACATTTTCAGCAGCAAAGTATGAAGGTTTCATTTTCTCCATATCCTGTCAACACTTATTATCTGTCTCTTTGATTATAGTTATTTTGGTGAGTAGAAAATAATTTATAATTTACTAATTATCAGTGATGCTGAACATCTTTTCAAGTGCTTGTGGCCATTTATATATGAAGAGAATAATAAAGCAGGGTAATTTGCAAAGAGAAGAATGAGGTGACATCATTGTTACTATTTTTAAAAGTAGTCAGTCATGATCTCTCCACCAAAAAGAAAGCATTTGGAGAGAAACCTGAAAGGAGTGGGGAAAAGCATTCCAGGTAGAGGAAACCAGAAATACAATGCCCTAGAATGAGAGCAGTTTTCAAACATTCTAAGTATACTAGGAGGACACTGGATATGAAGCAAAGTGGCAGAGTGGTGATGGAAAGCAAGTAAAAGAGATGGGCTGGCAGGTGTGAAGGTCTTATAGGGGTTTAAAATTAGGGATTAAAACAAGACCCATTTTCCCCTTCAGTCAGTCTATCCCATCAGGAAGCATCCATAAGCCTCTTATCCTTCTCCATCAGAGGGCACACAGAAAATGAACCAATCTAATCACATGTACCACAACCTGTGTAATTCAATGAAACTATGAGCCATGCCGAGTAGGGCCACCAGGAATGAACGAGTCAGAATGAAGAGTTCTGACAAAATGTGGCCCACTGGAGAAGGAAATGGCAAACCACTTCAGTATTCTTGTCTTGAGAACCCCACGAACAGTATGAAAAGGCAAAACGATAGGACACTGAAAGATGAACTCCCCAGATTGGCAGGTGCTCAATATACTACTGGAGATCAGTGGAGAAACAACTCCAGAAAGAAGGAAGAGATGGAGTCAAAGTAAAAACAAGACCCAGTTGTGGATGTGGCTGGTGATGGGAGCAAGCTTCAATTCTATAAGAGCAATACTACATACGAATCTAGTATGAAAGGCCTATGAATCAAGGTAAACTGGAAGTGATCAAATAGGAGATGGCAAGAGTGAACATCGAATTTTAGGAATCAGTGAATTAAAATGGGCTGGAATGGGTGAATTAAACTCAGTTGACCATTATATCTACTACTGTGGAAAGAATCCCTTAGAAGAAATGGAGTAGCCATCATAGTCTATAAAAGAGTCAGAAACACAGTTCAGTTCAGTTTAGTAGCTCAGTCGTGTCCGACTCTTAATGATCCATAAATCACAGCACGCCAGGCATCCTTGTACATCAGAAACACCTGGGGTCCACCCAAACCCATATCCATTGAGTCAGTGATGCCATCCAACCATCTCATCTTCTATCGTCCCCTTCTCCTCCTTCCCTTAATCTTTCCCAGCATCAGGGTCTTCTCAAATGAGTCAGCTCTTTGCATCAGGTGGCCAAAGTATTAGAGTTTCAGCTTCAGCATCAGTCCTTCCAAGGAATATTCAGGACTGATTTCCTTTAGGATGGACTGGTTGGATTTCCTTGCAGTCAAAGGTACTCTCAAGAGTCTTCTCCAACACCACAGTTCAAAAGCATCAATTCTTCTGTGCTCAACTTTCTTTATATTCCAACTCACATTCATACATGACCACTGGAAAAACCATAGTCTTCATGAGATGGACCTCTGTTGATGAAGTAATGTCTCTGCTTTTCAATATGTTGTCTAGGTTGGTCATAACATTCCTTCCAAGCAGTGTCTTTTAATTTCATGGCTGCAATTACCATCTGTAGTGATTTGGGAGCCCAGAAAAATAAAGCCAGCCACTGTTTCCACTGTTTCCCAATCTATTTGCCATGAAATGATGGGATCAGATACCATGATCTTAGTTTTCTGAATGTTGAACTTTAAGCCAACTTTTTCACTCTCCTCTTTCACTTTCATCAAGAGGCTCTTTAGTTCTTCTTCACTTTCTGCCATAAAGGTGGTGTCATCTGCATACCTGAGGTTATTGATATTTCTTCTGGAAAACTTGATTCCAGCTTGTGCTTCCTCCAGCCCAGCGTTTCTCATGATGTGCTCTGCAGTACTTGGATACAATCTCACAAGCAACTGTTTGTTTTCAAGTCAAACCATTCAATATCACGGTAATACAAGTCTGTGCCCTGACCAGTATTGCTGAAGAAGCTGAAGTTGAATGGTTCTATAAAGACCAACAAGACCTTCTAGAATTAATACCCCCAAAAGATGTCCTTTTCATTATAGGGAACTGAAATGCAAAAGTAGAAGGTCAAGTAATACTTGGAGTAACAGGCAAATTTGGCCATGGAGTACAGAATGAAGCAGGGCAAAAGCTAATAGAGTTTTGCCAAGAGAATGTACTGCTCATAGCAAACATCCACTTCCAATAACACAAGAGAAGACTCTACACTTGGACATCACCAGATGGTCAACACAAAAATCAGATTGACTATATTCTTTGCAGCCAAAGATGGAGAAGCTCTATACAGTCATCAAAAACAAGACAAGAAGCTGATTGTGGCTCAGATCATGAACTCCTTATTGCCAAATTCAAACTGAAATTGAAGAAAGTAGAGAAAACCACTAGACTGTTCAGGTATGACCTAAATCAAATCCCTTACAATTATACAGTCGAAGTGAGAAATATATTTAAGGGACTTGATCTGATAGGCAGCGTGCCTGATGAACTATGCATAGAGGTTTGTCACATTGTATAGGAAAAGAGATCAAGACTATTCCCATGAAAAAGAAATGCAAAATGGCTCTCTAAGAGGGGCTTACAAATAGCTGTGAAAAGAAGAGAAGTGAAAACCAAAGGAGAAAAGGAAAGATATACACATTTGAGTGCAGATTTCCAAAGAATATCAAGCAGCAGTAAGAAAGCCTTCCTCGGTGATCAGTGCAAAGAAATCAAGGAAAATAATAGAATGGGAAAGACTAGAGGTCTTGTCAAGAAAATTAGAGATACCAAGGGAACATTTCATGCAAAGATGTGCTTGATAAAGGATGGTAATGATATGGACCTAACAGAAGCAGATCTTAAGAAGATGTGGCAAGAGTACACAGTCAAACTGTACAAAAAAAAGGTCTTCACGACCCAGATAATCATGATGGTATGATCAGTCATCTAGAGCCAGACATGCTGGAATGTGAAGTCAAGTGGTCCTTAGGAAGCATTACTATGAACAAAGCTAGTGGAGGTGACGGAATTCCAGTTGAGCTATTTCAAATCCTAAAAACTGATGCTGTGAAAGTGCTGCACTCAATATGCCAGCAAATTTGGAAAACTCAGCAGTGGCCACAGGACTGGAAAAAGTCAGTTTTATTCCAATCCCAAAGAAACACAATGCCAAATAATGCTGAAACGTACACACAATCACGCTCGTCTCACAAGCTAGTAAAGTAATGCTCAAAAGTCTCCAAGCCAGGCTTCAACAACACATGAACCGTGAACTTACAGATGTTCAAGCTGGCTTTAGAAAAGGCAGAGGAACCAGAGATCCAACTGAATCATCGAAAAATCATGAGTTCCAGAAAAACATCTATTTCTGCTTTATTGACTATGCCAAAGTCTTTGACTGTGTGGATCACAATAAACTGTGGAAAATTCTGAGAGAGATGGGAATACCAGGCAACTTGACCTGCCTCTTCGAGAAACCTATATGCAGGTCAGGAAGCAACAGTTAGAACTGCACATGGAAAAACAGACTGGTTCCAAAAAGGGTAAGTAGTACATCAAGGCTGTATATTGTCACTGTGCTGATTTAACTTATGTGTAGATACATCGTGAGAAATGCTAGGCTGAAGGAAGCACAAGCTGGAATCAAGATTCTTGAGAGGTTTATCAATAACCTCAGATGTGCAGATGACACCACCCTTATGGGAGAAATGGAAGAAGAACTAAAAAGCTTCTTTATGAAAGCGATAGAGGAGAGTGAAAGTGTTGGCTTAAAGCTCAACATTCAGAAAACAAAGATGATGGAATCCGGTCCCATCACTTCATGGCAAATAGACGGAGAAATAGTGGAAACAGTGGCTTACTTTATTTTTTGGGGGTTCAAAATCACTGCAGATGGAGACTGCAGCCATGAAATTAAGCACACTCCCTGGAAGGAAGGTTATGACCAACCTAGACAGCCTATTAGAAAGCAGAGACATAACTTTTCCAGCAAAGATCCGTTTAGTCAATGCTGTGGTTTTTCCAGTAGTTATGTATAGATGTGAGAGTTGAAGTATAAAGAAAACTGAGCTCAGAAGAATTGATGCTTTTGAACCGTGGTGTTGGAGATCCAACCAGTTCCTCCTAAAGGAGATCAGTCCTGAGTGTTCATTGGGAGAACTGATGCTGAAGCTGAAACTCCCATACTTTGGCCACCTGATGTGAAGAGCTGACTCATATGAAAAGACCCTGATCTTGGGAAAGATTGAAGTCAGGAGAAGAAGGGGACAACAGAGGATGAAATGGTTGGATGGCATCACTGACTCAATGGACATGAGTTTGAGTAAAGTCCTGGAGTTGGTGATGGACAAGGAGGCCTAGCATGCTGCAGTCCATGGGGTAACAAAGAGTCAGGCATGACTGAGAAGCTGAACTGAAGTGAACTGAAGGTCAATTATACTTTAAACCTAAAGAGTCTCATAGAAAAGAGTTCAGATTTATGGTTTCCAAAGGTGGAGGAAGATCGATTGAGAGGGGAAATTGGATGAAGGTGGTCAAAATGTACAAACTTCCAGTTATAAGGTAGAGAAGTATTAGTGGTATAATGTGCAATATGACAAAAATAATTAATACTACTGTATGTTACATATGAAAATTGTTAATACAGTAAATCTGAATTCTTATCACAAATATTTTTCTATTTCTTTAATTTTGTATCATATGAGATAGATGTTCACTAAACTTTATTGTGGTAGTCACTTCACTATGTATGTAGGAAAATCATTTACACCTTAATCAAATGCACCTTAAACTTATATAGTGATGTGTGTCAATTATAGCTCAAGAAAACTGGAGGGAGAAAAAAAAAGAAAAAGGTTATTATAAGGATTGAGATTTGGTGGACAGATATCTACTAATTCAACCTGAGGAAACATGTAAAAAAATACGGAAGAAAACAATTGATACTTTGTAAATTTATACTATGAGTTAATAGACAAGATTATTCATATCTGCAGATTAATATGTTCATTCTCTGTAGGAACTGGAAAGATAGTATATAGATAATGAAAAATAAAGACAGTTGAACTCAGCTATCTAATCATTCCTGGATAATCAATTTTGTGTGTGAGAAACTTGCTAGCCATTCATGCTAGGATGTACAAGTGCACTGCTAACACTTAAGAGAGCAAAATGGTCCTGTGGCCTGATTGGTCAATAGAAAAAATGCCACGGCTTCATTTGAAAAAGGACCCAACTGCTGTCCACTCCCAAAGTGATGATGTTTCCATTATGATTGGTAAAAAGAGATATTTCATTATTATTTTCATTTTCATTTTACTATAAGTAAGTCAGAGAACATTTTTATTTGGTTACTGTTCATTTGAATTTGTTCTTCTGTCATTTGGCTATTCTAAACAATTCCTTGCTTATTTTTATGGTTATTCATCTGCACGCTATGAAATATAAGAGCTGAATACATAGTAGAAGTGTTAATGTTATATCTTTTATGTGCCCTGAAGTTGTCTCCCAAATATATACTTGACCTCACTCCTGGGATGTTTATTGAAATAATGTTCAATTTTCCTCTTATCAGATTTAAATATGTACTTTTCTCCTTGGATTCTAGGCATTATTATGAGTCTTCAGACTCATAGAATATTCAAACATTATGCTAACATTTTTCCTAGGATTATGATGACTTTCCTGTAATTCACTTATAATAATTTTATTTTTTTACCTTTGTGTGCATGTGTGTATATTTGTATATAATGATAGAAGAGATATCCAATTCTCTTTTCTTTGAGGAGGAAAGACAATTTCAACAGAACTATTGATAAGAAAAAAATTATTTGACAGTGAACAGAGATACTGTCTTTACCTTATACATACATACACATACATATGCACATATACTCACAAACATATTCTGTAGTCTATCACTTTATTTTCTGTTTTACTAATTTACACATGCTAAGCCAATATTATCTTCTTGGATATTTTTCTCTCAAAAGAATTGTAAATCACTTTAATATTAGGCCTTCTACTAAAATTTCTTGTAATTCATATATTAACTTAAGAAGCACTGTCACTTTTTTGCTATTGTGTTACACAGAACATGGTAAACCTTTCCTTTAGTCAACATATTGATTAGTTTCTTTTAGAAGTGGTTTATGACTCTCTTGATATAAATATTATACTTGTCTTGTTAAAATTATTTCTAATTATTTTATGGTTTTTGTTGCCATTTTGAATAGGTTAACTTTATTTTCATTTATAGCTGGTTATGTAAAACAAAGAAAAATCTATTAATTTGTATGTTTATAATATACACAGCTACTTTGAACATTTCCCTTAAGAGGACCAGCAGACTTAGATTTCTTAGGTTTCAATTTTTATCAAAAAATATAGATAATTTTGCTCTTTTCCATTGATAGCACTGATTACTGTTCTTTTCTTATCGCATTTGCTAGAATGTTCTGTTTAAAGTTAATAATAATAGTCAAAATGGACTTCGTATTGCTTACAAGTGAAAACTATTCTATCCCAAGACAGGACATCCTAAAAAAGTTTCTTTTGTTTCTTATTTTAGTTAGGGTTTATTAAGAATATCTGCTAAATTTCATCAAGCAACTTTAAACATCTATGGCTGTATTCATTTGGCACTCCCCATTAACACCATAGTGTCAAAAATGTGTTACAGTTCCTGATTTTTGTACTTTCATATTCCTGGAATCCTACCTGAAGATCTCATTGCTAAATTCCAATTAATAATATTTTATCTGAATTCATAATTTAAACTATCATTGAACTATGTGTTCCTTCTCTGTACACTCGTTGTCATGTTTTGTTATTAATATTGTATTGTCTTTCTATAATGAGTTTAGGAGCCTTCTCCCATTTTCTTATGGCCTATTCAGGTCAGTTTAGTTCATTCACTCAGTTGTGTCTGACTCTTTGAGACCCTATGAATTGCAGCAGGCCAGGCCCCCTATCCATCACCAACTCCCAGAGTTCACTCAAACTCACGTCCATTGAGTTGGTGATGCCATCCAGCCATCTCATCCTCTGTCGTCCCCTTCTCCTCCTGCCCCCAATCCCTCCCAGCATCAGAGTCTTTTCCAATGATTCACCTCTTCGCATGAGGTGGCCAAAGTACTGGAGCTTCAGATTTAGCATCATTCCTTCCAAAGAACACCCAGGGCTGATCTCCTTTATAATGGACTGGTTGGATCTCCTTACAGTCCAAGGGACTCTCAAGAGTCTTCTCCAACACCACAGTTCAAAAGCATCAGTTCTTCAGCACTCAGCCTTCTTCACAGTCCAACTCTCACATCTATACATGACCACAGGAAAAACCATAGCCTTGACTAGATTTAAGCTAAATCTATCTTTTTCTAAATATTGGATAAAGTTCATCTTTGAAACTCTCTGATTACAGTTCTTTGTTTAGTAATGTATCTTAAATCACCTTTCCAACCTATTTTACAATAATTACGATCCTAATTTTCCATTTATTTATGTCAGTGTTGCTAATTTATCTTTTTTCTGGGAAGATATCTACATAATCTAGAAATTTAGAAGGTTAGAGTATTCATTTGTAATTATTTAAATCTCATTTGTATCTGGATTATCCATTTTTATCCTAATATGTATTTACTTCCTATTTTGCTTAATTGAGATCATAATCTATATTATTGATCTTTTAAAATTAGTTTTTCAGTTTATCTTTTTATTTGTTTGTAATTTTCTTCTTCATTTGTTCAGATTCTACTTCTATGCATCCTTTCCTTTTTTCTCCAAAGAATGTTGCTTAGTATGATATTCCTACACTTCTGGTGGGAATGTAAGCTGGTACAGCCACCATGGAAAACATATGGAGGTTTCTCAGAAAACTAAACATAGAATTACCATATGATCCAGAAATCTCACTCTTGGAAATATACCCAGACAAAACTATCCTTTGAAAAGATTCATGAAACCCTGTGTTCATAGCAGCACTATTTACAATAGTCCAAATATTGAAGCAACCTAAATGTCCATTGAGAGCTGAATGGATGAAGATGTGGTCCATACATACAATGGAATACTACTCAGTCATTAAAAAGAATGAAATAGTGCCATTTGCAGCAACATGGAACCAATTAAAGTTTATATTGTTATACAAAGAGAAATAAGTCATAAAGGGCAAGTACTCTCTGATATCACTTAAATATAGAACCTAAAATATTGCACAAGTGAACCTATCTACAAAACACTAAAAGACTCATAGACATAGATATTAGGCTTATGGTTGCCACAGGAAAGGGGATAGAGAGAGGAAAGGACTGGGAGTTCAGAGTTGGTAGATGCAACAATTACATTTAGAATGGATAAACAACAAAGTCTTAATACATAGCACAGAGAACTGTATTCAATATCCTGTGATAAACCATACTGGCTAAAAGTATTTAGAAATAATATATATATAAAGATTGTATATATGTGTATAACTACGTCACTTTGGACTAAATGCTTCAACTAAAGGGCAAAGGTTGGTTCAGTTCAGTTCAGTTCAGTAGCTAAGTCATGTCTGACTCTTTGCGACCCCATGAATCACAGCACGCCAGGCCTCCCTGTCCATCATCAACTCCTGAAGTTCACTCAGACTCACAGCCATCCAGTCAGTGATGCTATCCAGCCATCTCATCCTCTGTCGTCCCCTTCTCCTCCTGCCCCCAATCCCTCCCAGCATCAGAATCTTTTCCAATGAGTCAGCTCTTCGCATGAGGTGGCCAAAGTACTGGAGTTTCAGCTTCAGCATCATTCCTTGAAATCCCAGGGTTGATCTCCTTCAGAATGGACTGGTTGGATCTCCTTGCAGTCCAAGGGACTCTCAAGAGTCTTCCCCAACACCACAGTTCAAAAGAATCAATTCTTCGGCGTTCAGCTTTCTTCACAGTCCCACTCACACTGGCTAAATGGATGCAAATGCAAGATGGGTTGAATGCCCCAACCAAAAGACAAAGGCTGGCTGAATGGATACAAAAATGAGATCCCTATATATGCTGTCTACAAGAGACCTACCTTACACCTAAGGGCACATACAGACTGAGAGTGAGGAGGTGAAAAAAAGATATTCCATGCAAATGGAAATGAAAATAAAGTAAGCATAGCAATACTCAGATAAAATAGACAAAAAAAAAAAACATAAACCACACACACACAAAAAAAAACTAAATAAAGAACATTACAAGAAACAAGGAAGGACACGACATAATGATCAAGGGATCAATCAAAGAAGAAGATAGAGCAATTATAAATATATATGCACCCAACATAAGAGCATCTCAATACATGAAGCAAACGCTAACAACAATTAAAGGGAAAATTGACAGTAACACAATAGTAGTTGGAGACTTTAATATTTCACTCACATCAATGGACAGATCATCCAGACAGAAAGTTAATAAGGAAGAACAAGTCTTAATTGATACATCGGACCAGTTAGACCTAATTAATATCTATAGGGCATTTCACCCCAAAACAATAGATTTCACTTTTTTTCCTCAAGAACATTCTCCAGAATAGATCACATTTTGGGTCACAAATCAAGCCTTGGTAATTTAAGAAAAGCCTGAAACTATTTCAAGCATCTTTTCTGACTACAGTGATATCAATTACGGAAAAAAGTTATAAAATGAACCGACAAACACATGGAGACAAAATAATATGCTTCTGAGTAACCAAGAGATCACTAAAGAAATCAAGGAGAAAATTTAAAAAAATACCTAAAAGCAAATGACAATGAAAATATAACCACTCAAACCCTGTGGGATGCACTAAAAGTCAATGGAAGCAACCACGTGTGGACATGAGTTTGAGCAAGCTCTAGGAGTTGGTGATGGACAGTGAAGCCTGGCACGCTGCAGTCCATGGGGTCACAAAGAGTTGGACATGACTGAGTGACTGAACTGAAGAGGGAAGTTTATAGCAATACAAGCCTTACCTCAAGAATATAAGAGAAACATAAATTAACCACCTAACCTCACACCTAAAGCAACTAGAAAAAGAACAAAGAAGCCCCAAGGTTAGTAGAAGGAGAGAAATCATAAAGTTCAGAGCTGAAATAGATGAAATGAAGAAGACAATAGCAAAGATCAATAAAACTATTAATAAAAGCTGATTCTTTGAGGAGATAAACAAAATTGACAAACCATTAGCCAGACTCACCAAGAAAGAAAGGGAAAAGACTCAAATCAATAAAATTGGAAATGTATAAGTATTATTTTAAAAGGTAAAATCCTACTTTGATCAATGGTCAGGATGAGAGAAACACCTGCCATATTAAGCAACATTGTTGACTGTAATGCTCCCAGTGACATCTGGCATGGGAATTTTTTATCCCTGGAGAGAGATTCACATGCTGGTATGGTCAGCAACCTGAACAGGGAATAGAGTTGGACCCCATATCCTCTGATGGGTTAAGTATCTGTTCCCAACTCAGCCAGCCCTCTTGCACCCGCTGAAGAAGATATATATTTTGTTATTCATGTTGTGAAAGAAAGTGAAAGTTAAACTTTCTTAGTGGTGTGCAATTCCTTGCAACCCAATGGACTGTTCATGGAATTCTCCAGGTCAGAATACTGGAGTGGGTAGCCTTTCCATTCTCCAGAGGATATTCCCAACCCAGGAATTGAACCCAGGTCTTCTGCATTGCAGGTGGATTCTTTACCAGCTGAGCCACAAGGGAAGCCCAAGAACACTGGAGTGGGTAGCCTATCCCTTCTCCAGGGCATCTTCCCAACCCAGAAATAGAACCGAGGTCTCCTGCATTGCAGGCGGATTCTTTACCAACTGAGGTATTAGGAAATCCCATTCACGTTGTAATTGTTTCTATTGAACTGTGTATGTTGATAATGATCATGGAGACCCTTGAATGGTCCTGAAGAGAGATCTTAGTTCCCAGCCCAAGAATTGAACCTGGGTAGCCTGGATGAAAACTGGGAATGTAACCATTAGATGACCAGGGGCTGCAGGCTAGAGACAAAGTTGCCCAGGTTCTTGCCTCCATTTGAAAGGGAAGTGTTTTAAGGAGTTTCTTATTAGAGACACAGCACAAAGAGCGAGAGTACACACAGACAATTTGTTTATTTAAGACTGAAGCAAGGCAGAAATGCACACCTGGAGCTAAAGGGTGTGAGGGTCCTCCCTAATGAGGAGGAGTGCAGTAAAGAGGTGATTAAATCACCAGGTATTTCAGTCTAAGAATAGTCACTTTCTCCCCCAACCCAAAGACGCAGTGGAGGTAACCCATATTACTAAGGACTTGCAGCAATGCACAGGTCATAAACTTCCTTGTGGCCTGAAAAGTAACCAGAGAGAAGTAGCCAAGATCCCCCTTTCCCTTTATAATCTCAGAGTTTTTAGGAATTGTCTAGTGGGGTTAGATATCATTTCTTTAACAGATATTCTGGTAGTGCCTGAATCTGATATTTTTTTCCAGTCAGAACTGTCCAGAAAATCTTTGTCAAAGACAATTGGCACTTTAAAATTGAATTTTACTGGATTCTTCTCTTGTTTTCACAGTGTTAAGTTTCCTAAAATAACAAAACCACCAACTCCAATCACAGGCCGTTTGACAATGTGAGAAGATGAAGGTTCATCTGTGTCATGTTCTAGATCCCGCATATAGGTGGTATCAACACTTAGTTTGCTTCCATGTCTTCACAATTGTAAATAGTACTGCTATGAATACTAGGGACTATAGCCATTCAAATTATAATTTTCTCCATGTATATGCTCCAAGAGTTGGGTTGCTAGCAACTTTTTTTTTTTGGTTGCACTGGGTCTTCATTTCTGCATGCAGGCTTTCCCTAGTTACACACAGGCTTCACACTGTGGTGGTTTCTCTTGTTGCAGAGCACAGGCTCTAGGGTGCTCAGGCTTCTGTACATATGGTGTGCAGCCTCAGTAGTTTTGGCTCATGGGCTTATTTGTTATGCAGCATGTGGGATCTTCCCAGACCAGGGATCGAACTCGGGTCCCCTGCACTGGCCAGTGGATTCTTATCCACTGTACCAACAAGGAAGTCCTGTTTTTGTTTTTGGGGGGAACCATTATATATTTTTTTCCATGGTGGCTGCAACAATTCATATTCCCACCAACAATGCAGAAGGTTTCCCTTTTCTCCATACCATTTCCAGCATTTATTACTTGTAGACTTTTTAATGATGGCAATTATGACTGGTATAAAGGGGCACCTCTAGTTGTTTTGATTTGCCTTTTTCTAATAATTATTCATGATCATCTTTTGACATGAATGTTTTCTTGAAAGCACACACATACGCATAAGTGCACACATGCACACATACCCAAGCAGACACAGGTAAACACACATTGATGGTCTTTTTTTTTTTTTTCCTAAAAGCTTCAGCTCTTTCAAAAGCCCTTCCCTGGAATTTTTATTTTCCATTTTCCTAACGGTGTGTGTGTTAGTCACTCAGCTGTGTCTGACTCTTTGTGACTCCATGGACTATATAGCCCACCAGGCTTCTCTGTCCATGGAATTCTCTAGGCAGGAATACCACTGTGGGTTGCCATTCTCTTCTCCAGGGGATCTTCTTAAGTCAGGACTCAAACCTGGGTCTCCAGCAGAGCAGGCAGATTCTTTACCAACTGAGCCACCAGGGAAGCCCATTAATGGAATTATACACAAAAACCTTTCTCAAAGCCTTTGAAATTGTTTTTCCCAAAACTGATACCTTTGGGGTCTTTTGTTGTTATTGTTTGGTTGGTTTTACTTTAAATTATGGTGTGTTGTAGTTGTCTTTAATTTTATTTTTACTTTATTTTGATTTACAATACTGTATTGATTTTGCCATACATTGACATGAATCCACCACGGGTGTACATGAGTTCCCGATCCTGAATCCCCCTCCCACCTCCCACCCCATATCATCTCTCTGAATCATCCCTGTGCACCAGCCCCAAGCCTCCTGTATCCTGTATTGAACATAGACTGATGATTCGTTTCTTACATGATAGTATACATGTTCCAATGCCATTATCCCAAATCATCCCACCCTCTCCCCCTCCCACAGAGTCCAAAATCCGTTCTATAGATCTGAGTCTCTTTTGCTATCTCACATGCAGGGTTATCGTTACCATCTTTCTAAATTCCATATATGTGTGTCAGTATACTGTATTGGTGTTTTTCTTTCTGGCTTACTTTGCTCTGTATAATCGGCTCCAGTTTCATCCATCTCATTAGAACTGAGTCAAATGTATTCTTTTTAAGGGCTGAGTAGTACTCCATTGTATATATGTACCACAGCTTTCTTATCCATTCATCTGCTGATGGACATCTAGGTTGTTTCCATGTCCTGGCTATTATAAACAATGCTGCAAAGAACATTGGGGTACATGTGTGTCTTTCAATTCTGGTTTCCTCAGTGTGTATGCCCAGCAGTGGGATTGCTGGGTCATAAGGCAGTTCTATTTGCAATTGTTTAAGGAATCTCTACACTGTTCCCTATAGTGGCTGTACTATTTTGCATTCCCACCAACATGTAGGAGGGTCCCCTTTTATCCACACCCTCTCCAGTATTTATTGCTTGTAGACTTTTGGATCACAGCCATTCTGACTGGTATAAAATGGTACCTCATTGTGGTCTTGATTTGCATTTCTCTGATAATGAGTGATGTTGAGCATCTTTTCATGTGTTTGTTAGCCATCTGTATGTCTTCTTTGGAGAAATGTCTATTTAGTTATTTGGCACATTTTTTGATTGGGTCGTTTATTTTTTCTGGAATTGAGCTGCAGGAGTTTCTTGTTTATTTTTGAGATTAGTTGTTTGTCAGTTTCTTCATTTGTTATTATTTTCTCCCATTCAGAAGGCTGTCTTTTCACCTTACTTATAGTTTGCCTTGTTGGGCAGAAGCTTTTAATTAGATTCCATTTGTTTATCATTGCTTTTATCTCCAGTGTTCTGGAGGTGAATCATAGAGGATCCTGCTGTGATTTATGTCGGAGAGTGTTTTGCCTATGTTCTCCTCTAGGAGTTTTATAGATTCTGGTCTTACGTTTAGATCTTTAATCCATTTTGAGTTTAATTTTGTGTGTGGTGTTAGAAAGTGATCTAGTTTCATTCTTTTACAAGTGGTTGACCACTTTTCCCAGCATCGCTTGTTAAAGAGATTGTCTTTTCTCCAATGTATATTCTTGCCTCCTTTTCGAAGATAAGGTGTCCATAGGTGTGTGGATTTATCTCTGGGATTTCTATTTTGTTCCATTGATCTATATTTCTGTCATGTGCCAGTACCATACTGTCTTGATGACTGTGGCTTTGTAGTAAGTAGAGCCTGAAGTCAGGCAAGTTGATTCCTCCAGTTCCATTCTTCTTTCTCAAGATTGCTTTGGCTATTTGAGGTATTTTGTATTTCTGCACAAATTGTGAAATTAATTGTTCTAGCTCTGGGGAGAAATACTGCTGGTAGCTTGATAGGGATTGCACTGAATATGTAGATTGCTTTGGGTAGTATACTCATTTTCACTAAATTGATTCTTCTGATCCATGGTATATTTCATCATCTATTAGTGTCCTCTTTGATTTCTTTCATCAGTGTTTTATAGTTTTCTATATATAGATCTTTAGTTTCATTAGGTAGATATATTCCTAAGTATTTTATTCTTTTCGTTGCAATGGTGAATGGAATTGTTTCCTTAATTTCGTTTTCTCCTTTCTCATTATTAGTGTATAGGAATGCAAGGGATTTCTGTGTGTTGATTTTATATACTGCACCTTTACTAAATTCATTGATTAGCTCTAGTAATTTTCTGGTGGAGTCTTTAGCGTTTTCTATGTAGAGGATCATGTCATCTGCAAACAGTGAGAGTTTTACTTCTTCTTTTCCAATTTGGATTCCATTTATTTATTTATTTATTTATTTATTTATTTATTTATTTTCTGCTCTGATTGCTCTGGCCAAAGCTTCCAGAACTATGTTGAATAGTAGCGGTGAAAGTGGCCACCCTTGTCTTGTTCCTGACGTTAGGGGAAATGCTTTCAATTTTTCACCATTGAGGATAATGTTTGCTGTGGGGTTGTCATATATAGCTTTTTTATGGTGAGGTATGTTCCTTCTATTCCTGCTTTCTGGAGAGTTTTTATCATAAATGGATCTTGAATTTTGTCAAAGGCCTTCTCTGCATCCATTGAGATAATCATGTGGCTTTTATTTTTCAATTTGTTAATGTGATGAATTACATTGATTGATTTGCGGATATCGAAGAATCCTTGCATCCCTGGGATAAAGCCCACTTGATCATGGTGTATGATCTTTTTAATGTGTTGTTGGATTCTGATTGCCAGAATTTTGTTAAGAATTTTTGTATCTATGTTCATCAGTGATATTGGCCTGTAGTTTTCTTTTTTGTGTGTCAGGTTTTGGTATTAGGGTGATGGTGGTCTCACAGAATGAGTTTGGAGGTTTACCTTCCTCTGCAATTTCCTGGAAGAGTTTGAGTAGGATAGGTGTTAGATCGTCTCTAAATTCTTGGTAGAATTCAGCTGTGAAGTCGTCTGGACCTGGGGTTTTGTTTGCTGGAAGATTTCTGATTACAGTTTCAATTTCCATGCTTGTGGTGGGTCTGTTAAGATTTTCTATTTCTTCCTGGTTTGGTTTTGGAAAGTTGTACTTTTTTAAGATTTGTCCATTTCTTCCAGATAGTCCATTTTATTGGCATATAATTGTTGATAGTACTTTCTTATGATCCTTTGTATTTCTGTGTTGTCTGTCGTGATCTCTCATTTTCATTTCTAATTTTATTGATTTGATTTTTCTCCCTTTGTTTCTTGATGAGTCTGGCTAATGGTTTGTAAATTTTATTTATCCTTTGAAAGTAACAGCTTTTTCCTTTGTTGATTTTTGCTATGGTCTCTTTTGTTTCTTTTGCATTTATTTTTGCACTAATTTTTAAATTTTTTTTCCTTCTACTCACTCTGGGATTCTCCATTTCTTCCTTATCTAGTTGCTTTAGGTGTAGAGTTAGGTTATTTATTTGACTTTTTCTTGTTTCTTGAGGTATGCCTGTATTGCTATGAACTTTCCTCTTAGCATGGCTTTTATAGTGTCCCACAGGTTTTGGGTTGTTGCATTTTCATTTTCATTCGTTTCTATGCATAGTTTGATTTCTTTTTGATTATTTCTGTGAGTTTGTTGGTTATTCAGCAGCGTATTGTTCAGCCTCCATATGCTGGAATTTTTAATAGTTTTTCTCCTGTAATTGAGATCTAATCTTACTGCATTATGGTCAGAAAAGATGCTTCGAATGATGTCTATTTTTTGGAATTCATCAAGGCTAGATTTATGGCCTAGGATGTGACCTATCCTAGAGAAGATTCCATGAGCACTTGAGAAAAAGGTGAAATTCATGTTTTGAGGTGAAATGTCCTATAGATATCAATTAGGTCTAACTGGTCTATTGTGTCATTTAAAGTTTGTGTTTCTTTGTTAATTTTCTGTTTAGTTGATCTGTCCATAGGTGTGAGTGGGGTATTAAAGTCTCTCACTATTATTGTGTTATTGTTAATTTCCCCTTTCATACTTGTTAGCATTTGTCTTACATATTGTGGTGGTCCTATTTTGGGTGTATCTATATTTATAATTGCTATATCTTCTTCTTGGATTGATCCTTTGATCATTATGTAGTGGCCTTCTTTGTCTCTTTTCACAGCCTTTGTTTTAAAGTCTATTTTATTGGATATGAGTATTGCTACTCCTGCTTTCTTTCGGTCTCTATTTGCATTGAATATTTTTTTCCAGCCCTTCACTTTCAGTCTGGATGTGTCCCTTGTTTTGTGATGGGTCTCTTGTATATAGGGGTCTTGATTTTGGTATCCATTCAGTCAGTATTTGTCTTTTGGTCGGGGGCATTCAACCCATTTACATTTAAGGTAATTATTGATAAGTATGATCCCATTGCCATTTACTTTATTGTTTTGGGTTCTGGTTTATACACCATTTTTGTGTTTACTGTCTAGAGAATATCCTTTAGCATTTGTTGGAGAGCTGGCTTGGTGGAGCTGAATTCTCTCAGCTTTTGCTTGTCTATAAAGCTTTTGATTTCTCCTTCATATTTGAATGAGATCCTTGCTGGGTACAGTAATCTAGGCTGTAGGTTATTTTCTTTCATCACTTTAAGTATGTCTTGGCATTCCCTCCTGGCCTGAAGAGTTTCTATTGAAAGATCTGCAGTTATCCTTATGGGAATTCCCTTCTGTGTTATTTGCTGTTTTTCCTTTGCTGCTTTTAATATTTGTTCTTTGTGTTTGGTCTTTGTTAATATGATTAATATGTGTCTTGGGGTGTTTTGTCTTGGGTTTATCCTGTGTGGAACTTTCTGGGTTTCTTAGACTTGGGTGATTATTTCCTTCCTCATTTTATGGAAGTTTTCAACTACTATCTCTTCAAGTATTTTCTCATGGTCTTTCTTTTTGTATTCTTCTTCTGGGACTCCTATATTTCGAATGTTGGAGCGTTTCATATTGTCCTGGAGTTCTCTGAGATTGTCCTCATTTCTTTTAATTCGTTTTTCTTTTTTCCTCTCTGATTTATGTATTTCTACCATTATATTTTCTAGTTCACTAATTCTATCTTCTGTCTGCATTATTCTACTATTTTTTGCCTCCAGAGTGTTTCTGACCTCATTTATTGCATTATTCATTATATATTGACCTTTTTTTATTTCTTCTATGTCCTTGTTAAACCTTTCTTGCATCTTCTCAATCCTTGTCTCCAAGCTATTTATCTGTGATTCCATTTTGATTTCAAGATTTTAGATCATTTTCACTATCAATATTTGGAATTTGTTCTTAGGTAGATTCCCTATCTCTTCCTCTTTTATTTGGTTTGGTGCACATTTCTCCTGTTCCTTTCCCTGCTGGATATTCCTCTGTCTCTTCATCTTGGTTATATTGCTGCGTTTGGGGTGGCCTTTCTATATTCTGGGAATTTGTGGAGTTCTCTTTATTATGGAGTTTCCTCACTGTGGGTGGGGTTGTATCAGTGGCTTGTCATGGTTTCTTGGTTAAGGAAAGTTGTGTCGGAGTTTGGGTGGTTGGAGCTAGATTTCCTCAGTCTGGAATGCAATGAAGTGTCCAGTAATGAGTTATGAGATGTCAGTGGTTTTGGAGTAACTTTGAGCTGCCTGGATATTGAAGCTCAGGGGTGTGTTCCTGTGTTGCTGGAGAATTTGCATGGTACATTTTGCTCTGCAACTTGTTGGCCCTTGGGTGGTGCTTGGTTTCAGTGTAGGTATGGAGGTGTTTGATGAGCTCCTATAGATTAATGTTCCCTGAAGTCAGGAGTTCTCTGGTATTCTCAGGATTAGGGCTTAAGCCTCCTGCTTCTGGTTTTCAGTTTTATTTTTACAAGAGCCTCAAGACTTCTCCATCTATACAGCACCAATAATAAAATATCTAGGTTAGAGATGAAAAGTTTCTCCACCATGAGGCACACCCAGAGAGGCTCACTGAGTTACATGGAGAAGAGAAGAGGGAGAGGGTAGTGAGAGGTGACTGGAATGAGATGAGGTGGGATCAAAAGAGGAGAGAGCCAGCTAGCCAGTAATCACTTCCTTATGTGCACTCCACAGTCTGGACCACTCCAATATGTTCATGGATTTATACTTGCAAGAGGAGAGGGAGGAATTAGACAGAGGTGGCCAGGAGGATAAAAGAGGGAAATAAAAAGGAGAGAACTGATCCAGCCAGTAACCAGTTCCCTAAGTGTTTTCCATCGTCTGGAACACACAGAGATTCACAGAGTTGGGTAGAGAAGAGAAGGGGGAGGGAAGAGACAGAGAAAACCTAGTGCAGAAAAAGGAGAATCCAAAGGAGGAGAGAGTGGTCAAGCCAGTAATCTCGCTCTCAGGTAAAATTGGGTACTGAAGATTGGGTTTTTAAATGTACAAAATTGACAACAAATACCAAAAAGCAAAGATTAAAAATCTAGAGTAGAGGTTGGATTTTCAAAATACAATATTAAAGAAAAAAACGAAGTCACAAGAATTATTAAAAAACAACAAAAACCACAAAAAGATATATATGGCATTTGCTTTAAAAATAGGGTCTTTTTTTTTTGAAAAGTAATAGTAGGTTATAAAAATAAAAATTAAAGGAGAAATGAGGTGAGGTGAAGTTGCTCAGTCATGTCTGACTCTTTGCGACCCCGTGGACTGTAACCTACTAGGCTTCTCCATCAATGGGATTCTCCAGGCAAGAATACTGGAGTGGATTGCCGTTTCCTTCTCCAGAGTATCTTCCCAACCCAGGCATCAAACCCGGGTCTCCTGCATTGGAGGCAGACGCTTTAACCTCTGAGCCACCAGCTAGGAGAAATAGAGGAATTAAAATTTTTTTTTAAGTTAAATAAAAAAAGAAGAAAAAGAAAAGAAAAAAACAAACAGCAACATCAACAATAACAACAAAAAAGAAAATGATCATAAAACTAGTAAAGATATATCTGGGACTTCTCTGGTGTTGTGGGCAGTGTGGGGTAGCTTCCAAGGCAGTTCACTCTGTTTAGCTTCTTCTATTTGCCAGTCTCTTCAGTGTCTGATTTCTGCTCTGACACAAGATGGGTGGTGGTGGACACTTTTTTTTTAGGCTCACTTGTTCATTTGTGCTGTGGGGAGGGAAGGATGCTGCAAACAAATAACACTGGCATGTGTTCGCAGTGTCTCAGCCATGCTGGGCATGCCCTTGCACACAGCATACACCACTCAGGCTCTACATTTCTCTGCCGGGAACCGTCTGAGGCTGGCCCTAGGCTGCATGCACCTACCCTGTCTAAGCCGCTCAGGCTCGGCTTTCAGGTAGCCCTCAGAGGCGCAGATTCAGTTGGTCCTGCGTTTTGTGCCCTTCCCAGGACCGAGTAGCTCAGGTGTTTGGCAAATGCGGTCTTCAACTTATCGCCTTTCTCTGCTGCTCAGTTTTCTGGGTGTACCCCTGGCGCCCCTTGTCATACAGATGGTGACTGTCCAGAACCCCAAGAAGTCTTAGTTAGCAA
The DNA here is from genome assembly GCA_917880005.1 of Nanger dama. Taxonomy (NCBI): domain Eukaryota; kingdom Metazoa; phylum Chordata; class Mammalia; order Artiodactyla; family Bovidae; genus Nanger; species Nanger dama. The sequence continues at coordinate 154,833 of CAKJTW010000201.1, read as the reverse complement.
AGAAGGCTGCTTGCAGTTTGGTAGTTAAAGTCTCTCTGGGGCTGCGATTGCCCCCTTCCAGCCCTTATGGCTCTGGCTGCCTGAAACCGGCAGGGGATGGTTGGCAGCTGGCTATTTCTGTTCTGTCCTTTGTTCTATGTGAGGTCCTGGTGGTGTCTTATGGTAGAGCTTTTCGTGTGGTAGCTATCCCACAGTCTGGTGTGCTAGCCCAAGTTAGTTCGCTCTGGTTACATTTGAGGCATTCCAGCCCGATTCTTAAAAAGCACTGCAGCCCGCTCCTCCCAGCCCAGCCCCCACTTGCTAGTGGCGAATGCAGGCATCTGCACTGCTTCTCCACTGTGGGAGTTACTGTTGGGCTCGTAATTTGTTGGTTTTATTTATTTATTTTTCTTCCCTGCTATATTGCCCTCTGTGCTTCCAAAGCTTGCCACAGACTCTGCAGTGAGAGTGTTTCCTGGTGTTTGGAAATTTCTCTCTCTTTTTAAGACTCCCTTCCCGGGATGGGACTCTTTTCCCAGGACTGAGCTCCCTCCCTACCTCCTTTGTCTGTTTTTCCATCTTTTATATTTTTCCTACCTGTTTTTGAAGACAATGATCTGCTTTTCTGGGTGCCTGATGTCCTCTGCCAGCATTCAGAAGTTGTTTTGTAGAATTTACTCAGCTTTGAAATGTTCTTTTGATGAATTTGTGGGGGAGAAAGTGGTCTCCCCATCCTATTCCTCTGCCATCTTAGCAATCTTAGTTTTTTGGATGTTGGGTTTGAAGCCAGCTTTTTCACTCTCCTCTTTCAACTTCATCAAGAGGTTTTTAGTTCCTCCTTCCTTTCTTCCATAAGAGTGGTGTCATCTGGATATCTGAGGTTAATATTTCTCCTTGCAATCTTGATTCCAGTTTGTGTTTCATCCAGCTTGGCATGTAGCATGATGTACTCTGCATACAAGTTAAAAGAGCAGGGTGATAGTATACAGGCTTGATGTACTCCTTTCCCAATTTGGAACCAGTCCGTTGTTCCCTGACCAGTTCTGTTGCTTCTTGACCTGCATACAGGTTTCTCAGGAAGCAAGTAACGAGATCTGATATTCCTATCTCTTTAAGAATGTTCCACAATTTGATGTGACCGCCACAGTCAAAGGCTTTAGCATAGTCAATGAAGCAAAAGAAGAGAATGGAATTTTCTTGCTTTTTCTATGATCCAGTGGATGTTGGTAATTTGATCTCTGGTTTCTCTGCCTTTTCTAAATCCAATTTGAAAACCGGAAAGTTCTCGGTTCACATACTGTTGAAGCCTAACTAGGAGAGTTTTGAGCATTACTTTGCTAGCATGTGAGATGAGTCCTTTTGTTTGGTAATTTGAACATTCTCTGGCATTGTCTTTCTTTGGGATTAGAATGAAAACTAACTTTTTCCAGTCCTGTGGCCACTGCTGAGTTTTCCAAATTTGCTGGCGTAATTATTAAGTGCAGTACTTTATAACCTTATTATTAAATCCAGATACCTGTTTTAAGAAGTGGCTCTTTGAGATAGTGTTTAGCGTCAAAACATTGACTTCAGTTTCAGTGAAATAAAAAGCACTGAGAACAACAACAAAAAAGCGTTCTGACAGTTTTGTGTTTAATGAATGTACTAAATTTCTAAATGTGGAAGGAAAAAGTAGATAACAGTTATGGATGAAATCAATAGAAATATGAGACCTGATTAATTCATTGTCACGCTAGAGTTATGTGACCATGTGGAAAAAGATGAACCAAACTCAATATTGGGAGGTGTTTCACTTAGTCTACTATGGAGAGAAACATCATTTAGAGAAAATAGAAGAGGAAAGCAAGGAGATTTTTTCAACAATTCAAAGTCAATAAAATATGGACCTAAAGCAGAAACTTTTAAAGCAGATATATGAGGAGCTCAAGGAACTGTGCCATCAGCCAGACATGGAACTGATCCAGATAAGGACCGAGGCCTGGAGAGTCATGGTATTCAGTGGATAATACCCATCTCTCCTTTTTCTTTCATCATGTGTTTGAAATCATGCTTTCTATTGCTGTGATGAGAGTTTTATTTGTCCGCGAAATGCTAATAACCAAGGATCATTCTTGCCATACACAGGAACTGCAAAGCTTCATGGAAAAGTAGGTAAAAGAAATCCTAGAGAATCCATCTTAAATCCTTCTTAAATACACCTAATATTCAATTACTGCAAAACTACCACAGAGAAGGAAGCTTGAAGATGTACCAGTTGGCATGTGGACCTGGCAATAATGAGATATTTGGGAATCCCTACAACTCGTTTCTCTTTCTGTTTCTGTGTGCATGATACTATGCTGAAATATGGATTCACTCACCCTTGGGAACAAGAAACTATATCTCTGCTCTGAAATACACTAAGACTTTTTTTCTGTTTCCATCTTTACAGCATTATGAAAATATGTGGAAAAGATAAGTTTACCCACATTTTCAAGTTTTGATAATTGTAGCTGTGATTAGTCATTTAGCACTGAAATGGGAGCATAAGTTATCAGGACACTATAATCTCTTTCAGGATGTATTTTGATTTCTCTTTCTCCAAAGATAGAGATGGAGCTGGGCAAGGAAATTACTTGCAGGATTTTGTGCAAAGATAACATGAGGACAACTACCATTGCTGTTTTTAAATTTTAGAAAAAGAAAAACACAGAGGGAATGTACCCAAAGTCATGAAAGGATTATGTGCAGGAAATAAGGGTTTATAGAAACCTAATGTGGAATCAGAGAGAATGGGCCAACAGAGGATCATCCGGTGCAGGTATTCCATGTGCAGCAGAAGGGGAGGTGAAAACAAAAGACTCTCTGATGCCCTCAGGAAAACTGGGTCCCAGGAATTAGGATTGATACCCAAGCTAAACTCCTCAAATGCTAGCTGTGGTTGTACAGACACTGAGCATTTCTATGGAGACTCGAGTGGATTAAAAGTCAGAGTGCCCCTCTTGAATGCCCTTCATTTCAAGTCATTTTCCATAGCCCTGAGATTGGCTGCAGGAAACCAGATACTGTCATGACTGATTTGAACTTGATGCTATGATTGCAGTGTTAGCCCTGGGATAGATGATACAGAATATTATTTGATCTTGATAACATAAATCCTCTAGTTCGGGTGATTACTTCCATGGGATCTGAACCTAAGTTTGAGGATTGAAGTGAAGTCTCTTCAGAGTCATTCAGCCATAGTTACTGTGATGAAAATTTGAGCTCCAGAAGAGTAATGAAGTGTCCTTTATTGCAGGGGTGAGTCAGTGCAGCTGCACCTGCCCCAGCCTGTGGTCCCACAGCTCAGTGGGTGACCCATCCCTGGACTCATAGACTGGCTCAACCAATTCCAAGGTAACAGGCAGCCCTCTGGTGGGGGTGGGATACACTGGCCTCTGTTACTTTCCCCACTGTCCAGTCTGTGGACTATGCTGGAAATTTTAATATCCACACTTACCCTTATAGGGGAATAATGTATGGAGTAAAACTAAATGGTACCGGGGGGGGACATTTATAATGAGTGGTGGTAAGTTATCTAGAGGGTAAACAATAGGAGAACATAGTGGATGGTCTGTAGCAGGCTGAGGTATATTATTGACTGTTTAAAAGTAACTTGTACTTTTGCATGTACATTCAGTACATACCAGGTTTTACGGAATGAATGTTATCATTGGTTTTGAGATGCTTAGATAATTTTAACTTGGTTTATAAAGTGCTTTGTAATAAATACAAAATATAAATCCTCTCTATGGTCAAATTTATTACAAACCTAAAAGGAAATTTTATACACAGTTTATACAAAACATTGGCAAAGTAAGCTGGGAACTTATTTCATTAGATTTATCCCTTTTTGCTTCAAAGTATGCTGACAGAAACTTTTCACAAAGAAACTACTTCAAAAAATAAGACATTTTGCTTTCATTTTAACTTTGCATGCTTTTGTAAAACATCTTGTCAGGAAAAGTGAAAACAGTTGGCAGTTTGCCGGGAGCCAGCGTGAGGAATTCCACTCGTGACAAGGTCATATGGCAGAGCTCTGATGGCAAGGCTAATCAGTCCTCAGGTTTTCCCCCTGGTATTTCCTGAGCATGTACCCCCAAAAATATGAATCTGCCTGCTTTTTCACTCTTCTGATATTCTCTGGAAAAAGTCAACTCAGGGCTTTAGTCTTATGCATTTGAAAGGGATGTTTCCATTAAATCCCCTCTGATAGCTTTCTAGCTTGTCTAACAGGTTCCTCTTGACCTCTTACAGCTTGTGAATTGCTTACAGCCCCCTAACCACGAGAGGCACAAAGCTTAAAATCATCTTAAAGATACAGAGGCCAAAAGTCCATTCTATACCTCTGTGTCTCTTTTGTTGTCTCACATACAGGGTCATCATTACTATCTTTCTAAATTCCATATATATGTGTCAGTATACTGTATTGGTGTTTTTCTTTCTGGCTTACTTTGCTCTGTATAATCGGTTCCAGTTTCATCCATCTCATTAGAACTGAGTTGAATTTATTCTTTTTAAGGGCTGAGTAATACTCCATTGTGTATATGTACCACAGCTTTCTTATCCATTCATCTGCTGATGGACATCTAGGTTGTTTCCATGTCCTGGCTATTATAAACAGTGCTGCAATGAACACTGGGGTACATGTGTCTCTTTCTATTCTGGTTTCCTTTGTGTGTATGCCCAGCAGTGGGATTGCCAGGTCATAAGGCAGTTCTATTTGCAATTTTTAAGGAATCTCCACACTGTTTTCCATAGTGGCTGGACTAGTTTGCATTCCCACCAACAGTGGAAGAGGGTTCCCTTTTCTCCACATCCTCTCCAGCATTTATTGCTTGTAGACTTTTGGATCACAGCCATTCTGACTGGTGTGAAATAGTACCTTATTGTGGTCTTGATTTACATTTCTCTGATAATGGGTGATGTTGAGCATCTTTCCATGTGTTTGTTAGCCATCTGTATGTCTTCTTTGGAGAAATGCCTATTTAGTTCTTTGGCCCATTTTTTGATTAGATCATTTATTTTTCTGGAGTTGAGCTGCATAAGTTGCTTATATATCTTTGAGATTAGTTGTTTGTCAGTTGCTTCATTTGCTATTATTATCTCCCATTCAGAAGGCTGTCTTTGCACCTTGCTTGTAGTTTCCTTTGCTGTACATAAGCTTTTAATTTTAATTAGATCCCATTTGTTTATTTTTGCTTTTATTTCCAGTATACTGGGAGGTGGATCATAGAGGATCCTGCTGTGATTTATGTCGGAGAGTGTTTTGCCTATGTTCTCCTCTAGGAGTTTTATAGTTTCTGGTTTTACGTTTAGATCTTTAATCCATTTTGAGTTTAATTTTGTGTGTGGTGTTAGAAAGTGATCTAGTTTCATTCTTTTACAAGTGGTTGACGAGTTTTCCCAGCAACACTTGCTAAAGAGATTGTCTTTACTCCATTGTATATTCTTACCTCCTTTGTCGAAGATAAGGTGTCCATAGGTGTGTGGATTTATCTCTGGGCTTTCTATTTTGTTCCATTGATCTATATTTCTGTCTTTGTGCCAGTACCATACTGTCTTGATGACTGTGGCTTTGTAGTAGAGCCTGAAGTCAGGTAAGTTGATTCCTCCAGTTCCATTCTTCTTTCTCAAGATTGTTTTTGCTATTTGAGGTTTTTTGGATTTCACCAATACAGTATACTGACACATATATATATATATATATATAGATATGTTTAGAAAGATAGTAATGATGACCCTGTATGTGAGACAACAAAAGAGACACAGAAGTATAGAACAGACTTTTGGCCTCTGAGGGAGAGGGAGAGGGTGGGATGATTTGGGAGAATGGCACTGAAATATGTATACTATCATGTAAGAAACGAAGTGCCAGTCTATGTTCAATACAGGATAGAGGATGCTTGGGGGCTGGTGCATGGGATGATCCAGAGAGATGATATGGGGTGGGAAGTGGGAGGGAGCTTTGACATTGGGAGCTTGTGTACACCTGTGACTGATTCATGTCAATGTATGGCAAAACCAATACAGTATTGTAACGTAGAATAAAGTAAAAATAAAATTAAAACAAACAAACAAAAAGAATACATTGGGTATATGACAGTTACAATAAATGTATTGTTAAAAAAAGATAGAGAGCCTTTTCTAGAGAGTTAAAAATCATATTGGTGACAGGTTTTCACTGTTGACTCAATGATTGCTGCCAGGCCTCCATATTCTTTATCTTTTAGGCACCTGGGAGGATGCTAATCAATGTAAACAGGATATGGAAAAAGATATATAGTAGTTTTGATGTTAGCAACACTAGACTTTTGAGTTAATTATTTTTCTTTTGTTATAAATCACTGTATTCCTTTTACTTGATATAAATTGCTGTGTCTTTGCTATGTAAGAATGTAACTTTATTTAGTGCTTTCTGAGAGTGGCACCAGACTTTGGGAAGATCAGCCAAAATAAGCCTTCTGGTTAACAAACCCTTATCAGAAAAAGGCTGTAAAATGTTAATTGGCCCTTTTGGCCAGAAGATGATGTAAATCACCTAAGACCTGTGTATTCAACTAGGTATGCAGAGAGAAAAGCTTGGTTTTGATAACAGTCTGGGCTGCTAACGCTGCATAATTTTGTACTACCCCTTGATCTCCATGTATTATCAAAAGTATAAAAAGCCTTCTGAACAGTAGAGGCCAGGGCCAGTCATTGGAAGGACTGGTTTCCCCCGTGTCTCCTCTTTATTCTAATTTCAGGCTGAATTCCCATCTGGGGCATGGAGGCTCGCCATGTCTACTTACTTGTCCCAACTTCTAAGATCTGTAAGAGAGAGCGCCCAAGGTGGGGCACTCTCCGATATTCAAACAGGCGCTGGTGGCCCAACGTAGATGGTGCAAGTTCCTTGTCTGGAACTTTATTGGTTTTCCTCATAAACTAAGTTATTCAGCATCTTTTCTCCACTTAATTTGCCTACTACACTAATTCTTCCTAATCTAATCCTATATTAATAAATAAATTTTTCCTCGCCTATCTGTCTCCCCTTTGAATCACCCTGGATGCACTGGGGCTGGACACCAGCAGGAGTCATTATTATTATTGGTATTACAGTGCATTTTCTGAGGAGAAGGGCAAACTATATTTGTTTCTGATAGTGAACTTTTTAATTAATTGACAATTTCAAATGTAGAAATTATAGAAGTGATGGCCAAGAGGTAGCAGTGGGTCTCATAGATACAAATCATTTATCCCATTTGGTCTGGCTCAAATCTTATGGAGACAGACCTGTAGAACTTTGACTGGAAAAGATTTCTCAAGCTCGCCTTGCTGTCCTAATTCCAATTCTAGCCACAAGTTAGGAAACCTAGACACTCTACAAAGCCAGTGTCCATCAGGAGTTTATAACAATAGTTGCTAATATAATATTTTTCCTTCTTCCTGCAGTGTACATTGCACTGGATAATGAAAGAGTCACTCATCATGTCCCTGTGTTTGAAGATCTGAGATGTCTGCTGGCTGTTCCTGATGGTTCTGTCAACAACATTTCACCAAGATCTAAATATTTTCTTGCCTGGGGAGCTGAGTCATTCACTTCTGGTCAATGCTACTGGGAGGTGGATGTGGCGGGCTGTTGCAACTGGGCCATTGGATTTTGTGATGATTCTTGGACAAGAGACAGTGACATGGTCCTTGACTCAGAGGGAGTTTTGTACTTCTTTGTATCAGAGAGAACAATCAGTGCAGTTTCTTTACCACATCCCCACTGTCACCTCAATATGTCAAAAGACCTCTGGGCCCAGTGTCTGTGTTCCTGGATTTTGACGGTGGTATCCTGAGCTTTGTGAATGTGGCCAATAGTTCTCTCACTTGCAGCTTCCTCTCCTGCTCCTTTCCCTCTCCTCTCAAACCTTTTCTGTGCTCTGGACACTCATGATCAAGGACAATGCAGAAACCTAAAAACAGGTATCAGAAATGTAAATAATTGACATCACTAGTTTAATGTCTGCTTGATTTCCTGTAACCTTGCCTTCCTTTATGAAGCATTTTGATTGACTTGTTTAAGGGGTGACATGTTAAGTGCACTGGCTTCCTGGATGGCTCCGCCATAAAGAATCCTCCTGCCAAGCAGCAGACTTGGGTTTACTCCCTGGTCAGGAAGATCCCCTGGAGTAGGAAATGGCAACCCACTCCAGTATTCTTGCCTGGAAAAAATCCCATGGACAGAGGAGTCTGACAGCTACAGCCCACGGGGTCACAGAGTTGGACATGACTGAATGACTAAGCACATGTCAACTGTATAAAGTTGTATCAAATGTTAAATAAAAATATCTCTGAATACTGTGCAATTTTTATTCTATGTCTTGTCTGTTAATTTCTAAGGTAATTGGATGGTGAAGAATTCCTGGCTCTGTTCACCCAGATGGTGGGTTAAGGCAAGGTTTTGAATTCCCTTATCCCTTCTGTGCATATACCTCACCAAGCCTCAGTTTAAACCTCTTTTTCATGATGTAACTTGTAAAGCTATTAGACTAAATAAGGACATCCTGTTTGGTAGACTCAGCATATCTTGTATTTTTTTTTCTGTAAAACTCACAGCCTAATATTGGCTGACCCTTCTAGCTTAGGAGGTTTATGTCTGCCATTTGTACAGATAAATCCCAAGTAACAAAAACCAACCTGCTTGAAATATAACTGTTTCAATAAATAGCTATACAAAGTCATAACTAAAAATATGCTCCATCACTGTTAAAAAGCTTATAATGTATAACCATCATCAGAAGAAAAACAATAATATTTAACAAAAATGTTGAATGGGCTACCTATAAAATTCATAAGCTCAAGAAATTCTCTATCACAGACACACTAAATATAAATGCATACATACCTTAACAGAATGACATAGAGAAAATAAGAAATTTTAATTGAGGAGACACCTCAAATCACAGAAATAATGAAATTTCATTTACCAGAATTAACAGCAAAACATTTTGGTGAGTGTAACAAAGAATATTTCAGTTCAGTTCAGTCGCTCAGCCATGTCAGAGTCTTTGCAACCCCATGAACAGCAGGATTCAAGGCCTCGCTGTCCATAACCAACTCCCGGTTTCCACCCAAACCCATGTCCATAGAGTCAATGATGTCATCCAACCATCTCATCCTCTGTCGTCCCCTTCTCCTCCCGCCCTCACTCTTTCCCAGCATCACGGTCTTTTCCAGTGAGTCAGCTCTTCCCATCAGGTGGTCAAAGTATTGGAGTTTCAGCCTCAACATCAGTCCTTCCAGTGAATACCCAGGACTGATCTCCTTTAGGATGGACTGGTTGGATTTCCTTGCAATCCAAGGGACTCTCAAGAGTGTTCTCCAACACCACAGTACAAAAGTATCAGTTCTTTGATGCTCAGCTTTCTTTATAGTCCAACAGTCACATCCATACACGACCAATGGAAAAACCATAGCCTTGCCTAGACGGATCTTTGTTGGCAAAGTAATGTCTCTGCTTTTGAATAAGCTATCTAGGTTGGTCATAACTTTCCTTCCAAGGAGTAAGCGTCTTTTAATTTCATTGCTGCAGTCACCATCTGCTGTGATTTTGGAGCCCAGAAAAATAAAGTCAACCACCGTTTCCCCATCTATCTGTCATGAAGTGATGGGACTGGATAACATGATCTTAGTTTTCTGAATGTTGAGCTTTAAGCCAACAAGAAAAAGAAAATTGTATTTAAAATGCTTTTAGTTAATCCAATCTTCAGTTTCAAAATAATAATATATTACTACCATGTGATCTAATAGGAGTCATAAATAAGTCAGGGTTGCCCATGTCTGCAACAAGGGAAGCCAACCCAATGAGATGCCCACACACTGAAGGAAGAGGAGCCCCACTTCCTCAGCTAGAGAAAGCCCATGGTCAGCAAGGAAGACCTATGATAGTTTCAGGTGAGCAGCAAAGGGACTCAGCCCTGCAGATACATGTGTCCATTCTCCTCAAACCTCCCTTCCATCCGCGCGGCCACATGACACTGGGCAGAGTTCCATGTGCTGTACAGTAGGTTCCCTGCCTGTATATTTATAAAGAATAAAATATTTCCCTAAGACATCAGAGAGTAAGATGAACTCTCAAAACTCATCCCTTTTTATATATAAGAACACAACTACTTCTGTGATACTAATAGTGCATGAGAGCCAAAAATGAATATTTTTCATTTTCAGCCAAGAATATTCAGAAAAGTATAATGAGATGATGATGGTTTACACTCATTTTTAAATATATAAATAAACCAAAATATTAAAAGTAATGTCATTCTAATACATAAAAATTCCCAAACAGTTTAGTAACTTATGGACTAAAATGCTTATACAAAACACCTGTTTAATACAATCACATAACATAATGCAAACACACACACACACACACACACACACCACCCCCCAGTTATGGTTAAAACATTATTCCTTATAATCTTCAGCATGAGGAATGAGTTGGGGCAGAAATCAGAAGAAATTTAGATGTGGCCTGGAAAATTAGTGCCATTGAGTCAAAGGATGCTGGTTTTAAGGAAAAGCTAACTCAAATGGAGCAGTATTAAATTTTAATTTCTAATTTTTGAAATCAGTAACAAAAATCTCACTGATAGCTCAAAGGATAAATATATAGAGAGAAATGCTGCTGCCCACATGCCCATCCTGGCTTCCAAGATAAGGAAGGGCCAGATCCTCATTTCAGAGAGAAGGGATAGAGACAATTTTCTTAAAGGCAAGTCTCCTACTTCCAATCAACCAGATCTTCCCTCCCCAGCTCAGTGCCTGAGTCCTGAGGGACAAAGTCACAGAAAAAGGGTGGGGGTCACAGACCCCTGGAGCCTCTCCCATGTCTGGCAGGCAGAGGTTGAGGAGAGCAAACCTTTTCAGTTCAGGGAGCTCAGTCTAGTCCAGGGTACCCTACAGACCAGTCAGCTCAGGGTTTATTCCACGAAGTGTCATTGGATTGACTTTCTCTCAGGGTGAAAGTGGGGTAGATGGAGAGGCCAGAAATTACAGCACAAGATGTCTTCTTTCCAAGAGGTCCCACTTTGTATGAATAGGGAGGGAAAGAAGGAAGGCAGTGAAGAGGCATAGAGAGAAGAGCCCATGGACGTTTGCTGGAAAGCTCTCTGTCTCTTTGGGTTGTGAACTAAACTCAGTTGGAATCCGAGTCAGAGGAGTCCCCTGAGGACGATGAGCTGGAGCCGTGTTCCTCCAGCTCAGAATCTCCATCTTCATCCTCACTGCTGGGGGCTGAGGAGCCTTACTCCTCTTCCTCATTTTGTTCTGATCTCCCTGAGGCAGGAGAATGTTCTCCAATCATGTCTGGTGATTCTGACTCTGCAGCGTGAAGCCCCGGGTTCTCTCTAATCTTTCCTTGCAGATTCCTTGATGATGGGGACTGCAGACTCATCCTTCTAACCTTGGGGTTCGGGCCCCCCGTCACGTTCATGTTCTTACGCTTAGCACAGGCCACCTCTCTGTAGGCAGCATATTCTTCAGGAGACAGAGTCCTGAGCCAGAGATCAAGGTCCACCTTGTACTTGGTCTGCAGTTCCTCTGCCTGCTTCTTGTAGAGCAGGTCCTGGGGGACCCGCTGCCAGCGTCTACTGATCTTCACCATGCGCTCCCTAGGGGGCACCACTTTCAGTTCCCTGCTCGACCAGAGATCCTGGTGGAACTTGTGATAACCATTCATCGGGGCCTTCTTGGGCTCTCCGTGGAATTTCCACTTCATGGATAAATTGTTTTCTGGGGGAAGCTTCACTTTTTGCACATTTTCCTGAAACTTCTTTGGCACTTGGCTTTGACTTCCTTTGCGGACATCAGGTTTCCTGGAGTTCTGGACTAGTTCAGGGTGCTGTGCTCTGAACAGAGCCATTTTCTTCTGAAACTCCTGTTTCTCTTTCTGGAAATCTTGACTATATTTCAGCTTGAGCTTTTCAGGCAGCTTCCTGTACTCCTCAGACAGAACCTTGGTCAGCTCCTGGTTGCTCATCTTGGGGTGTTTTTGGAGGTACTGAGGTCTCATCTCTTTAAAAAAGCGGAGGTAAGCTGTCAAGGGCTTCTTGGGTAAATCAGGATGTTGCTTGTGTTTTCTGCTTTTGGAAGGATTGTTAATATTTTCCTTAGCTTCCAGGATTAATTCTTTCAAAGTGCGAAACTTTCTCAAGTTATAAGATATCTCTAACCATTTGAGTTTGCATTTTTCCCCAGAAAAATCTTTAAAAGCTACTTTTTCCCAGTCCATCACTGACTGGGTCATTTTGAATGTGCGCCTGTCATTGGATGGAATGCTTTTCTCCATATATTCCAGTAACTGCACAATGTCTTCTTTGGACCAGTCATCTTGACTTTTAGGCAGCACCATTTCTCGGTCTTTGGGACAATTACATGGTCCCAAAAGTTCAGCCATCTCAGCAGAATCTCCAGCATTCACACTCTCAAGATTCAGCAGATGAGGGTGATGATTCTGTGAAGAAAGAAAAAGAAAGTTACTCTCCTATGTGACACATGAGAGAAGCATATACCACTGAGATATTTCACTTCTATCATTTTATTTACCCTTAAGAATGCAAATGAAAACTGGCCTAGTCTGAATCGAGATTCATGTTGAACATTATGAAGCTTCATTTGCAGAGTTAAGTATCTTCAGACCCTATTCGCTCTGCTTCCCAAACAATTTCACCAGGGAGTATTTTACATATAAATGAGGAAACTAAAAGACTGGCTACTCACTCAAGGGACAAAGAATAAGAGAAAATGAAGAGCGTTAATAAAAGTAAGTGCCTGAAAAGCAAAGGACTTTAAAGCAGCAATGGCAAACCACAGCTCATGTATAAGAATGGTCAAAATCCCAAAGATAGCCATCACCACACACTGAGAGGATGGGAAGAATCAGGAATTCATCAATAAATTTCTGATTCATTGATGAATTCCTGATTGAGGAATTCATTGATGAATCAGGATTCATCATCAATCGATTCACTGATGATGGGAATTCAAAATAGTACAGGCCTTCTGAAAGACAGGAGAAGGGAATGGCAACCCATTCCAATATTCTTGCCTGGAGAATTTCATGGACAGAGGAGCCTGGTGAGTTATAATCCATGGGGTCAAAAAGGGTTGGACACGATTGAATGAATAACACTTTCTGAAAGACAACATGGTGGTTTGCTACAAAACTAAATATCCTCCTACCATGAAATTTCATAATCATGTTCTTCTACATTTGCCAAGATCAGGTGAATCCATTTAGAAAAAACTGCAGATGGATACTTCTAGCAGCTTTGCTCATAACTACGAAACTTGAACGCAACCAAGATGTCTTTAGGTAGATGAATGGATAAAGAAACTCTGGTACATCCAGGCCATGGAATAGTATTCACTGCTAAAAAGAAATGAGTGAGAAAGCTAGCAAGAGACATGGAGTATAGTTGAATGCATATCATTAAGTGAAAGAAGTTAATCTGAAAAGGATACATACTTCATGAGTCCAACTATAAGACCTTCCAGAAAAAGAAAAATATAGAGTGAAATAATCCTTGGTTTCCAGCAGTTAAGTTTGGAGGACTGATGAATAGGTCATATAGCACTTTCATACATTATACTGTGGGGTACTTGTCACTATACATCAGTGTAAAACTAGTAGAATAAATAACACCAAGAATGAACACTAATGTAAAATCAGGAACTTTAGGTGACAATGAAGTACCAGTGTAGGTTCCTCAATTGTAATAAATACACCACTCTGATACATTATGTGATAATGGGGAAACTGTATGTGTGCTTTTGTTTTGAGGAGGTGGGATATATATGGGAACTCTCCGTACTCTGCTCAGATTTAATGTGAATATAATCTCTCAAATAGCAGCACTCCATTGGATTCCAGGGAATAGCTACCATTTTCCTTTTTATTAATTTATTTTTAATTGGAGGATGATTGCATTAGAGATTGTATTGGTTTCTGCAGTGCAACAATGTGAGTCAGCTGTAAGTATAGAAAGAAGCATCCAGGTGGCCATGGACTGAATGTGCAACTGAGATAATAATCTATATGATTCATCGAACAATAGAAGTATCATCGAAGATGAAGACAAGTGTAAATGTGTTTATGTAAGAGTCAAAGACTTGAAGGGTTAAATATTTCTTTTCAGGTAACATCAATACACATTGTATTAAGGCCTATTAAATACAATTTAGGGCTTTCCTGGTGGCTCAGATCATATTCTTGGGCTCCAAAATCACTGTGGATGGTGGCAGTAGCCACAAATTTAAAAGACGCTTGCTCCTCAGAATAAAAGCTATGACAAATCTAGACAGCATACTAAAAAAGCAGAGACGTCATTTTGCTGAAAAAACTCCATAAAGTCAAAGCCATGGTTTTTCCTGTGGTCATATATGGATATGAGAGTTGGATCCTAAAGAAGGCTGGGTGTTGAAAAATTGATGTTTTCAAACTGTGGTGCTAGAGAAGACTCTTGAGAGTTCTTTGGACTGCAAGGAGATCCAACCAGTCAATCCTAAAGGAAATCAGTCCTGAATATTCATTGGAAGGGCTGATGCTGAAGCTGACACTCCAATACTTTGGCCACCTGATGGGAATAACTGATTCCTTGGAAAAGACCCTGATGCTGGGAAAGACTGAGGGTGGGAGGAGCTGATGGAGGATGAGATGGTTGGATGACATCACTGATGTGAAGAACGTGAATTTGAGTAGGCTCCAGGAGTTGGTGATCCTCAGGGAAACCTGGTGTGCTGCAGTCCATGGGATCCCAGAGTCAGACACTACTGAGCAACTCAACTGAGCTGATACTCCTAAAGATTTTTCACATTTGGAAACATGTGGATTCCAAGTTAAAAATGCAAAAGTGCTGGCCCTTCCCTGGTGGTCCAGTGGCTAAGACTCCGTGCTCCCAGTGCAGGGCATCAGGATTCAGTCCCCCTCAGGGAACTAGATCCCACAGGCCACAGCAAAGTGCTCACATGCCAGGACTAGTAGCTCATGGATGCTAAGTGTTTGCATGCCTCAACTAAGTATCCCACACATCTCCAACTAAGAAGCAGAACATACAAATAAATGAATGACATTTTAAATAAATACTTAAAATAATAGTGCTGTCTAATATAGTGGGCATAAAAATAAAGGACTGAAATTAATCAAGATTTCCATTTCTATATCAGACTGAGTGAAGAATTATCTCTGCTTTTTTTGTATTTGGTGTCACTAATGTTATGTTTTGAGAGTCATCACCAGTATCTAGGTTATCACTGGATATTTCAAAGAACGAGCCCCACCATTTCCTGAAGAAATATTACTCTTCACATTCTCCAACAGTTTCTCAATCAAGTTTTAGGCATCATGCCAAATGTAAAGACTATCTGTATAGGATTTCCCATCCCCAAATTCACATTTTAGTTTTACACCATGGAAACCATAAGTTAGCAGAATCATTCATTTTCATTTACAAATTTCAAATATTGGAAGATATTATAATTGTCTAGCTCCAAGAGTGAACTGAAAGCAATTACAAATTTTTTATTCGCTGGGAGTACTTCATTTGCTTCAGAAATTTGGAAGTCAGCTGAGTGTTAAATGTGTATGTATATATATATATATATATATATATATATATATATATATATATATATATATGTATATATATATAAAGAAGCAAGAAATCCACTACTCAGAACTCTTTACTCACCATAAAATTGCAGAATTGGTCTCATCAATTCCGGTAGGAGAATCCACCCAATCAGGTCAGGAGCTCTATGCTCTCTGGATGGGTCAGCACCTGTAACTTTCAGAGTTTCCCAGGATTCAGACAACTTAAAACATCTCTGAACAGGGAAAAAGGAAAACAGAAACACTGCTTTTGAGATGCTTGACTATCAGGATCCTTGAAGTCCCTCCTTTGATTAGGTTACTACAGTTCTCTCGGATAACCCAATCAACACTGATTAGATTCATGGCCTTTCTCTTCTCCATTAACATCCACTGCAAAAGTCCTCCAGGGCTGGTTTAGTCTCACCATTGATTTCTATAATAAATATCTATTCTGTTCTCATATTAAGGGTCTCACATTCTATTCCAATTCCATCCATGTTTTATTATACTTTAATAAAGTAGTTGAATATGCATCTTTACATGTTGTGATAGTTTCTGACCTTTTTTTTTTTTTTTCCCACATGATCTAGCAGGTCAGGAAGCAACAATTAGAACCAGACATGGAACAACAGACGGGTTCCAAATAAGAAAAGGAGTATGTCAACACTGTATATTGTCACCCTGCTTATTTAACTTATATGCAGAGTACATCATGAGAAATGCTGGGCTGGAAGAAGCAGAAGCTAGAATCAAGATTGCTGGGAGATATATCAATAACCTCAGATATGCAGATGACACCACCCTTATGGCAGAAAGTGAAGAGGAACTAAAAAGCCTCTTGATGAAAGTGAAAGAAGAGAGTGAAAAAGTTGACTTAAAGCTCAACTTTCAAAAAACCAAGATCATGGCATCTGGTCCCATCACTTCATGGCAAATAGGTGGGAAAACAGTGGAAACAGTTTTAAACTTTATTTTTCTGGGCTCCAAAATCACTGCAGATGGTGACTGCAGCCACTTCCCTGGTGGCTCACATGGTAAAGTGTCTGTCTACAATGTGGGAGACCCAGGTTCAATACCTGGGTTGGGAAGATCCCCTGGAGAAGGAAATGGCAATCCACTCCAGGACTATTGCCTGAAAAATCCCATGGACAGAGGAGCCTGGTAGGCTACAGCCCATGGGGTCGCAAAGAGTCGGACACGACTGAGTGACTTCACTTTGCTTCACTCCTTGGAAGGAAAGTTATGACCAACCTAGATAGCATATTGAAAAACAGAGACATTACTGCGCCAACAAAGGTCTGTCTAGTCAAGGCTTTGGTTTTTCCAGTAGTCATGTATGGATGGGAGAGTTGAACTGTGAAGAAAGCTGAGTGCCAAAGAACTGATGGTTTTGAACTGTAGTGTTGGAGAAGACTCTTAAGAGTCCCTTGGACTTCAAGGAGATCCAACTAGTCCATTCTGAATGAGATCAGTCCTGGGTGTTCATTGGAAGGACTGATGCTAAAGCTGAAACTACAATACTTTGGCCACCTGGTGCAAAGAGTTGACTCATTGGAAAAGACCCTGATGCTGGGAGGGATTGGGGGCAGGAGGAGAAGGGGACAACAGAGGATGAGATGGCTGGATGGCATCACCAACTCAATGGATGTGAGTTTGAGTGAATTCCAGGAGTTGGTGATGGACAGGGAGGCCTGGTGTGCTGCAATTCATGGGGTTTCAAAGAGTCGGACACTACTGAGCAACTGAACTGAACTGAGGATCTACTAACAGGTCACGTTTAGAATGGACTTTTAGTCCCTTCAGTTCTAATCAGTTTCTATCACCATATAGCATACATGAAAATATGAATAATTATTGAGGATAATTTTGGAACTAAGTAAACAGAGGCTCCAAATTCTGTCATCCTTGGCTAATTTAATTCTGATTACATGGTTATTAAATATGAACAATTCATATTTGGGCGTTGTTGAAAGTGATAGGATTAAACCTGAGGTGGTCTAAAGTATATCTAGAATGATAGGATTACTTATTAGATCAAAAAATGCTTGACAATATCAGACTTCATGATTTTTTGAAACTGGCTTCACCTATTTTCAAATTTAATTATAAATGTACTTTCCATCTAGTGACTAAGTGACAATAGAATATGATAGGAAAATGAAATAAATGAAATATTTACTTTAAAAAACACTGAAAAGATATGGCTCAATTTTCTATATATATTTTTACTTATTGATGTACACAGCCAAAACTGAAGTCATGAACAGAAATATATGTGGGAAGTGTTAAAATTCTCAGAAATGTTCATGGCAGTAAACTTTGCTTTTTAAAAAAGTTTCATGTCTCTCTGTATATTTTATAATATTTTGATAATAAGAATGAACTGCTCCTGAAAACACTATTTTTATTAGCATAACCCATCACATTCATAACCTTCATATAAATATTGTTCAGAGGTCTATAGTTCTAATTAGTTTTAACAAGCTATTATTAAAATTAATTAAGGGAATCAACAAATGTTGCATTTTCATGCTTATAATATCAAATTCAGACTAAGTTTTAGCAGATTATGTATTATTGAAAATAAATAACTTCCAATATATTAAGTAGAAAGCAAGTAAATTAATAATGGTATTAAACATTATTGAAGGTATTAAACATTATTGAATTATTAATTTGGTAAATCAACAGTTAGAACTGGACATGGAACAACAGACTGGTTCCAAATAGGAAAAGGAGTACGTCAAGGCTATATATTGTCACTCTGCTTATTTAACTTATATGCAGAGTACATTATGAGAAATGCTGGACTGGAAGAAACACAAGCTGGAATCAAGATTGCCGGGAGAAATATCAATAACCTCAGATATGCAGATGACACCACCCATATGGCAGAAAGTGAAGAGGAACTAAAAAGCCTCTTGATGAAAGTAAAAGAGAAGAGTGAAAAAGTTGGCTTAAAGCTCAACATTCAGAAAACAGAGATCATGGCATACGGTCCCATCACTTCATGGGAAATAGATGGAGAAACAGTGGAAACAGTATCAGACTTTATTTTTTTAGGCTCCAAAATCACTGCAGATGGTGATTGCAGCCATGAAATTAAAAGATGCTTACTCCTTGGAAGAAAAGTTATGACCAATCTAGATAGCATATTCAAAAGCAGAGACATTACTTTGCCGACTAAGATTCGTCTAGTCAAGGCTATGGTTTTTCCTGTGGTCAAGTATGGATGTGAGAATTGGACTGTGAAGGAAGCTGAGTGCTGAAGAACTGATGCTTTTGAACTGTGGTGTTGGAGAAGACTCTTGAGAGTCCCTTGGACTGCAAGGAGATCCAACTAGTCCATTCTGAAGGAGATCAACCCTTGGATTTCTTTGGAAGGAATGATGCTAAAGCTGAAACTCCAGTACTTTGGCCACCTCATGTGAAGAGTTGACTCATTGGAAAAGACTTTGATGCTGGGAGGGATTGGAGGCGGGAGGAGAAGGAGACGACAGAGGCTGAGATGGCTGGATGGCATCAGTGACTCGAGGGACGCTAGTCTGAGTGAACTCCGGGAGATGGTGATGGACAGGGAGGCCTGACGTGCTGCAATTCATGGCGTTGCAAAGAGTCAGACACGACTGAGCGACTGAACTGAACTGAAGTGAACTGAAATCTTTAAGAAGGATAATATCCAATTTTAATGACAATACAATTGTATACCTTCACATGCTTTCATATGTTTGTGTGAGATTAACAGAGGATGTTTCTCTAGGCAAGAATACTGGAGTGGGTTGCCATTTCATTTCATTTCATTATAGGCATTAAAATTCTTAAAAAATATGTTTGCCTCTCACCCAGTAATTGTAGTCCTAGAAGAATATTCTAAGAAATTCATTGGCCAAACTTGGCAAATCTGAAATCTTACCATAACAGTTTCTCTCCCTACTGCATATAACTACCTACAAAGCGGAGCAAACCAAAAAAAAAAAAAAAAAAAAAAAACTAAATAAATGAGATTTTTACTTCCCCCAGCAAAACATGAGACCTCAGATTTGAGAGCAATAATCTTTCATTCTGTTGGATGAGATAATGAGATCAATGTCCCCCTTATGCCCTGCCAAATGATGCCCGAATCTTAACAGCCAGTACTTCTAAATATGACCTATTTTAGAAATAAAGTCTTTGCTGATGTAATCACCTGGAGGATGTCAGGATGAGACCATTCAGGGTAGAGAGTGGATCCAAAATCTGCTGACTGGAGTCCTGATATGAGAAAAAAGAGGAGTGTTTTAGATGCAGCAAGAAACATCATATGAACAGGCTGAATTTAAATTAATCTTTCATAATTTAAGAATTCCAGGAACCACCAGACACTGAAAGTGACAGACAAATCCCTTTAGAGCCTTTGGAGGAATCATGGATCGTGCCAACACCTTGATTTCCAGCCTCCAGGACTGTCAGAGAATACACTGGTTTTAAGGCAGCCCATGTGGGTTCATGTGCTGTGGAGCCCTAGGAAACTGATAAACATGGAGACCTCCGTTGACAGTGGCTAGCCCTTCACTTTCACCATCCTCTCTTCTGTACCTTCAAGTAAAGCACTTAGCACCCAAACATGAGGCAGCAGGGCTATGGGACTCTGGTCTCTAACAATAATATGAAAACGTGTGTGTATGTGTGGGTGTGTGTTAGTCGTCAGTCATGTCCGACTCTTTGCGGCCCCATGGATTGTAGCCCACCTGGCTTTTTTTCTGAATGGGTTTCTCCAGGCAAGAATACTGGAGTGGGTTGCCATTTCCTTCTCCAGGGGATTGTCCGGACGGACCCAGGGATCAAACCCAGGTCTCCTGCATTGCAGGCAGATGCTTTACTGTCTGAACTACTAGGGAAGTCCAACTGCCAATTCAATCATTTAGTACTATCCTAACTTCTTTCATGCACTGATACCTGTACTATGAAGTTTTTAACCTAGTAAATAAAATATTGGCTTTCCCAGGTTTTGCTAGTGACGCTAAAGAACCCATCTGCCAATGCAGGTGACATCAGAGACTCAGGTTCCATTCCCAGGTCAGGAAGATCCCCTGAAGGAGGGCATAGCAACCTACTCCACTGTTTTTGCCTGGATCCAGGCAGGATGGAGAGAGGAGCCTAGCGGGCTAGGGTCCATGGGGTCACAAAGAGTCAGAGAGGAATGAAGCAAATCAGCATGCATGCATGCACACAGAAAGAATATTAATCAATATATCTAAAATGATAAGACCTTGACTCTAGAAAGGATGTACATGTTACTCCTATGAGGAAAATATAGACACTGCATCACTGAATTCTATCTCTTCTCTCTTCTCAGGCGACTCTATGGAAATTATGAATACTACTTATACAGCTACTTTCCCCTATGTTTTTTCATTCGATGCTAAGAGGAAATAAACTTCTGTCTGTCCCCTTCTGAAATACAGAAGAGGTTTTGGTGTAAATTTATATAGCCATCATTTCATCAGCAGAATTCAATTACATATACTATAAATGGATTATAGTAACCACAAAGGAGAGTCATTCATCTTTAACCTTTTTCTTGTAGAAGGAAATATTTAAAAGGCATCATTTTTTTGAGATGCGTATCACAAAATACTATTGATTCAATCAAATATTATGGGTGGTAGCTAAACTGTTTCATATTTTCTTCTACACACACCCCCATCAGAGTCATACACATACACACTCATGTATGCCAATAAAATATTATCGAGAAAATCTTTTCATTCAGTCTCATGTATGAGTCTACATACACACTCATGTATGTATGACACAGTCATGCCAATGAAATATGGTAGAGAAAATCTTTTCATTCAGTCTCATCCAAATACTTCTGCTTTCCTAGGTGCTGATACTAAGAAAATGAGATATTTCAAAACAAAGAAAAGTCATTAGTTGGGTCTTATGTTCACCAAAGGGATAATTTTTATGGTGTGTTTCTTACTCTTCCTGGCTAATAATTTCTTTCTTTCTGTCAGTACCTTTAATTCTTGGGAGAAAATGTTGGCTGTATGTCAGTCTGTTACAAATTAAAGACCCTTTGTTAGTATTTTTAATATTAATTTGTAAGGACCGGCCTTAGTTCACTGGACACAGGAGACACTGGACGTCAGAAATGCTGCTTCTCAGGAGGGCTCTCCAGGCTCTGCTGTTCCTTTGCTCTGTTTCACTTTATGCCACAGCAATTCCCACAGGACAGGACCCAGGGCAGACATGTGATTGCTCCTTCAGTTACCCAGATATTAAAGGGAGTCACTGCTCTTTAAGAAATAGAAATAATTGCCTCAGAATGCTCTGAACAGACAACGTTCCAAGTCCAATGATCTCCCTGCCATATCTGTTAAATCTGTGGGACTCATTTTTCTTGGACAAGAAAAATCTCCCAACTTCACAGAATCAATTCAGGTTTTGGAACATATTCTTGATAAGTTAGCTGCAACTATTTTACGCTTATCTAAATTCAGATAAAAGAAATCTCTTTCTTTAATTTCAGTAATTATAAAAGAAAAAAAAATGTCTTCCAAGCACATGAAATTAAAAGTATTGGCTATTACAATTTTCGTCTTGTCCCTTTATAGCTTTTCCAGAGTCTTGGCTCCCTCCCAAAATCCCCTCTGCTCTTTCCACAAACACAGATTCCCATTCTTTCAAGACTTAAAAACATCTAGGAATATGTAAGGTAATGAAATAAGAATGCTTAAATTACTTAATGTTACAAATAAATAAAAGAAAAACTTAACTTTTCTGTCCATAATTATCATTAAAGTTTCATTTTCAACTGAACATAGCACAAATATATCATACCTGGATCGAAACTCACCTCAGTATTGTTACAGAAATCTCTCTCTTGTTCAGTAAGTAACTCTGTTCAATTCAGTTCAGGGTTTAGGTGGAAACCTCCTGGTGGCAAAAACTTTCAAAGGTCTCCACAGTCCAGTCAATTCCAAACTCAGCAGCTCTGAACTTTGGAGATAAGCTTGGCTCCTTGCTGGATGCTTTATATGTTCTCCAAAGGTCATGCCCAACTCCTCCAAGTGATAGGGTTATCAACTCTGTAAAAATATATGCTGCTGCTGCTGCTGCTAAGTCACTTCAGTCATGTCCGCCTTTGTGTGACCCCATGGATGGCAGCCCACCAGGCTCCCCTATCCCTGGGATTCTCCAGGCAAGAACACTGGAGTAGGTTGCCATTTCCTTCTCCATTGCATGAAAGTGAAAATTGAAAGTGAAAGTGAAGTCGCATCTGATTCTTAGTGACCCCATGGACTGCAGCCTACCAAGCTCCTCTGTCCACAGGATTTTCCAGGCAAGAGTACTGGAGTGGGGTGCCATTGCCTTCTCTGGTGATAAGGTATAGATGCCCACGATTCAATTTTTCAAGAATTGTAAATGCAGCCAGAGGACAACAATTGCATGCAAACCTTTTGAAACCTACTTAATCCAATTGTCATAATCCAATCTCAGGTAAAAAGTCAGAGGTTGACTGCACATTCCTAATTCTTGAAGTTCTGTTTGGAAATATAATTGAACTCCCCAATTATGGATTCACATCTCCCTTTATAAAATTTTGTCATAGTCCCAATTACAGGGACCTATGACTACCCAATGTTTTTGTAATCTTTTTTTTTTTTGCCTGCATAATTTTCTTGATATTTTGTCAGAAAGAGTTCTTCACATTCCATTTTTCAACCTAGAGCAGTCAAGCTCCCCAATAATATCACTTACTAATCTTTTCTCTGGTGTTTCATGGATGTTCTCAACCTCTTGAGAACTAAAATTCTCTTAAATTTTATGCTTTTCATTCAGTTTTCCATGAAAGTCTTCCCTCTGAGGTTTGCTTTTGCTTTTTCTGTTGTTCTGTTTTGGTTTTGATTACACACTGTTGCGTTCTCTATGTCTATAACTGCACACACAATGGCTGTTGGTGGTTATTCTCTTAGACTCTGGCCTTTTAGTCATTCCCTGAATGTCATCTCATTCTTTATCATTCTGTTTTTCAATATGTATGCACATTTGAAATATTAATACTAGGTGGTGAAATTAATGATTGTGGCATAGTCATACACTACACAGTAGACTAAAAGAATCATGGACAATCTGTTAAATAAATGTGATTGTCTCTGAAATGTGGACAATTATCTCTTAAGATTTTCTTTATTTTGACTATATTCACATTCTATTCTTCAAAACATTTTCCAATTTATCAAAAAGGTCCATGATGCTCTACTCAAGGAAAGACACTAGACAGGAAAATTTATTTACTTATTTTAAAAAATTTTTGAAGTATCATTGATTTATAATATTGTGTTAGTTTCAGTTGTAGCCTATATATATATGGCATTGTATATTTTGTACATAGTAATGTGTATATGTCAATTCCAATCTCCTAATTAATCTCTCCACCCTTCCTAGCTCCTAAGATATTTTTAGCAAGTTATCTTTTTTACATATGTGACTCTATTTTGCAAATAATTTTATTTGTACCATTTTCTTAGATACCAATATCATATAATATTGATCTTTCTTTTTCTGACTTACTTCACTCAGTATGACAGTCTCCAGGTCCATGCATGTTGCTGCAAGTGGCATTTTTGGTTCTTCTTGATGGTTGAGTAATATTCCATTATATATATGTAATACATCTTTTTTATCCATTCATCTGCCCATGGATATTTAGGTCATTTAGGTTCCTTCCAGGTCTTGACAGTTGTAAACAGTTTGCCAATGAATGTTTGGGCTCATTTTTCCTTTTGAACCACATTTTTCTGAATATATGCCCAGGAATGGGATTGTTGGATCATATGGAAGCTCTACCTTTAGTTTCTTAAGGAATTTTAAGTATTCTTCACAGTGGCCTTACCAATGTATATCCTCATCAACCATGTAGGCAGATTCCCTTTCCTCTATATCCTCTCCAGAATTTTCTGTTTGTAGTAACTTTGATGACCTAGGCAAGAATACTGGAGTGGATTGTCATGCCCTCCTCCAGGGCATCTTCCCAACCAAGGGATCGAACCCTCAGCTATTATGTGTCCTTCATCGGCAGGTTCTTTGCCACTATCGCCACCTGGGAAGCCCACAAGTGAGAAAAGGGACTGTGATTTTCCTTCTAGTAGCAGTGACTTTCTGAATAGCAGTGACTCACCTTGTTCCATCACAGCAAGCCCGCTTGTTCTCTGTAATGCAGTGATCTTTGCCTTACCTGACATGGAATAGGGTAAAGGAATGAAGTTCAATGAGTTGAAAATTGAAATAATGTCTGAGAAAAAGAGGAAAGTTTAAATTGGATATAATTTATATTTTGAAAATATAATATGGTAAGATTTTATATTTCCAAATGTGCCATTGCTGTTTTTTTATTTTCTCTGTATTATAAATGAATCTATTATTCATTGCACAAAGAATATTAATTATTTGTAAAATCAGTAAGAATTGACAAAAGAGACTAAAATTGTCTTAGGCCAAATAATTGTAAGGATCATACGTGGAATCTAAACCACTAACATGAGTAGGTTGTCTAGGAAGTTACAGCTCTTTAATGGGAAGATTTAAGAGATCTTTGTCTTAATTTCTAAGTTTCATTTCACTTAATAGCTTCCCATGTTGACCACAATTTTTAGAGTTAATGAAGTTTGAATTAATCAGATATATTGGAGTTAAAAACTTATTGCCCTGGAGGGTTTAGGAAATTTGAGAAAGTTTCTCAAATACTTGTTTGGTGTGCATAGTGCATGTATCCTTAGTCGTGTCTGACTCTTTGGGATCCTTTGGACTGTAGCCCACCAAGTTTCTCTGTCCATTGAATTTTTCAGTCAAAAACACTGGAGTAGGTTGTCATTTCTTCCTCCAGGGGATCTTCCCAACCTATGGATCAAACCCGTGTCTCATGTGTCCCCTGTATTACATTATATGTGAATTCTTTACCCACTGAGCCATCGGGAGAAAACAACAACAACAAAAAAAATCTAGATGACAGAGGGGCTTCCCTGATAGCTCAGTGGGTAAAGAATCCAGCTGCAATGCAGGAGATCCCGGTTCAATTCCTAACTCAGGAAGATCTGGTGGAGAAGGGATAGGCTACCCACTCCAGTATTCTTGGGCTTCCCTTGTGGCTCAGCTGATAAAGAATTTGCCTGAAATGTGGGAGACCTGGCTTCTATCCCTTGGTTGGGAAGATCCCCTGGAGAAAGGAATGGCTACCCACTCCAGTATTCTGGCCTGAAGAACTCCATGGACTGTATAATCCATGGGTGGCAAAGAGCTGCACAATACTGAGTGACTTTCACTTTTAGATGACATAGAGGCCGGAGACCAGGAGAGGGTGCCGTCTTACACTGTTAGGAGCTTTACACCTTGGAAACCAAAGGGGAGTCCAGTAAAACCCTTATTAACAATAAAATTGTCTCTCATAGAAGAGACTCCACTTAGATTCTTTCTGGAAAAAACAAGCTATGATTTTCTGGAAGTTTTGACTAGAAAAATATCAGTATCAAGTACAATCAGCAAGTCTACAGAAGAAACTGGGAAATATTGTAAAAATTCTGAGGTTATAAAGAGTAGGAAATTTATAGCTACGTTTCTCTGATTACTTTTCATGGCACAGGAAAGTTGTGACCTGTGTATTGCTGCAAGTTCACAGCAAGGGGCTGAGTCTGACCATCACCCAGTGATGGCTCCTGAAATGGGCTCCAGGGTCACAGGCTCACACATGGACAGCAAGACTGACTCATTACTGGGGTGAGGATTCATTCCCTCAAGAGTTCCTCTTTTGGTGCCACAGGCTTCATCAGTGTTTACTAATACACACTAACCTGAAAAATTCATCAGAATTTTCTCATATTATATTAATCAGGTAGAAACATCAGGTGAATTTGTATCATTCTTTAAAAAATCTTTCTCATTTTTCTTTTTGCCTGTCTGCTTCCACTGTCCTGACTCTCAGAGGCACTTGCTTCTGTTACCTACAACCTGGGGAAAATTAGCCTATATAAGCTTGAAGAAGTTTATGAATTTGAATCTTAAAAGCATAGGTAGCAAATGTTTAGCAGTTTATGTCTTGAAGCCTTCAAAACAATAAAAGAGGGCAGTGGGAAAAAGGAGCCCAAAATAACTTCATATTCAGAGATACAGGAGATCATATTCACGATGATGAACATAGGAGTGCATATATGTTTTCCATGTAGTCTGTTTGATATTTTTCTAATAGAGACCCAGAAGTGAAATTGAGGAAAAATATGCTGATTCATGACCATGTGGTAGGAAGGTACTAGTTTTTATTCTTTTATTTTCATTATCCTAGTAGGAGGGTCAAAAATACCTTGCTGCAATTTACATCAAAGTATGTTCTGCTTATGATTTCCTGTAGAATTTCATAGAGTATGATCTTCCATTTAGGTCTTTAATCCATTTTGAGTTTTGGTTTATGGTGTCAGGACGTGCTCTGATTTCATTCTTGTTACAGCTAGCAGTCCAGTTTTCCCAGCACCACTTACTGCAGAAACTGTCTGCTCCACTAATTATTGTTGCCTTTTTTGTCAACAGTCAGGTTACCATAGGTGTGTGGGTTTTCTCTGCGATTTCTGTCCTGTCTCCTTGATTGACATTTCTGTTTCTGGGTCAGTACCCTGCTCTCCTGATCACTAGTATAGTCTGAAGTCAGGGAGCAGGATGCCTCCAGCTGACTCAGCTTTGAAAGTCGGTGGATGACATGTGGTGTTCAGAGGAGCAGCGCGGTCCCTGCAGCCTCAGGGGTGCCGGGGGAGAGGCCGAGGTGACCCTGGGCTCTGGGGCACCTCCCACTGGAGCGGCTGCGGTGAGGAGAGTCCTGCTCAGGAGGCGAGGCCCCCAAAGGAGGCAGACGGAGCTGCTGCAGCTCCTGCGGGGAACGGGCTGGGGCTCAAACTAGTGCGGGTGCAGCGCAGCAGCCTTCAGGCCGGGACGTGGACCGGAGCTCACACTCAGTGCCTTTCCGCTCCCTGGAGGTGGACGTGGGCACAGATCTCTGATCCCAGCCGCCCACGGCAACCGAGGAGTGATCGGGAGGAATTAACAGGGAATGGCAGTGACCTGAGGGTCGGTGGACGCTGAAGGACTTGCTTTCTTATGCATTTCCATCAGCTGTCCCTCCATCAGCTTTCCCTGGTGATCTGGAACTTTTGGAGCCTGGGGCTCCCCCCTCCCGGCAGCCGAGGCTGATGAAAGGGGCTGAGGCCTGATCCTGTCCGCTGCTGGGGGACACAGAAAGCTCACAGTGAAGAGGACTCGCCACCTCATTGTTTGAGTCTCATTTATTGCCTGCACTGGCCTTCACTGTCTCTTGGTTCACTTGCTTTGTTTCTGGGCTGCTTGAGGAGTGGGTGCTTCAGTGCTGGTTACAGCAGAAAATAAAAATTACTTTAAAAATATGTTGGTAGATTATGTTTTTATATATGAAATGCTACCTCTATTAACTTAAACATATATTTTGGACATATAGATTTGTGCTACTTGTGTAGAATTTATCTGTACAGATGGTAGATACACATGTTCTTCTAATAGGTAAACTAAATGGGACGGCCAATATTAGGCTGTGAACTTTATACAGAAAAAAAAATATGAGATTTGCCAAGTCTCTCTGATAAAATGATCTCATTCGGTCAGTAACTTTAAAAATAAATCTGTGAAATAACGACTTTTAAACTTAGACATGATGAAGGAAGATGATGTTGGAGATGCATAGCAGGGAGAAGAAAATTCCAGATCTGCCAGTGAGAAAAATCTGTATTGCTACTTTAACCCGTTAAGCTAGGGAAACATAAATGATATGCCTTGACCTCCAGCTCTTAAAAATCAAACAAACAGACAAGATAGGGTAACAATTGCACAATATTTCCAGAGAGATATTTATTTCAAGAAAACAAAACAAATTTATATACATATATTACATTAAAAATAGATTTCATAAAAGAAGGTGAAGTTACAGAAAGTCAAGTGGGCACTAAATTAACAATCTCCATTATTCGAATTCCTGACCCCTGGGGTCAGAGTTTTGACCTCTCCCTCATCAGTGGTGTCCAGAACAAAGAAAAGGTTTCAGAGGAAAAGAGAAGGAGCAGTAGAGGAAACTGCAATTGACGGAACTCTTGGACATACAGGCAAACTCACAGCACCACCATCATAAACCAGGAACACCCCCACCAGGCCCAGTGGCCTTCTGACAGACTGAGGTGATAGTGGGGAGGGGGTAATAGCCTGCACTGACTGCTCTCTTTGATCGAAAGAAGCAGAAAAATTCCCTCCGAGTCAAGGACCATTACATTCTCCCAGGATCGAGAACCATTACAGAATCCCATAGCCCAGCTACAAGAGCCTGTCACATTCACTTCCCAATAATATTGACCTGAAGTAAATGACTCAGCTCCCCAGGCAAGAAAATAGCTAGATCTTGGTGGAGTGTTGTCGACAGCAGAATGATCAAGACCAAGCCAGAAGACATCTCAGATATTTAAACAAAGGGACATCACAAGTGACTCTTTAATCATCTGAGGCAATATACACTGTGTGTGTATGCACGTGCGTGTGCACACATAGGTTCAGTCACGTCTTACTCTTTGAGACCTCAGTGAGTCTAGCCTACCAGGCAGCGCTGTACATGGAATTTTCCAGGCAAGAATACTGGAGCTGGCTGCTGTTTCCTTCTCTGGGGGATCTTCCTGATCAAGGATCGAACTCGCATCTTTTGTGTTTGTTGCATTGGCAGGTGGATTTTTACCTCTGTGCCACCTGGGAAGCCTCATATAATAACATTACACGATATATACTTCAAATCTCAAGCTAATGAAATTTTTATTGATTATGACTCTGAAAATCAATTTCTTGTCTCTTGTTGACATTATCCATTAATATTTTATGTGTAATATGTTCAGAGAAGGCAATGGCACCCCACTCCAGTACTCTTGCTTGGAAAATCCCAGAGATGAGGGAGCCTGGTGGGCTGCAGTCTGGCGTTGCACAAAGTCAGACAGGATTGAAGTGACTTAGCAGCAGCAGCAGCATGCATAATATGTTAGGTAGATTTTGAAAAACTTTAATAACCATAGAGTAATATTTCAGAGTTTTAACTCTTTCATTCATGTATTTGCTTATTCATCCACCTTATATTTACTGTGTGCCACATTCTAAGTGCTGAACTGGATAGTGGGAACAGAGAAATAAGTAAGGCAAACTGTGCTTTCTCTCTCAGAATCTGCAATCCCTTAGACATGGAACAACAGACTGGTTCCAAATAGAAAAAGGAGTACGTCAAGGCTGTATATTGTCACCCTGCTTATTTAACTTATATGCAAAGTACATCATGAGAAATGCTGGTCTGGAAGAAGCACAAGCTGGAATCTCAGATATGCAGATGACACTACTCTTATGGCAGAAAATGAAGAGGACCTAAAAAACCTCTTGATGAAAGTAAAAGTGGAGAGTGAAAAAGTTGGCTTAAAGCTCAGCATTCAAAAAATGAAGATAATGGCATCTGGTCCCATCATTTCATGGGAAACAGATGGGGAAACAGTGGAAACAGTGTCAGACTTTATTTTGGGGGCTCCAAAATCACTGCAGATGGTGATTGCAGCCATGAAATTAAAAGACACTTACTTCTTGGAAGAAAAGTTATAACCAACCTAGATGGCATATTGAAAAGAAAGAAATATTACTTTGCCAAAAGGTCCGTCTAGTCAAGGACCTTGACTAGACTAGATGGTTTTTCCTGTGGTCATGTATGGATGTGAGAGTTGGACTGTGAAGAAAGCTGAGTGCCAAAGAATTGCTGCTTTTGAACTGTGGTATTAGAGAAGACTCTTGAGAGTCCCTTGGACTGCAAGGAGATACAAACAGTCCATTCTGAAGGAGATCAACCCTGGGATTACTTTGGAAGGAATGATGTTAAGCTGAAACTCCAGTACTTTGGCCACCTCATGGGAAGAGTTGACTCATTGGAAAAGACTTTGATGCTGGGAGGGATTGGAGGCGGGAGGAGAAGGAGACAACAGAGGATG
This sequence comes from Nanger dama, assembly GCA_917880005.1. Lineage (NCBI taxonomy): Eukaryota > Metazoa > Chordata > Mammalia > Artiodactyla > Bovidae > Nanger > Nanger dama. The sequence continues at coordinate 124,173 of CAKJTW010000201.1, read as the reverse complement.
AGATGGCTGGATGGCATCAGTGACTCGATGGATGCGAGTCTGAGTGAACTCCGGGAGTTGGTGATGGACAGGGAGGCCTGGTGTGCTGCAATTCATGGGGTCACAAAAAGTTGGACACAACTGAGCGACTGAACTGAATTGAGTAAAATGCACCTAGTTATTTAAAGAAATTTTGTTGAATATTATGATGAAATGGCATCTAACCAGAGAGTATGTTTTAATAGAAAGCAAACTGGTCTGGAAAATCAAGAAAAGCTTCCTGTGAAAGCTGTTGATGAGCTATGATACGGTGGATGACTAGGGTTTAGAGAAAGTCTAAATGTTTGACAAAGAGAAAGGGCTTCACAGTGTATATCAAATGCATGGATCCACACAAGTAGGTCACACTTGAAGAAAAACTGGGTTATTTCTTTAGTTTACTAGGCCAAGGTATATACCACTTCATTCTTCTCAAATATGATTCAGTTATGCAAGGAAGACACATTTCTTTAAGTGTACATGAAACTTATGGCATGCAACTTTTATTCTAATAAAACTATTATAAGTTAACTGAATATCCACTAATTATATTCAAGAAATGTTCCACAAGAGTTGTATTAATAGAAAATTTAATTAACAAAGTTATATCTTCAACCTGGTTATGCTACTTTATAAATACACAATCAGACTGTTCCATTAAATCACAGTGAGATCAGAGATAGTCAGGTATCATCCTGTAGCCTCACGCGATGTTTCAGGGCTGTATGTTCCTCAGACAAGAAAGTCATCAAATACACCATCACAGACCTTGACAATACATGGAGACCAAAGGCAGCCAAAAGCCCCAGATGGGAGGAGAAGGAGGAAGCCAGGAAACTATATATGAGGGATCCTCTGAAAACATCAGAAGCTCACAGCTCCATTGTCATAACCCAGAAACACTCCAATCCTACCCAGAGGCCTTTTCACATACTGAACTATGGGTAGGAAGCTGGGGGCAGAAATTAACGATTGTCCACCTTCCTAGAAAATAGAAGAAATGCTTCTTCAGAATCAATAATGGTAGTGGTATCACTTGTCAAGCTGTTTGTACAGACTCCCACAGTCCAGTCAGAGGAGTGGGTCACATCCGCCTCTCAGTACTGCCTCCCAGAAGTGGAAGGCCTGAGCGTCCCACACCACAAGAGTGTCTCCACCCTGGGCTGTCTGGACTTACCATGGCAGTCATCTCAGAAAGGCTTATATTGTGAGTGGTCATTGTCTGAGTCAGAACGTTTTCCACTGCAGAAAGAGCAAAAATCAGATTAGCATGTGGGATTTCCACGTCCTGAGAGGTAGAGGCTCTCTACACAATGAGTCTTTTCATTTTCTTTCCTCCAAAAGTACAGTAAATGAATACAAAAGGGAGTTCAAACAGGTGCTTCTATGAAGAACAACAGCTATTATTATATCTATGCCATATGGAAACTCCTCAAATCATGTAGAAAAAGTAAAGGAAAATACAGATACATCGTAAACTCTGTGCAATCTGACGATGTCAAAATCCTGACAGCTTACATCAAGAACATATGAAATTTAATCTTTTCATCACTTTAGAAAATGTATTTGTGTCATTTGTCATTAATATTATTTAACATATAAATGGCACTTTACTATTACATGGGTGTTTTGGGGACCATAGTCTCTACTTGCGTTTTCAAAGTAAAAATATTTGAGAGAAATTCATCCATGTCTTGTCTGAATGCTTTTGAGTGGATGTTCTGACAAACCATGTTCACCTACCCCTTGCCTTTCTGTTGTTTGATGTTATCTGACAGGATTACATTTATTCTGCCTAAGACAATTTTCATCTATTTTCTCAAAAGTTAATAATTATAAAAATAACAAATATTTGTGTACAATGCATAAAAATGCAACAGTAAGAGAGAACAAATTAAAACCAAGCAATGCCATATTTAAACTCTCAGAAATAAAATAAACTGAATAAACTTACATGATGGACTGCTACAGTGACAACTAAAGCTTCTGTTTAGAACCAACTAACCAGCTAATCTCTTCTTGCTGTCCTTATCAGATGTAATTAAAAATGTATGTCAAGGTCACATGACATTTGGCATAAAATTAAAAATATTCTCTTATTTTCTGCTTACTATACATAATTGCCTATTCTGAAAATGACTGAAATATGCACTCTGTTTCTCAATAAATGCATCATTTTAGTAAACATTTCTAATTTCAATGTCAGTGATATGGAAATGCTAGCAATGATAATAACTGAAAAGTTAGTATCTTAAATCACCTTATGTGAACTTGACTGACATCAGCCTTTTAATCTTTAATTTTATTATCTTTAGGGTATTAAGTCATTTTCTTTTCCTGGTGATCACTTTTTTTAATAGATGTATTAGTCTCAAGATGTTAATAAATAACAGCTTATACACACAAAAAAACATATATTAGCCTAAATTACCACTTTAAAATATCTTCATTTCTTTAGATGGAGGAAATACAGTTTTTAAAACAAGCAGTTCTGGGAGAATACATAGCTCCAAGTGAAAATATGAAATAGAATATTCTTTAACTGTTCAGTCTCTAAATCATTTTATCCAACGTCTTGCAACCCACAAAACTGTAGCTCATCAGGCTCCACTGTCCCCCACTGTCTCCCAGAGTTTGCTCAAATTCATATCCATTGAGTCAGTGGCACAATCTAACCATCTCTTCTGCTGCCCCCTTCTCCTTTTGCCTTCAATCAATCCCAGCATCACGGTCTTTTCTAGTGAGTTGGCTCTTTCCGTCAGGTGGTCAAAGTACTGGAGCTTCATCTTCAGCAACAGTCCTTCCAATAAATATTCAGGGCTAATTTCCTTTAGGACTGACTGCTTTGATACATATAAATAAACTCAAAATGGGTTAAAAACCTAAATGTGAGACTATATACTATAAAACTCTTAGATGAAAACATGGACAGAACACTCTTTACCATAAATCATAGCAAAAATATTTTTGAGCCTTCTCCTAAAGGAAATTTTTAAAAAATAAGCAAATGAAATCTAATTAAACTCAAAAGCTTCTCCACAGCAAAGGAAACTGTAAACAAAACAGAAAGAAATCCCACAGAATGGGAGAAAATATTTGAAAAAAATGAGACCAACAAGAGATTTGTCTTCAAAAATTTATAAAGAGCTCAGGTGGCTTAGTATATATAAAAAAAAGTAAAAGCTGAGCAGATGGCCCAAATAGACATTTCTTCAAAGAAAACATATGAATGGCCAAATAACACATGAAAAGATTGTTGACATCAATATTTACTGGAGAAATGCAAATCAAAGCTACAATGAGATCTAACCACACACATGTCAAAATGACCATCGTCAAAGCTACTGCAAGCAGTAAATGCTGGGGAGAGTGGTTGCTTATCATTGAGACTGCTAACAAGTGCATGAACGTGGCCTCTAGAGACAAAGATTCAGCCTGGGACCAAAAGACGCAGGCCCAGCCACTCACCTCTTCATGCAATGAAATTTATTACAGTAACAGTGAAAGCTTGCTGGAGAAAGCTTCCAGCAAAGTCACTGGAAGAGGTAAGAGAGTGCCTGCCTTGCTAGTTTAAATGGAGCCTTATGTACTTCTCAGCTGGCTGCTGAGAATAGATAAAAAGAAGACCTCAAGGTTGTAACAGTTCCACCAGACCCTTTCCAAAGGCACACCTCTTGAGATAATTTGGCACAAGATGAGACGGGGAGAATGGTACTGGGCTCAGGGGTACGAGTCTTGAGAAACAAGTTCCCATGAAAGATGTTTTAAAATTATATTAATTAACATAGAGCCTAAGGAAAGCATTTTCACCAGTAAGACACTGTGCAATGTGAACACTAGTTCCTAGAGAGACCAGTTTTCAAGCAAGACACCTTGTTGCACAAGGCATAAGAAAAGCATGAGTGAGAATGTTCACCTCCTCCTTAAAGGTGACCTAAGCGTTAACTCTCTCAAGAGTGTGGAGAAAAGGGAATCTTCCTGCTCTATTCATGGGGATATAAATTGGTAAACCACTGTGGAGAACAGTTAAAGTTTCCTTAAATAACAAGAATAAAGCTACCATGTGATTCAACAGTCCCACTCCTGAGCATATATCCAGGGAAAAGTGTGGTTCAAAAGGATACATGCACCTCCATGTTCATTGACAAGTTGTTTGCAACTGTCAAGATAGGGAAGGAACCTAAATGTTCAAGGACAGATGAACGGATGCAGAAATGTGTTACATATATACAATGGAATATCTCTCAGCCATAAAAAGAACCAAAAATGCCATGTGCGGCGACATGCAAGGAACTGGAGACTGTCATACTGAGTGAAGTAAGTTAGAAAAAGAAAGAGCAGTATCATATGGTATCGGAATCTAAGAAAATGATACAAATAGTTATTTATAAAACAGAATCACAGGTGTAGAAAAAAATCACATGTAACTTGGGGCTAAGAAGGTGTGAGGGATTAATTAGGAGACTGGGATTGACACATACATGTTACTATATATAAAGTAAATAATTAATAAGAACCTACTGTATAGCACAGGGAACTCAAGTGAATACTTGAGAATTATATATATAATATATATATATATATAAATCTTAAAAAAGAGTTATTGTTATTATTCAGGAAATAAGTCATGTCCAACTCTTTGCAACCCCATGAACTGCAGCACGCGAGGATTTCCTTGTCCTTCATGATCTCCAGAAGTTTGCTCAAACTCATGTCCATTGAGTCAATGATGCCATTCAACCATGTCATCCTCTGTCATCCCCTTCTCCTGTCTTCAATCTTTCCCTGCATAAGGTCTTTTCAAATGAGCTAGCTCTTTGTATCAGGTGGCCAAAGTACTGGAGCTTCAGCTTCAGCTTCAGTCTTTCCAATGAACATTCAGGGTTGATTTTCTTTATAATTGACTGATTTGATCTTGCTGTCCAAGCAACTCTCAAGAGTCTTCTCTAGTGCAACAGCTTGAAAGCACCAATTGTTTAGCATGTAGTCTTTTTTATGATCCAACTCTCACATGACTACTGGAAAAATCATAGCTTTTACTATAGGGGCCTTTGTTGGAAAAGTGATGTCTCTGCTTTTTAATATGCTCTCTCAGTTGGTCATAACTTTTCTTCCAAGGAGCAAGGGGCTTCTAATTTTGTGGCTGTAGTTATTGGCTGCAGAGATTTGGGGGCCCAAGAAAATAAAATCTGTCACAGGTTCCACTTTTTCCCCATCTATTTGCCATGAAGTGAAGGAACCGAATGCCAAGATTTAGTTTTTGGAATGATGAGTTTGAAGCCAGCTTTTTCACTTTCTTATTTCATCCTCATCAAGAAGCTTTTAAGTTCCTCCTTGTTTTCTGCTGTAAAAGTGGTATCATCTGTATTTCTGAGGTTGTTGATATTTCTCCTAGCAATCTTGACTCTGCTTGTGAGTCATTCAGCCTGGCATTTGGCGTGATGTACTCTGCATATAAGTTAAAGAAGCAGGGTGACAATATACAGTCTTGATATTCTCCTTTCCCAATCTTGAACCACTCTCTTGTTTCAAGTCTGGTTCCAACTCTTGCTTCCTTTCCTGCATACAGTCTTCTTATAAAACAGGGAAGGTAGTCTGGTATTCCCATCTCTTTAAGAATTTTCCACAGTTTTATTTGATTAACATAGTCAAAGGCTTTTGGGTAGTCAATGAAGCAAATGTAATTCCTTTTTGGAATTTCCTTACTTTTCCTATGATCCAACAAATGTTGGCAATTGGATCTCTGACTCCTCAGCCTTTTCTAAACGTAGCTTGTGCATCTGGAATTTCTCTGTTCACAAACTGTTGAAGCCTAGCTTGAAGGATTTTGAGCATAATCTTGATAACATTTGAAATGATTGCAGTTGCACAGTAGTCTGAACATTCTTTGCCATTTCTTTCTTTCAGTTTGGAAGAAAAACTGACCATTTTCAGTTCCGTGGCCACTACAAGTTTTCCAAATTTGCTGATATATTGAGTGCAGCACTTTCACAGCATCATCTTTAATGATTTGAAATAGCTCAGCCTGAATTCCATCAACCCCACTAGCTTTGTTCCTAGTAATATCTCTTAAAGCACACTTTTTTCACACTCCAGGATGTCTGACTCTAGGTGAGGGACCACACCATTGTGGTGCTCCAGGTCATTAAGATCTTTTTAGTATAATTCTTCTGTGTATTCTTGCCACTGCTCCTTAATCTCTCTGCTTCTGTTATGTCCTTGATATTTCTGTCCATCTTTACAAGAAGTGTTCCATTGGTATCCCCAATTTTCTTGAAGAGATCTCTAGTCTTTCCCATTTTCCTCTATTTCTTTGCATTTCTTACCTTTCCTTGCTATTCTCTGGAACTCTGCATTCAGATGGATATCTCTTTCCCTTTCTCTATTGTGTCTGCTTCTCTTGTTTTCCTGGCTATTAGTAAGATCTCCTTTGACAAGCACTATGCCTTCTTGCACATGGATCACAACCTTGTATAATTCAAGGAAGCTATGAGTCATACCTTGCAGGGCCAGCAAAGATGGACTAGTCATGGTCGAGAGTTCTGACTAAACGTGTTGCACTGGAGAAGGGAATGCAAACCACTTCAGTGTTCTTGCCTCAAGAACCTCATGAACAGTATGGAAAACAGAGGAGAGATTTTATCTATATCTATATATCTATATCTCTCTATATATCTGATTTACTTTGCTATACACCTGAAACTCAAACAATATTGTACGTCAACTTTATATTTCAAAAAAATTACAAATAAGTAAAGAAAATTTCCCATCTAGTATCTTTCTCTGAGTGGAGCACCATGATCCATCTTTGATTAAATATGAAAATGCTTTGAGGAATAGAATGTAAATAGAGTCAAAATAAAGAAAATCTTACAAGACAGTTGTCCAAACTTCATAGACAGTATCACATTTCTTTCACAGATTATCTATGATTTTTTTAGTCTATCTTGCAGTGTACAATTATCCAATAATCCTTAATTTAGCATCAATATTTCAAATGTACATACATATTGATAGTAGAATGAAAGGCTATGAGATGATATGCAGAAGATGACTAAAAGGAACAGAGTCTTAGAGAATAACCACCATCCGCTGTTCTGTGTGCAGTTACAGCCAGAGCAAAACAATAGTATGTAACCAAAATGAGCCTCAGAGGGAGGAGTTTCATGGAAAACGGAATGAATAAAATTTAAGAAACTTTAGTTCTGAAGGGGTTGAGGACATCCATCAAACAGCAGAAGGCAAGAGTAGTAAGCTGTATTATTGGGAAGCTTGACTGTTCTGGGAAGAAAAATGGAATGGGAAGAACTCCTCTTTCTGAAGAAATATCCAGGAAGTAATGTAGGCAAATTCAGACAGGTAACCTAGTGGGTTGCTTCAATTAGGACTATAATACACTTCTATAAATGGAAATATGAAAGTTATAATTGGGAGTTCATTCATTAGCCAAACTTTATGGATTGGAAGTGTGAACTCAATCTGTGACTCTTTACCCGAGATTGGTTTCTGAGAATTGGATTACATAAATTTCAGAATGTTAGCCTGGAAAATCCCAGATGGAAGAGCCTGGTATGCTGCAGTCTATGTGGTTGCTAAGAATTGGACATAACTGAGTGACTTCACTTTCACTTTTCACTTCCGTGCATTGGAGAAGGAAATGGCAACACATTCCAGTGTTCTTCCCTGGAGAATCCCAAGGACAGTGGAGCCTGGTGGGCTGTGTCTGTGGGGTCGCAAAGAGTCGGACACGACTGAAGTGACTAAGCAGCAGCAGCAGCAGCAGTAGACTTCAATCCTTGACATCTAGATGTGTTTACAATTCTTGATAAATCTAATCACATGCTCCTATATCTTTGTGCAGGGTTGATAACCCTATCACTTCGAGGAAGTGGACCTGGTCTTCAGAGGATAAATAAAGCATCTAGCAAAGATCCAAGCTCATTCATCTCCAGAGCCCAGAGATGTTGCCTTTGTAACTGACTAGACTATGGAGACTTGAGGGTGTTTGCCACCAGGAAGTGAGCACCTAAACCCTGAACTGAAGTTAAGAATTACTTACTGAACAAGAGAGAAGACTTCCGTAACAGTACTGAGGTGAGTTCTGATCCAGGTACAATAACTTTGAGCCATGTTCAGTTAAAAATAAAAGTTTAATGGTAATCATGGATAGAAAAGCTAATTTTTTTGGTCTTCCTATAATATCTATTTTTAAGCCCTGCATCAAAGATTTGTTCCATATGTGATTTTTAGACAAGTAACATTTTACCCACAGTATGTCAAGTATCCTCTTTATAAACTGGGGGTAAAAATTAATGAATATTGCTGAGAATACTAAAATGGTTAATCCATATAACAGGAGTTATGGCTTAAAGCTCAACATTCAGAAAACGAAGATCATAGCATCCAGTCCCATCACTCCATGGAAAACAGATGGAGAAACAGTGGAAACAGTGTCAGACTTTATTTTTGGGGGCTCCAGTATCACTGCAGATGGTGCCTGCAGCCATGAAATTAAAAGACACTTACTCCTTGGAAGAAAAGTTATGACCAACCTAGATAGCACATTCAAAAGCAGAGACATTACTTTGCCGACTAAGGTCCATCTAGTCAAGGCTGTGGTTTTTCCAATGGTCATGTATGGATGTGAGAGTTGGACTGTGAAGAAGGCTGAGAACCAAAGAATTGATGCTTTTGAACTGTGTGTGTTGGAGAAGACTCTTGAGAGCCCCTTGGACTGCAAGGAGATCCAACCAGTCCATTCTAAAGGAGATCAACCTTGGGATTTCTTTGGAAGGAATGATGCTAAAGCTGAAACTCCAGTACTTTGGCCACCTCATGGAAAGAGTTGACTCACTGGGAAAGACTCTGATGCTGGGAAGGATTGGGGGCAGGAGGAGAAGGGGATGACCGAGGATGAGAGGGCTGGATGGCATCAGTGACTCAATGGACGCAAGTCTGAGTGAACTCCGGGAATTGGTGGTGAACAGGGAGGCCTGGCGTGCTGCAATTCATGGGGTCGCTAAGAGTCGGACATGACTGAGCAACTGAATGGAACTGAACGGAACTGAACACAATGCCTAAAAATAGTTTTCTTGGGGATGGTTTTGACCACTGCTTCCTGTAAAAGTTATGAACTTCCATACATAGTTCTACAGGAATATGGTCACTTCTTAACAAACAGATAAGAAAAGAGAAGCAAAAGGCAAAGAAAAAAAGGAAAGATATATCCATCTGAATGCAGAGATCCAAAGAATAGCAAGGAGAGATAAGAAAGGCTTCCTAAGTGATCAGTGCAAAGAAATAGAGGAAAATCATGATGGGATAAAATATAAATCTTAAAGAAATTAGAGCTATCAAGGGAACATTTCATGCAAAGATGGGCACAATAAAGGACAGAAATGGTATGGACCTAACGGAAGCAGAAGATATTTAGAGGAAGTGGCAAGAATACACAAAAGAATTACACAAAAAGATCTTAGTGGCTCTAATAGCCATGATGGTGTGATCAGTCACCTAGAGCCAGACATCCTGGAGTGCATAGTCAAGTAGGCCTCACTGCAAATAATGCTAGTGGAAGTGATTGAATTCCAGCTGAACTATTTCAATTCCTAAAAGATGATGCTGTTAAAGTCCTGGTCTCAGTATAGCAGCAAATTTGGAAAACTCAGCAGTGGCCCCAAGACTGGAAAAGGTCAGTTTTAATTCTAATTCCAAAGAAAGGCAATGCCCAAAATGTTCAAACTACCATACCAATTGCACTCACCTCACAGGCTAATAAAGTAATGCTCAAAATTCTCCAAGCCAGGCTTCATGAACCCAGAACATCCAGAGGTTCAAGCTGAATTTGTAAAAGGCAGAGAAACAAGAGATCTAATTGCCAACATTCATTGGATCATAGAAAAGGCAAGATAATTCCTGAAAAGTATCTACTTCTGCCTCATTGACGACACTAAAGCCTTTGACTGTGTGGATCATGGCGAATGGTGGAAAATTCTTAAGGAGATGGGAATACCAGACCACCTGACCTGCCTCCTGAGAAACCTGCATGCATGTCAAGAGGCAACAGTTATATCCAGACATGGAATAGACTGGTTCAAAATTGGGGAAGGAGTACGTCAAGGCCATATATTGTCACCCTGCTTATTTAACTTATAGGCAGAGTACACCATGTGAAATGCCAGGCTGGATGAGCACAAGCTAAAATCAAGATTGCCTGGAGAAATATCACTAACCTTAGATATGCAGATGACACCACTCTTATGGCAGAAAGTAAAGAAGGACTAAAAAGCCGCTTGATGAAAGTGAAAGAGGAGAGTGAAAAAGCTGGCTTACAACTCAACATTCAGAAAACAAATATCATGGCCTCTGGTCCCATCACTTCATGGCATAGAGATAAGGAAACAATGGAAACAGCAGCAGATTTTATTTTCTTGTGCTCCAAAATCACTGCAGATGGTGACTGCAGCCATGAAATTAAAAGACTTGCTCCTTGGAAGAAAAGTTATGACTAACCTAGACAGCATATTAAAAAGCAGAGACATTACTTTGCCGACAAAGGTTCGTCTAGTCAAAGCTATGGTTTTCCCACTAGTCATGTACGGATGTAAAAATTGGGACATAAACAAAGCTGAGTGCCAAAGAACTGATGCTTTTGAACTGTGGTGCTGGAGAAGACTCTTGAGAGTCCTTTGGACTGCAAGGAGATGAAACCAGTCCATTGTAAAGGAGATCAGTCCTGGGTGTTCAATGGAAGGACTTGTGCTGTAACTGAAGCTTCAATACTTTGGGTAACTGATTCAAAGAAGTCACTCATTAGTTAAGACTCTGACTCCAGGCAAGATCGAAGGCAGGATGAAAAGGGTATGACAGAGGATGAGATGATTGGATTGCATCCCAGACTCAATGGACATGAGTTTGAGCAAGCTCCGAAAGTTGGTGAAGGACAGAGAAGCCTGGCATTCTGCAGTCCTTGGGGTCACAAAGAGTCAGAGACTACTGAGCAACTGAACTAAACTGAAGAGGTGGTGAAGGACCTCAAAGTTGAGAAAAGGAAGGCCTAGCCATTGTCCCTGGAGGTCACTATTTTTATCAGTTTCCTAGAGCTCCCACAAAACCCGACCCCACATGGGGTGGCTTAAAATATGTGTATTGTCTGAGAGATCTGGAGGCTGGAAATCAAGGTGTTGGCAGGGCTGTACTCCTTCCAAAGGCTCTGAAAGAATTTATTTTTGGCTCTTCCAGTGCCAGGTGGCTCCTGGCAATCCACAAGTTATGGTATTTAACTTGAATCTCTGCCTCCTTGCAGGACCTTTTTCTGTTGCATCTAAAACATCCTTATTTTTTCTCTCATCAGGACACCTGTCAGCAGATTTAGGGTCCACTCTACCCTGGATGGGCTCATCATGATACCTTCACCTCGATTATGTTTTCACAGACTCTATTCTAAAAATAAAGTCACAGAGATACTGGCTATTGGGACCTGGACATAATTTGGGAGAAGATAAGGGGCACATTTTGGAGAAGGGAATGGCAGCCCACTCCAGTATTCTTGCCTGGAGAATCCCATAGACAGAGGAGCCTGGTGGCTACAGTCCATGCAATCACAGAGGGTCAGACATGACTGAGAAGCTAACAAAATGGGCACATTAACTCACTACTTCATGAACAGAATGAAAGAATGTTGTCCTATATTAAAGAGGCCTCAGATTTTGCAGGGGACATAAAAACTTAATATTTTTTCTTTGCTTTGTACGTAGATTATCTGCAGTAGAGAGAAATAGTTAAAGCAAGGTTTCAGATTGTGAGATTTTGTCCAGTGAATTCCTTTGAAGTTTTTTCAAGGTTAGAATTACTGGGTCAAAGACAAATATACTTTTTAAGGATTTGAATTCATACGTACAAAACTTCCAAAGTCCATTGGCTAGTTGGATCTCCTTGCAGTCAAAGGGACTCTCAAGAGTCTTCTCCAACACCACAGTTTAAAAGCATCAGTTCTTTGACGCTCAGCTTCCTTTAAAGTCCAACTTTCACATTCATACATGACCACTGGAGAAACCAAAGCTCTGACTAGATAGACCTCTGTTGACAAAGTAGTGTCTCTACTTTTTAATATGCTGTCTAGGTTGGTTGTAACTTTTCTTCCAAGGAGTAAGAGTTTTTAATTTCATGACTGCAGTCACCATTGGCAGTGATTTCGGAGCCCAGACAAATAAAGTCTGTCACTGTTTCCCCATCTATTTGCCATGAACTGATGGGACCAGATGCCATGTTCTTCTTTTTTGAATGTTGAATTTAAGCCATCTTTTTCACTCTCCTCTTTCACTTTCATCTAAGAGGCTGGTTAGTTCTTCGCTTTCTGCGTAAAGTGTGGTGTCATCTGCGTATCTGATGTTATTGATATTTCTCCCAGCAAACTTCATCCCAGTTTGTGCTTTATCTAGCACAGCTTTCCTCATGATGTACTCTGCATATAAGTTAAATAAGCAAGGTGACAATATATAGTATTGATGTACTCCTTTCCTTATTTGAAACCTGACCGTCTTGGAAGTATTTTATTTTCTCTAATAATGAATCTACTAATATTTAATCTTAATTTTGTATTATAAATGATGCAACATTTATTAATTCCCTCAATTTTTATATTATATTGAAACTAATTAGAACTACTGACCTCTGAAAACGATGTGAATGTCATGTATGTAATAAAAATAGCTGTGCTTTTTTAAGAGCAGTTCATCAAAAACCATGAATTGTATACAGAGAAATGAAACATTTATTTTTTGCAAATCCCATCTACTAACTACCATGGAATCCTCCAAAAATTTAGCGATCCAGTGTACATTTTGATATATGATTTTAGCTTTGCCTGTGCACATCCATAAGTAAAAGTATATACCCAAAATGATGCCATAGTTATTTAGTTTTTTAAAGCTAAGTGTCAAAATATTTAACTGATTTAGGTTATCGAAATAATATCCTACTGTTACATGTTTCACAAGTACTAGTTGCAAAGTATATTTATATATAATTTTGGAAATAAAAGAAGTCAATTTCAAGACAGTTATGAAATCTGTTATTGAAAATATTCTTTGGCCTAATAACTAGTGATATCAGGCCAGATATAGTTGTGATCATGTTGGGTTGAATCAAATTGTTCTCAACAAACAACTGTATTTTTAAAAATTCACTGTTCCTATTTAATTACTCTAAAATCAGAATTAAATCAATCATGGATGCCAGAATTTGGAGCCTCTTTTTCTCAAAATCACAAACTAATCTACAATAATTATTCATATTTATATTTATTCTATACACTGGTGGAATTTGGATTAGAACTGAAGAGGTTTTAATGACCATTGTAAATTTGATGTTATTAGACTCTAGAGCTTATGAATAAAGGGAAGAAATTATCTAATCATGGAAGGATACAGATTGAAATATCTTAGTAAAGTATAATCAAATATGGAGGGAATTTTAGGAAAATACAAGATCCTTAAAATCAGAGAGGAATGGGTATTCAATATAAACTCAGTGATGAGGACTGGGACTTCAGTTGTTGATTCTATTAACATATAGAGATTAGTGAGAGATTTAGTGCAGTTAGTATTGATTTGGTTTATCCAAGGGAACTGTGGTAATCTCACCAGGAAGGGGCCTCAAGAGTCCTGATAGTCAGATATCAGATGCACTCTTTCTTCTGTTCAGAGTTGTTCTGAGTTGGCTGGACCATGGAAAGCTCTGAAAGTTACAGCTGCTGACCCATCCAGAGAACATAGAACTGACTGATTTTCGTACCAGCATTGATGAGACCAAATCTACAACTTTCTGGTGAGTAAATGGTTCTGAGTAGATGGATTCATATTTCTTTCTCTCAAACTTAAAAAGAATAATTTTAATTCAGCAGTAACAGGTTTAAGAATTTCTTAAGCAAATGAAAAAAAACTGGTTCATAAGTATTTTGTTATTACACTCTGAAACTACAGACTTACCTTCAAATCACTGGAATTTGTGAATGAACATGAGTGATTCTATGAATTTATGATTCCATGATATAAAAGGAAAATATGCATTTCTTGATGGGAAGTCCTGGACAGGTTTTCCATTTAGCATGATTTGATTGAGAACCTAAAATTTGATTTGGAAACTGTGCTGTATAATATGAAAAGTAATATATTTGTAAGGAAAAGTTGGGATTTCAGTCTTTAAATTGTCCAGTAGCAATCCAGACCTGATGATGGCTCTCAAAACAACATTGGTAACACACCAAATACCTGAAGAAAAAAAAAAGAAAGAAAGAAAGAAATTCTGCACTCATTCTGATAGAGAGGTGAAAACTTTTATTAACATCAGTCATTTATTGTGAAGCACATGTATTAGATGGCTGGCTTCCCTAGTAGCTCAGGGGAAAAGAAGCTGCCTACAGGAGACACAGGTTCAATCTGAAGGTCTCAAGGGCCCTTGGAGAAGGAAATGTCAACCCGCTCCAGTATTCTTTCCTGGAAAATCCCATGGACAGAAGCCTGGTGGGGCTACAGTCCAAGGGGTTGCAGAAGAGTAACACAGGCCACAGGGACTAAATAACAACAGTATTAAATGGAGCTGTGTGTTTATTTATTGATGGATTTGGTTGCACCAGATCTTTCTTGCACCTTGAGGGATCTTTAGATGGGGCATGCAAACTCTGAGTCACAACACAGGAATTCAGTATCTTGGCAGGTGAACACTTAGCTGTGGAATGAGGACTCCAATTCTCTCATGAAGAACCTAATGCTGGTCCTGTCCACTGGGAGCATGGAGTCTTAGCCATTTAACCTCTGAGAAGTCTCAGAACTGGTCTTATTGTAACTTGGAATTTCTACATTTCCAGAAGGGAAAACTTTTCTGATAGTAGAGCAAATCTGATACATTTGGGAGTATGTTGATGTGCTAATCAAAGAAATGGACTCCCTTTATATTCAGTTCAGTTGAGTTCAGTCACTCAGTCATGTCCGACTCTTTGATACCCCATGAATCACAGCACGGCAGGCCTCCCTGTCCATCACCATCTCCTGGAGTTCACTCACATTCATCGTGTTGGTGATGCAATCCAGCCATCTCATCCTCTGTCATCCCCTTTACCTCCTGCTTCTAATCCCTCCCAGCATCAAAGTCTTTTCCAATGAGTCAGCTCTTCCCACAAGGTGCCCAAAGTACTGGAGTTTCAGCTTTAGCATCATTCTTTCCAAAGAACACCCAGGGCTGATCTCCTTCAGAATGGACTGGTTGGATCTCCTTGCAGTCCAAGAGACTCTCAAGAGTCTTCTCCAACACCACAGTTTAAAAGGATCAATTCTTCAGTGCCCAGCTTTCTTCACAGTCCAACCCTCACATCCATACATGACTACTGGAAAAATCATAGCCTTGACTAGACAGACCTTTGCTGGGAAAGTATTGTCTCTGCTTTTCAATATGCTGTCTCAGTTGGTCATAACTTTTCTTCCAAGGAGTAAATGTCTTTTAATTTCATGGCTGCAATCACCATCTGCAGTGGTTTTGGAGCCCAAAAAATGAAGTCTGACACTGTTTCCACTGTTTCCCCATCTATTTCCCATGAAGTGATAGGATTGGATGCCATGATCTTCGTTTTCTGAATGTTGAGCTTTAAGCCAACTTTTTCGCTCTCCTCTTTTCACTTTCATCAAGAGGCTTTTGAGTTCCTCTTCATTTTCTGCCATAAGGGTGGTGTCATCTGCATATCTGAGGTTATTGATATTTCTTTCGGCAATCTTGATTCCAGCTTGTGCTTCTTCCAGACCAGCGTTTCTCATGATGTACTCTGCATAGAAGTTAAGTAAGCAGGGTGACAATACACAGCCTTGAAATACTCCTTTTCCTATTTGGAACCAGACTGTTGTTCCATGTTCAGTTCTAACTGTTGCTTCCAGACCTGTATATAGGTTTCTCAAGAGGCAGTTCACATGGTCTGGTATTCCCATCTCTTTCAGAATTTTCCAGTTTATTGTGATCCACACAGTCAAAGGCTTTGGCATAGTCAAGAAAGCAGAAATAGATGTTTTTCTGGAACTCCCTTGATTTTTTTTTGATAACCCAGTGGATGTTGACAGTTTGATCTCTTGTTCCTCTGCCTTTTCTAAAACCAGCTTTAACATCTGGAAGTTCATGGCTCACGTATTGCTGAAGCCTGGCTTGGAGAATTTTGATTGCAATTGTGTGGTAGTTTGAGCATTCTTTGGCATTGCCTTTCTTTGGGATTGGAATGGAAACTGGAGAAGGGAATGGCAAACCACTTCAGTATTCTTGTCTTGAGAACCCCCTTACATGAAGGTCACTTATCTTGAAGAGTATCATTGTCAAAGAGGAGAGAAAATTCAATTGTTAGAGTTCTCATAACTGAAAGTTGTAGTTAAACAAAGAATAGTGTTATGCTTAAGAGTAATTTTTATTAGAGATAGAAGGAACTGACTTTTAACAGAATAAAATAGAACAAGGAATGTAAGTACCTGTGTTTAGTGTAGATACACTCTGTGTAATATACTTTTTGATACACTGTGTGTGATGTGTCATTGTTTCTCAGGTTGCTCTCTCAGAAGAGGTAAGACGACTCTTCTTTTGTGAGTGCAGGAGACATGTGCAGAGAAAGGCTTCCCCTGCCAGCGCCTGAAGTAACTGCACCTCCTTCAATGGTCAGTGTTCCTATTTGTTCATTTTTATGAGCTTCCCATGAGATGTGTTTTGTCATCTTTCTATCTCAGCCAAAACAGAGAGTCCCTGGCTTATTGTGAAGTAGTGAAATCAAAGTCACTCAGTTGTGTCTGACTCTTTGAAATCCCATGGACTATCCAGTGCATAAAATTATCCAGGCCAGAATACTGGAGTGAGTAGCCTTTCCCTTCTCCAGGGGATCTTCCCAACACAGGGATCAAACCCAGGCCTTCTGCATTGCAGGCGGATTCTTTACTAACAGAGTCACAAGGAAAGGGTCTTGTTGTATACAGCTGTATTTAATATGCCTTATTATAATGTCTATTGACCTCACCAGAAATGAAATATTGATCACTTAACTCTTTTTCAATCCTTACATACACATGTTTACCCTTCCCCTCTCTTCACCTTCCCTTTGCACTTCTTTTACGTGTTTCTTTGATGAATTATATCTATTACATGTTTCTTAGATGAATTATATCAATTATCATCTCAACTGCACATTCAGTCTTTGGCCATCTGGAGTTTTCTTAGAAGGGAACTATGCTGAGAATCCTAAGGAGTGTTAGTGTTCTACAGAATATTGTATTCACAGTAACACCGAGCAGAAAGCACAGAATTCCTGTCTACATCCTTCCTCCTCAGAATAAGCACATGTTTTCCCCCATTATCACATTATGTCTCAGAGGGGTGTGTTTATTATGATTTAGGAACCTCCACTGACACTTCATTATCACCCAAAGTGTATGGTTTCACATTAGTGTTCACTCTTGGTGTTGTGCATTCTGTTACTTTTCACTGGTATACAGTGATGAGTATCCAGCTTTATAATATCCAGAAGTGTTAGACTGCTGAAAGTCACTTGTGATCACCTATTCATCAGTCTCATCACCCTAACTGCTGGCAAGCAAAGTTTATTTCACTGTCCTCAAATATTTCTCTTTTCGTTTTTTCCCATATATTTCTCTTTTCCTGGAATGTCTTATAGTTGGACTCAGGAAGTATGTATGCTTTTCAGCTTAGCTTCACTCACTTAAAGATATGAATAAAAGAATACTCCCTGTCTCTTGATGGCTTGATTGCTCTTTTTTTTTTTTTTAAACTGAGTAATATTTCCTGGCCTTAATGTACCAGAGTTTCTTTATCTGTATCTTGGTTGTTTTCAAGTTTTCTAATTGTGAGCAAAGTGGCTATACACATCCTATTGCAGATCTTTAAAAAAAATTATTTTATGGATATAGGTTTTCAAATGATTTGGGCAAATACAAAGGAGCATGAGTCTTTACTTACGTGGTAGGAAGATATTTAGTTTTGTAAGAAATTGCCTTATTGTCATTCAGAAGGTATGTACTGTTTTTCATCACCTTAGGAAATGAAACAAATTTCCTGATATTCCATCCTCTCAGTACTTGGTTCTTCTTTGGGATCTTGACCATTCTTGTCCATGTGCTATGGTATCTCATTGCTATTTTAAAGCCTTCTTGCTTGTCAGGCATTTTAATTTTTAACTTCTCTTCCTTTTCTCTCATCCTTTGTCCCTTGAGTGAGTCCCCAGGCTTTTGTCCCACTGTGATGAGACTGGAAGGCAAGATGGGATCAGGCCTGAGGATTTTTAATTGTGAACAGAAGCTTCATGATGCTCAATAGGACTCTCAACTCAGAGAATGAGTGGGTTTTCATTTATATTCTTGACAGTAAATGAAATGACAGAAGGGACGTATCCTAAGCAGGCTGTGCTTCCCTCCTGTGTCACATAGGAGAGTAAGTTTCCTTTTCTTTCTCCACAGAAACAGAGGATCACACACAGTGCAGGACTTCAGAAATAACTCAGCTGCTGAATCTTGAGAGTGAAGAAGCTGAAGATTCTGCTGAGGTGTCTCAACTGCTGGGATCACGTAAGTGTCCCAAAGACCTAGAAATGGCGCTGCCTAAGCGCCAAGATGACTGTTCCAGGGAAGACAGTGTGCAGTCACTGGGAAGGATGGAGGAAAGCATCCCACCCAGTGACGGGCACATGCTCAGAGCTGCCCAGGCAGGGATGGACGGGGAGAGCAGCTTTCAAAGACTTTTCTGGGGAAATGTGCAAACTCAAATGGTTAGAGGTTTCCCATAAGGTGAGAAAGTTTCACACACTGAAAGAATTAGTCCTGGAAGCTAAGGAAAACGTTAGCAATCCTTCTAAAGAATACAAGAAAACACAGAAAACACAAGAAAACACCAGAAAACATAAGAAACATGCTTATTTGTTCAAGAAGTCCCTGACAGCATACCACCACATTTCCCAAGTGATGCGACCCCAGTACATCCAAAAACACCCCAAGATAAGCAACCAGGAGCTGACCAGGATTCTATCTGAGGAATCCAGGAAGGTGCCTGAGCAGCTGAGGGTGAAACACAGTCAGGATCTTGAGAAAGAGAAAAAGGATTTTAGGGAGAAAATGGCCCTGTTCAGAGCACAGCACCCTGATCTAGTCCCAAAACCAGAGAAATCTGGTGTCCCCCAAAGAAGTGAAATGAAAGTGCCAGAGAAGTCTCAGGAGAATGTTCAAAAAGTGAAGTCTTCCAGAGAAAACAGTTTACCTATAAAGTGGAAATTCCATGGAGAGCCCAAGAAGCCCCCAATGAATGGCTATCACAAGTTCCACCAGGATCTCTGGTCGAGCAGGGAGCTGACCGATCAGTAGACGCTGGCAGCGGGTCCCCCAGGACCAGAAGGAGCTTTATAAGAAGCAAGCGGAGGGACTGCAGACACGGTACAAGGTGGACCTTGATCTCTGGCTCAGGACTCTGTCTCCTGAAGAATATGCTGCCTACAGAGACGCAGCCTGTGCTGAGTGTAAGAACATGAGCGTGACAGGGGGTCTCAACCCCAAGATTAGAAAGATGGGTCTGCAGGCCCCATCATCAGGGAATCTGCAAGGAAGGCTTAGGGAGGACCCAGTGCTTCAGACTGCAGAGTTAGCATCATCAGATGACTGGAGAACATTTTCCCGCCTCACGGAAATCAGAGGGAAATGTGGAAGAGCAGGAAGGCAGCCACTCCTCAACCCTCAGCAGTGAGGATGAAGATGGAGATTCTGAGCCAGAGGACTGCAGCTCCAGCTCTTTGTCCTCAGGAGACTCCTCTGACTTGGATTCCAACTGAGTTTAGTTCACAACCTGAAGGGACAGAACTTTCAGCAAAAGTCCATGGGCTCGTCTCCCCATGCCTTTTCATTGCCTTCCTTCTTTCCCTCCCTCTTCATACAAAGTGGGACCTGTTGGAAAGAAGGCATCTTATGCTGTAATTTCTGGCCTCTCCATCTACCCCACATTCGCCCCAAGAGAAAGTCAATGCAATGACTCATGGAATAAACCCTGAGCTGACTGGGCTGGGGCGCCCTGGACTAGACTGAGCGCCCTGAACTGGAAAGGCTTGCTTTCCTTACCCTGCCAGAAGTGTGAGGGGCTCCAGGGGTCTGTGAGCCCCTTCTCTGTGACCTTTCCCTCAGGACTTGGGCAGTGAGCTCGGAAGGGAAGATCTGATTGACTGGAAGTAGGAGACTTGCCTTAAAGAAATCTGTCAGGCACTGATGTCTCTGGCCCTTCTTTCTGAGGTGAGGAGCTGGCCCTTCCTTACCTTGGAAGTGGGGCCGGCACGTAGGCAGCAGCATTTCCAAGTGTGCATGCATCCTCTGAACTGTCCATGAGATTTTCTCACTGATCAAAACCTTGAAATTAAAAATGTGTACCCTCTCCACCTGAATTAGCTTTTCCTTAAACCCAGCCTCTTCTGATCCAGTGGCCCTGAGTTTTCAGGCCATGTCTGAATTTCTGCAGGTTTCTGCCCCAACCTCTTCCTCCTGCTCCAGGTTGTAAGTGAATCATGTTTTTACCATAGACTCAAATTGTATATATTAGGACTTGTATAGTTCATGTGTCAGTATTTTAGTTCACAGTTACTAAACTGTTTGGGAATTCATCTACCACTATGACAAATTTTTATTATTTTGGTTTATTGATGTATTTGAAAGTGTATTTAAAGCTAGTGCCACCTCATTAAACTTTTTTTTCTTAAACTTTGCTGGCTATTTTCATTTTTGATTCTCAAGGACAATTAGTATCACACAAGTATATGAGAAGTGTTGAATTTGGAGACTTCCTCTTCATCCATGATGTCTTAGTGGAATATTTTATTCCTCATGAAAATACACTTGTGGAACTTACTGTAGAGGACATGTAACTCTGCTCAATTTTGTGTGGCAGCCTGGATGGGAAGGAAGTGTGGGGAAGGATGGGCACAGGTATGTTCATGGGGGAGCCCCTTTGCTCTTTACCTGAAATTACCAGAATATTATTACTTCTCTCCTCTCTCTTTCTCTCTCTCTCTCTCTTTTTTTTTTTTTTACAGATTACTTTCCTTTTTTTCACTGAGCTCAGTCTCCCTGCAGTGCAGGGCATGTTTCCAGTTAGGGGAGCTGGGGCAGCTCAGTGCAGGCTTCTCCCTGGGGTGGTTTCCCTGAGTTTGCAGCAGGGCCCTAGAGCAGTGGCTCAGTAGTTGTGACACGTGGGCTTCAGTGCTCCAAGGCCTGTGAGATCTTCCAGGACCAGGAATCAAACCCATGTCCCTTGCATGGGAAGGCAGATTCTTACCACTAGACCAGCAGGGAAGACCTACCACAGAATTGTAACGAGCTATACTGCAATACAAATAAAAACTGTTTAAAGAAACAGGCATGAAAACACAAATACTAGATGAATATAGGCTAAAATTTTGGATTTTCTAATAGGAGAAGACAACATTGGTTAAAATACTAAAATATGTATTTATCTGTTGCTTCACCTATACATGAACCGGGAATAAACCTCCAGTCTTATAGGATCTAATTTAAGATTAGATTTAGTGCTTCCACAATGACTTGTTCACACTTCATTCACACCCACAAAATGTTAAGTGGATTTCTTTCCTCTACAAAAATCTAAACATATATTTTGGTTGAAAAGACTCAGGGAAGAAAGCAGGAAGCACTGCTCACAGCCTGCCAGACAGCTTCTCCCTTTTATTCTAGAAATGGGAATGCAGCCAGGAGTCTAGCAGCTCAACCCCAGAGATAATGCTGCTTCTTTGGCTGTGGGACCCGGTTACTCCATGTCATTAGACCTTCCTTCCCAGTACCTGCCCAGCCTGCACTTCTGACCTCTTCACTATAGAAGGTCAGGCAGCAGCAGGAGGAAAGCAGGGGTCAGAGTCTCACCTCTCAGGATTCTCAGGCTGCCATTTCCTCCTCGAGGAGATTTCCCATCCCAGGGATCAAACCCAGATCTCCTGTGTTCCAGGCAGATTCTTTACCCTCTGAGCCACCGAGGAAGCCTGGGCTTGGCTCTTAAATACTCCCATGAAATAAAATGACTCTACTTTTAGGTGGTGACTCATGTTTTAGTTGACAGTTTCCATCTAATCCCTGGAACTCAGGTGAGTGGGGACAAGACACTGTGGGTTGGGAAAAGGTCTTGGAAGAGCAGGGCAAATGACAAAAAAATGAACAAACTAAAACATGGCAAATATGCTTTATTCAGTGATTTTACAAAAGATCATAGCAGAAAGGTGTCTTCTCAGGTGGCTCTGAGGAACTGTTTCAAAGTTATAAGGGGAGAAGGGGAGCCAGAGTACATAAGGTCATGGGCTGAATAAACATTCAGAAAGCATCAAAAGATTACTGTGGATGATGGACATGATACATTTTAAATTAATGATTTTAATACTTTTAAACAATTGTTATTTATTTATTTTTATAATCTTCTTTCTTTGTTTGCTTATTTTTGGCTGTGCTGTGTCTTACTGCTGAGTGCAGCCTTTTCTGGTTGTGGCGAGCAGGGGCTACTCTCGAGTGGAAATGCGTTGACTTCTCCTTTTGGCAGCATCTCTCATCGCAGAATGTGGGACTGGGGTGTGGACATCAGTGGTCATGGCCCCCAGGCTCTAGTCGGGTGCTCAGTAGTTGTGGTGCTTGGGCTAACTTGCTCCACAGTCTGTGGGGTCTTCCTGGACAGGGATTCAGCCTGTATCCCTGGCGCTGACCAGTGGATTCTTAACCACAAGACTGCCAGGGAAATTCTTTTTCATGCTTTTCTCTGTGAAAAGAGGTAAGGGTCTGGGCTTATTGAAGTCATGTTTATGATATGCATCTTAACTCCCTCAGGTCACTGTCCTGTTTTCCTCTCCTTGAATTCCCCTCAAGGTACACTGTTTGGGGGACTGCAGTGGATAACAGCTGGAACATCCTTTGTTTAGTGAAATAACAAGTGAAATATTTATCCCCAAGCAAAAGCCTAGGAGAAGACTGGAAGTAGAACTGAGTTGCTGTTCAGTTGCTCTGTTGTGTCTGTCTCTTTGTGATTGCAAGGAATGCATCATGCCAGGCTTCCCTGTTCTTCACCATCTCCCTCAGTTTGCTCAAATTCATGTCCATTGAGTTGGTGATGCCATCCAACCATCTCATCCTTTGTCAACCCCTTCTCCTCCTGCTGTCAATCTTTCCCAGGATCAGGTTTGGATCTTTTTTTTTTTTTTTTGCATAATGGTATATATTTAATGGTATTTATTATTAATTACAGTTTTAATTAATTTATTTATTTTAACTGGGGGCTTACTACAATACTGTAGTGGTGTTTGCCATACATTGACGTGAGTCTGCCATGGGTTTACAGGCATCACGGTTTTTTACGATGAGTCGACTCTTCCAATCAGGTGTCCAAAGTACTAGAGTTTCAGCTTCAGCATCAGTGCTTGCAAAGAATATTCAGGGTTGATTTCCTTTATGATGGATGGGTTTGATCTCCTTGCAGTTCAAGGGACTCTCAAGAGTCTTCTCAAGCACCACAGTTTGAAAGCATCAGTTCTTCAGTGCTCAGCCTTCTTTATGACCCAAGTTTCACATCCATACATGACTACTAGAAAAATCACTGCTTTGATTAGAGAAAAGCCTGCTCACATCTGTACTGTAAGAAGCTGACAGTCCCTGCAATGGCCCTGGACAGTATCACGAAGGTCCTGAATATGGGGCAGCTGGACTGTATCCAGGAAGTTCAAGTCACCTGGATCTGGCATCTGTCCATCCTGGCCACATTTGCTCCTCTCCTGGGTCAGACAAGTAACGTGCAGGGACCCCATCTCTCCTGCATTCATGGTCTGCCCATGAGGAGGAGCAGTAGGAAGTTGTTTGATTTCCCCCTCAGTTTCTCAGTGGATCCATCTCCAGTCTCTCTATCTGGACTCTCCCTCCTTGTCTGAACCTGCCTGGACCAGACGCTCAGGTGAGGGTGGACTGCTGCCTGGGAAACAGCACACTGCAGGCATGTCAAGCACACTGGGTCCTTTGTGGCTCTATCCTGAGCTGTGGTATCACTTCACCTCGGAAATCAAGGAGGAGGAGCAGAGACAACACACTAGAAATCTCTGGATGGGGCAGTTTGGATCCAGTGAGGGCGGGATGGGTTCTTCCTTAGGAAGGCAAAGCTATGTCAGATGACTAAGAAAATAGGTAAGTGAAGAGGGCATTAAAGAATGGAAACCACCTCAGACCCGAGCAATTTGAAAGAAAAGGACTGAGGAATTCCCTGGTGATCCAGTGGTTAGGACTCTTCTCTTTCTGGCTGAGAGTCCAGGTTTGATCCCTGGTGGGGGAAGTAATTTTCACAACCTCTGTGGTGTGGCCAGAAAAGAAAAATGAAAACAGAAAGTTCAGGAGAGAGACAGAGAGAAAAGTTCTGTGCTAACCAGATGCATGAACACAATGAACTTGTCTCAAATCACCAGTCCCTAAAAGAGTGCCTGTTGCTCCCAATAAGTTAGTGAATAATTAAGAAATGCATAATTCTGAGAGGATCGTAGTGGAGCAGGAGCCAGAGATCCTGCAGGGGGTTTGCAGGAGATGCAGAGAAGTACAGCCAGGCCAAAATGAGACAGGTCATACTGGGTACTGACCTTCAGGAGGCAGTTAGTAGGACCTTGTCTTTGGACAAATCACCTATCTGACAACTTTAGCTCAGCTGCCACCCTGAATTCTCAGACCTAATTGCTTGCTTTCTCCCCAGATGCCCAAGGACCCCCCTTGGCCCATTTGGCAGTAACTAACTGGCAGCTTACAGAGTCAGACTTGCCCCATGTGTCCCAGAGGCCAAACATGTGTCAGCTCAAAGGCCTGGATCTGAGTGGGGTCACCATGATGGACTTTAGTCCTGAGGTCCTCCAGATTCTGGAACAAGTTGCAGCCACCCTTCAAGAACTGAACTTAGAGCAGTGTGGGATCACAGAGTCCCAGCATGAGTCCATCCTGTCTGCCCTGAGCCACTGTTCAAGCTTTGGAACTTCAGTCTGTGTGGGAACATCCTCTCTGGCCATCCTGGAGAAGCTTTTGTCACACCACTGGGCTGAGCAACTTAAGTGATGAATTTGACTACTCAGAAGAGCTGCAGCCTTCATGGAGCCCTCCACCTAGGCTAACTCATCCAGCTTCAAGATAAACTCATTGAGATTATGTGGGATTAAGGCATCCAAGGTCCATCTGGCTTAGCTCCAGCCTGTGGCCTCACTGGGGCAATAAGACACTCGATCCCAAGGAGCCCTCTCTGTACCACTGTTACACTCCTCTTAGCTGGATGTGTCTGTCAAAGTTTACTTCTGGTCACCTGAAAACTAAAATCTAGGCAGTAGATGCATCAGGAATGGAAAACCAATCCTTGGTTTCAGACATCAGCTCAACGTGAACAGAAAGGAAAGATGGCTCTGTGGGGATGCTGGATTGCAAGGGGAAATGTAGATTCAGGGAAGCGTTGGAACTTTTGGGATATGTATTTATACAATCAAATATGCACCTCAATTTTGGAGCTGCATGTGGGTTTGAGACCCACATGTTGGAATTTTCCCTGGGTAGATGCTTCTAAAGCAATTGTCAGAAATAAAGAAACTCTTGTTGAAAACCAACTGCTGCCTTCCCTGATTTAGTACTCTCTTTTTCATCCTATACCTCAGCAATCTCCAGTTATTGATTTTTTTTTTTAAAAAAAGCACTGTATTGTCTATGATCCAAAACTTTACCAATCCTGCATTCTTTCTTCTGTTAAGAGCATCTCTTAACCCTTTGCTTATTTCTTTGAATTTCCTGTTCCTCACTGTCTCCCAGAGTTTGCCCAATTTCTTGTCCATTCCACTGGTTTTACCATCTAGCCATCTCACCCTCCGATGCCCTCTTTTCCTTCTTCCTTCAATATTTCCCAGCATCAGGGACTTTTCCAATGAGTTGGCTGTTCACATAAGATGACCAAAATACTGGCGCTTCAGCTCAGCATCAGTACTTCCAATGAATATTTGGGACTGATTGCTTCCCTGGTGGCTCAGTGGCTAAAGCATCTGCCTGCAGTGCAGGAGACCCAGGTTCGATCCCTGGGTTGTGAGATACGCTGGAGAAGGAAATGGCAACCCAGTCCAGTACTCGTGCCTGAAAAACTCCATGAACTGAGGAGCCTGGTAGGCTACAGTCCATGGGATAGCAAAGAGTTGGACATGACTGAGCGATGTCAGTTTGAATTCAGTTTCTTTTAGGATTGATGAGTTTGATCTCCTTGCTGTCCAGGGGACTCTCAAGAGTCTTCCTCAGTACTACAATTTGAAAGAGTCATTTCTTCAGTGCTCAGCTTTTCTTATGGTCCAACTCTCATAGCCATGTAATGGCTACTGAAAAAACCATAGCTTGACTATACAAAGTCATGTAGGCAAAGCAGTGTCCCTGCTTTTTAACATGCTGACCCAGTTTGCCATAGCTTTCTGTCCAATAAGCAAGCATCTATTCTTCAAACCTCAGAACTTTATTGTTTTTCTTGCGAACTCTCAGGAAAATTAAACAGATGTAGTAAAAGATATGGTAATTACCACAGAGATGGAAAATCATATCTGTGAGAATCATGATCAGCATGCCGAGATGTCTAAAGGGTTATCATCAAGATGAAAGCACTGGTGATTGCAAAGTTCTGAGAATTTTTATTGTATTTCCACTGGACTTTCTGTATTTTTTTGTATTTTTTTATTTTAATTTTTATTTATTTATTTATTTATTACAATACTGTATTTGTTTTTCCATACATTGACATGAATCAGCCACAGGTGAACACAATCTCCCAATGCCAAAGCCCCCTCACACCTCCCACCCCATATCATCTACTTGAATCATTCTGTGCACCAGCCCCATGCATCCTGCATCCTGCATTGAACATAGACTGGCGCTTCGTTTCTTACAAGAAAGTATGCATGTTTCAATGCCATTCTCCCAAACCATCCCACCCTTTCCCTCTCCCTCAGAGTCCAAAAGTCCGTTCTATACCTCTGTGTCTCTTTTGTTGTCTCACATATAGGGTCATCATTACTATCTTCTAAATTCCATATATATGTGTCAGTATACTGTATTTTATTGACCATTCTGTTATCAGATTCTTTTCCATGACTAGTGTTGAAAATAAAGGCATAATCCTTTTAGAAAATCTAGAGCAAACATACAATGAATTGGAGAAATGGAGACAGGGTTTAAGCAGCTTGCATGAAGAAAGAAAGAGGAGCTCAGTTATTTAGACTTCATAGTTAAAGAATATATAGTATTTACTTTCTCTGACATAGTTCACTTAGCATAATGCCTTCAAAATTCATCCTGCTTCGTGGAATATGGTAGGATATCTTTCTTTTCATGCCACAATAATACATATATACATGTTTGTATACACACACACACACACACACACACACACACACACACTTATGAGAAAGAAGTTCGGGAGAGATGCTTCTTCTATGTAGCATTAGGAAGTGTTTTTATTTGGGAAAAACTAAAAAGTATGGTAAAAAAAATGAAGTTTTCTTTCATAAGTAATTTTCATGGACATGTATATTGACCAGAAGGGTTATTTCTTCCATATGTTTATATTTGTTGTATTGACATTGGGCTACAATTGATTTTCCCCAAGTTGGAATTTTAATAAATAATAATATTCACCAAGACTAATGATAAGTTTCCATGGACTGTGCATTTATAACCATTTACTGATTTGTCAGTCTCTGTGGTCAGGTATGAGACCACAGGGGCACTGTTCTTTACCATTTATTGGACAATATTTAACTTGGTCGTTTGTTAAGAAAAAAAAATCAGCACATATTGGTATTTATAATCCAGCAATTTTGCTCCTTTCAGATAACTTGAAACATTCAGTCCATGCAAACATATGTACATGGAAGCTTAGAACAGCTTTATTCCTCATTGCCAATGCTCGAAAGGAACCAAGCTGCCTTTTAATAGGTGAAAGAACCAATGAACTGTGATATATACAGACAATGTAATGGTATTAAACCATGAAAAGTCATGGAGGAAACCACAATGTCTATTACTAAGTGAAAGAACCAATCTGAGAAGCCTACATACAGTGAGCCCAACTACATGACATTTTACAAAAGGTAGACTCAGAGAACAATGAAATAATCAGAATTTTCTCCAGGGGTACAGGTGGAAGAGGGATAAGCAGGCAGAGCAGACACTCTGTGTGATTTTACAATGTCCTTATATACTTGTTAGAAGTCATAGGACACACAACACTAAGAGGGAAGCACCACATAAACTCTCCACTTTGGTGATGATGATGACATGTCAATGTGGGCCCATCAGTTGTAACAAATATACTGGTAGAATGCGGAATGTTGACAGTTAGACTGGCGATACCCATGGACAGAGAAGGATTTAGTGGAAACTCTCTGCACCCTGTCCTCTATTTTACTTTGAACAGAAAACTGCTCTTCAATGTAAAGTCTACTTTAAAAAGGATAATTGCAATCCAGATCTGACTTCCCTGGTGGCTCAGATGGTAAAGCGTCTGCCTACAGTGCGGGAGACCTAGGTTCAATCTCTGGATCAGGAAGATCTCCTGGAGAAGGAAATGGCAACCCACTCCAGTATTCTTGCCTGGAAAATTCCATGGACAGAGAAGCCTGGTAGTCTACAGTCCATGGGGTCACAAAGAGTCGGACAAGACTGAGCGACTTCACTTTCACTTTCTGAAATCTTATTCTAAATATTTTTAAAAAACTGTTTTTTGAATGATATTTGAAATCTATTTTAAAGATATTTTTCTTTGGAGACTCAAAATCCACATGCATCCTTTCACTAAATTTTCTTTATAATTTTAAAAGACAGTGTATATCTTCTATGTTTATATAATGTGTGTTAGTCACTCAGTCATGTCCGACTCTTTGCAACCCCATGGACTGTAGCCCGACAAGCTCCTCTGTCCATGGGATTCTCCAGACAAGAATACTGGAGTGGCTTGTCATTCCCTTCTCCAGAGGATCGTCCCAACTCAGGGACCAAACCCTGGTCTCCTGCATTGCAGGCAGATTCTTTACCATGTGAGTTACAGGGAAGTCCTTATGTTGACATAAGTCCCAGCACAAATGCATTCACATTACAGCAGATGTTTATGGGATGCTGAACCCCACAGCCCTGCTTGCAACATTAATTCATGTCCTGTCCGCTGATGTACCAGCAGGTCACCTAGGAGTCCTGAGCTCAGGGTGTCTGTCCCCAGAGAGAAAGTAAATCTTTCCTATGACCAACTCCTTCCCATTCCTGTGACAGCTACTAAAGCAGCTTGGGGGAATTCTGATTCATTCATGGCCTCATGTAAGTGCTGAGCCCTCCTTCTTTCCTTCCTGTTATAGGAATATAGAGTAAGCCTGAACATCGAAGACTGCTGGGGGTGTCTGCTAGCAAGGGAAAAGAAGGCAAGGACTCATTTATTGAGCTCATACTCTATACCAGGTCCAGTGCCAAGGCCTTAACATGTTTCATTTTATTGAGTTCCAGGATAAGGCTTCCCTGGTAGCTCAGGCTATAAAGAAGTTGTTTACAATGTGGGAGACCCAGGTTCGATCCCTGGGTGAGGAAGATCCTCTGGAGAAGGGAATAGCAACCCACTACTGTATTCTTTCCTGGAGAATCCCATGGACCAAGGAGCCTGGAGGGCTACAGTCCATGGGATCACAGAGTCGGACCTGACTGAAATGAGTTAGCACACAGCACACACATATACTGTGCTTGCATGGTTACCTCCATTTTATGGAGAAGCAGATCATCTTGCCTAAGATCCCCCAGCCCAACATCCACTCCATCCCCAGAGCCAACAATACCAGCTCTTGAATCTTCAGCAGGAGCCTTCATTCGGGTGCCCTTTGTACATGGTCTCTGTGTTAGTTAAATTTATGTGACATTAAGAGTGCATGATTCTAACAGGAGTTCCAGGAAGAGAGAGGCATTTAAACCCATCAAATGAGTGAAGACATCCGCCCTCACCTACATGGTTGGATTTCGTCCAATTCCTGGGGGCCTGAATGGAACAAGGTACTGTCTTCTTTCCCTCATTCTCTTCTTGCCCATGAACATAGCCACTTCTGGCTCTCGAGATGAAACTCCAGGACTTACCTGAGCAGTGCCCTGGTTCTCAGGCATCCCCCTGTTTTCAATCCTAAGTATTGGCCTGAATTAAGTGGATTTGCTGGTCCTCTCCTTTAGAGAGAGCAGATCATGGGACAGAATAGAGAACTAGTGGAAATAGTGGGATTTCTGAGCATAGACAATCCTGTGTGCTTGCTTTCATCACTCCCTGGAGATTCCTGAAGTGAAAACAGACAAACACAATAATGTATCTTGAAGGGCACCAGATACAAATACAATGCAGGTTTCATTATTTGTGACCATTTATTTCCAATCACTGCCCAAGAATAATGCCCCATATGCATACAAGATTTCCTTCTAGGAAATTAATTCATGTTTGTCATGCTATAAACCCATGTCTCTGAAGGTCCCCTCACCAACCAGAGTCTGCATTTCCCCTTGCAGTCCTGCACCCCCATAGTATCAGCTTTTTTTTCCATTCACGTTGAGCTAATATCTGAAACCGTGGATTGGTTTTCCAGTTCTGATGCATGGACTCATTCAGGATGGACTCAAGTTGGGACTCTGTGATCACATCACCCTAAGTTCAGTTCCTGGGGAGTGGCTACAGCTTGTTCCCAAAAAATGTGGAGGATCTCAGGACTAAAGTCTGTCATGGTGACCTCACTTAGATCCAGGCCATTGAGCTGACACATGTTTGCGCTCTGAGACAGACGGGGCAATTCTGACTCTAAGCTGCCAGTTAGTTACTGCTAGATGGGCCAAGGGGGTCCTCGGGCATTTGGGGAGAAAGCAAACAATTAGGTCTGAGAATTCAGGGTGGCAGCTGAGCTAAAGTTGTCAGATAGGTGATTTGTCCAAAGACAAGGTCCTACTAACTGCCTCCTGAAGGTCAGTACTCAGAATGACTCATCTCATTTTGGCCTGGCACCACCTCTCTGCATCTCCTGCACACCCTCTGCAGCTTTCTATGATCTCTGGCTCCTGTTCCACTACGATCTTCTCAATATTATGCATTTCTTAATTATTCACTAACTTATCAGGAGCAACAGGCACTCTTTTAGGGATTGGTGATTTGAGACAAGTTCATTGTGTTCAAGAATCTGGTTAGCACAGAGCTTTTCTCTCTGTCTCTCTCCTGAACTTTCTGTTTTCATTTTTCTTTTCTGGCCACACCACAGAGGTTGTGAAAATTACTTCCCCCACCAGGGATCAAACTGGGAGTTTCAGCCCCAAAAGAGAAGAGACCTGGGGATCACCAGGGAATTCCTCAGACCATTTCTTTCAAATTGCTCGGGTCTGAGGTGGTTTCAGAGACATTACTTTGCCTACTAAGGTCCGTCTAGTCAAGACTATGGTTTTTCCAGTAGTCATATGTGGATGTGAGAGTTGGACTGTGAAGAAGGCTGAGCACCAAAGAATTGATGCTTTTGAACTGTGATGTTGGAGAAGACTCTTGAGAGTCTCTTGGACTGCAAAGAGATCCAACCAGTCCATTCTGAAGATTAACCCTGGGATTTCTTTGGAAGGAATGATGCTAAAGCTGAAACTCCAGTACTTTGGCCACCTCATGCGAAAAGTTGACTCATTGGAAAAGACTTTGATGCTGGGAAGGATTAGGGGCAGGAGAAGAAGGGGACACCTGAAAATGAGATGGCTGGATGACATCACTGATTTGATGGACGCAAGTCTGAGTGAACTCTGGAAGTTGGTGACGGAGAGGGAGGCTTGGCGTGCTGTGATTCATGGGGTCGCAAAGAGTCAGACAAGACCAAGCGACTGAACTGAACTGAGGTGGTTTCCCTTCTTTAATGCCCTCTTCACTTACCTATTTTCTTAGTCATCTGACATAGCTTTCCCTTCCTAAGGAAGAACGCATTCCCACCCTCACTGGATCCAAACTGCCCCATCCAGAGATTTCTAGTGTGTTGTCTCTGCTCCTCCCCCTTGATTTCTGAGGTGAAGTGATACCACAGTTCAGGATAGAGCACAAAAGGACCCACTGTGCTTGACATGTCAGTGCTGTGTTGACTGTTTCCCAGGTAGCAGTCCACCCTCACCTGAGCGTCTGGTTCAGGCAGGTTCAGACAAGGAGGGAGAGTCCAGACAGAGCCTGGAGACTGTGCCGCTTAGAAACTGAGGGGAAATTGGACAACTTCCTGCTGCTGCTCCTCACGGGCAGACCGTGAATGCAGGAGAGACAGGGTCTCTGCACGCTGCTCATCTGACCCAGGAGAGGAGCAAACGTGGCCAGCATGGACAGATGCCAGATCCAGGTGACTTGCACCTCCTGGATACAGTCCAGCTGCCCCTATTCAGGACCTTCGTGATACTGTCCAGGGCCATTGAAGAGACTGTCAGCTTCTTATGGCACAGGTGTGAGCAGGCTTTTCTCTGCACCCCCCCCCTCGGGAGGTAAGGGAGGAAGTTATCCAGGGTCCTTTTCTTCAGGAAAAGGTCTATGTTTACTGTCAAGGGAGCCAAGGCCTGGTGTGTCCTTGAGCTCTGCTCCACCACTGGTGGCATTCCTGAGTGTGAGCACCCTTGAGTGCTGGCTCCAGACCACGTGTTCTAGAAATTCTGGCCAGGATTCTGTGAATCTAGCACCTGCAGTTTGCATCTCCTATGAGGAACAGGAGCTTGACAGGGATGCATTACCATCCACACAGACTGCAGCCATAGACTCAGAAATAGACCACAGACCACCCCCTGTGTTTACCTCATATCTATCTCATATCTTCCTACCTCTCCAGCTCCCCTTTGCACCTCTGTGTTCTCCACCTCCCTTTCTCCCCATCTCCTCTTCAGGTCTTCCCTTCTAGTAGGATTAAGCCTCCCAGGAAGGGGATAGGACATGTTCTGTCAATCCCCGTTGCATCTCAGGCACATTTGCACATCAGGAAGGCATTTTCCACAGTGAGCCAAGGCCTCTGAGCCTCTCCACTGCCACCTTCAGAGCCCTCAGGTCCGTCCATGGGTCCCCCACTTGGCTACCCTAGAGGTCTCTTCCGGGATGCCCAGGACCCTATCAAGCTACCTGGATCTGGTTCTCCTGGAGTGAACCTTTGGGGCCAGCAGGACATTAAGTGCTTCCAGCACTGCTCATAAGGGCCCCACATGAGGCAGGGCAATCAGGACCCCAGAGACAGGCAGACAAAGGGACAGGCTCACTGTGATCCCAGGGTCTTGATATGTCCCCCATAGATTGCATCCATGAAGAGGGGTGGGAAGAGCTCCCTGGGCAGAAACTCCAGATAAGAATAGACCAAGGCATCGTCCCTGAACTGGTGCATTCTCTCCAGGTCCAGGAGCCTACAGAGGTTCTGGACACTCATCCTAACTCTTTTTCAGGAGGAATCTTGTGGAAAATGCCAATGAGCTTATCATCCATGTCAGGCCAAGCAGGGGCACACCTAGGACAATCAATCTTGCAACCCTTCAGACGAATCTACACAGGAGTAAGGTGCTGCTCTGGAAGGGGTGGACATGCCTCCGTTAGGCCACAGGCCATTCAGGCTTCAATGGGCACAAAGCTATAACTCTTTCCCTATTGGATTCAGAATAAGCCTCTCACAAGTACCAATCCAGAGGAAAGGCAACCACCAGCCCATTCAGTTCTATACAGTGCTTTGAGTAATCCAAGTCGCACCTGGAAGCGGATAGCAGGAAGACTGAAAACTCACTCCAGTCTTTATGAGGGGGATGATGTCAGAACATCATTTAGAGCCCTAAATCAATAATAAGAGGAAGATCATGTGGACTAGCACAGCCTCCATCCTCAGTTACCCTAAGATGAATGCCATTTGTGTCTGAACTGTGTAGGTTAAATTCATGAACCAAAACTCCAAAAAGATATTTTAAATACATATGTTAAATGTTTTTAAAATATATTTTAAAATGATAGAAATTAAAGCACTAATTAAATGTTTGAGTTCAGGCAAGACTACACTGAGAGGCAAAATTAAACCTGAAATGTGTTCGTTGGAAAGAACTGATTTTTTTTTTAATACTTTATTCTACATTACAATACTGTATTTGTTTTGCCATACATAACTCTCCCTGCACTAGATATACATGGCACCGTCCAAGATTAGCTAACCACTAGTAAGAGAAGAGTGTCCTTATATGAGGGTGGTAACTTACAGCTCTAATGTGCCTGGTGGGGTGCTCACACCTCAAACCCTGTGAGAAACCCCCTGATGTCTCCAGAGCCAGGAAATTCTGCATCTCTTCTCCAGTGCTCGAGACTTTTATAAGTCTTTTTTTTTTTTAATTTATTTATTTTTTTAATTACAATACTATATTTGTTTTGCCATACGTTGACACGAATCAGCCATAGGTGAACACAATCTCCCAATGCCGAAGCCCCCTCCCACCTCCCACCCCACATCTTCTACTTGAATCATCCTGTGCATCAGCCCCATGCATCCTGCATCCTACATTGAACATAGATTGGCGCTTCGTTTCTTACAAGAAAATATACACGTTTCATTGCCATTCTCCCAAACTATCCCAAACTTTCCCTCTCCCTCTCCCTCAGAGTCCAAAAGTCCACTCTATACCTCTGTGTCTCTTTGTTGTCTCACATATAGGGTCATCATTACTGTCTTCTAAATTCCATATATATGTGTCAGTATACTGTATTGGTGTTTTTCTTTCTGGTTTACTTCACTCTTCAATCTGCTCCAGTTTCATCCATCTCATTAGAACTGAGTCAAATTTATTCTTCTTAAGGGCTGAGTAATACTCCATCGTGTATATGTACCACAGCTTTCTTATCCAATCATCTGCTGATGGACATCTAGGTTGCTTCCATGTCCTGGCTATTATAAACAGCGCTGCAATGAACATTGGGGTACATGTGTCTCTTTCAATTCTGGTTTCCTCAGTGTGTATGCCCAGCAGTGGGATTGCTGGGTCATAAGGCAGTTTTATTTGCAATTTTTTAAGGAATCTCCACACCTTTTTCCATAGTGGCTGTACTAGTTTGCATTCCCACCAACAGTGTAAGATGGTTTCCTTTTCTCCACATCCTCTCCAGCAATTATTGCTTGTAGACTTTTGGATCGCAGCCATTCTGACTGGTGTGAAATGGTACCTCATTGGGTCGGAAGAGTCAATATAGTGAAAATGAGTATACTACCTAAAGCAATCTACAGATTCAATGCAATTCCCATCAAGCTAGCAGCAGTATTTTTCACAGAACTAGATCAAATAATCTCAAGATTTGTATGGAAATACAAAAACCTTGAATAGCCAAAGCAATCTTGAGAAAGAAAAATGGAACTGGAGGAATCAACTTGCCTGACTTCAGGCTCTACTACAAAGCCACAGTCATTAAGACAGTATGGTACTGGCACAAAGACAGAAATATAGATCAATGGAACAAAATCGAAAGCCCTGAGATTAACCCACACACCTATGGACACCTTATCTTCGACAAAGGAGGCAAGAATATACAATGGAGTAAAGACAGTCTCTTTAACAGGTAGTGCTGGGAAAACTGGTCAACCACTTGTAAAAGAATGAAACTAGACCCCTTTCTAACACCATACACAAAAATAAACTCAAAATGGATTAAAGATCTAAATGTAAGACCAGAAACTATAAAACTCCTAGAGGAGAACATAGGCAAAACACTCTCCGACATAAATCACAGCAGGATCCTCTATGATCCAACTCCCAGTATACTGGAAAGAAAAGCAAAGATAAACAAATGGGATCTAATTAAAATTAAAATATTCTGCACAGCAAAGGAAACTATAAGCAAGGTGAAAAGACAGCCTTCTGAATGGGAGAAAACAATAGCAAATGAAACAACTGACAAAAAACTAATCTCAAAGATATATAAGCAACTTATGCAGCTCAACTCCAGAAAAATAAACGATCCAATCAAAAAATGGGCCAAAGAACTAAATAGGCATTTCTCCAAAGAAGACATACGGATGGCTAACAAACACATGAAAAGATGTTCAACATCACTCATTATCAGAGAAATATAAGTCTTTCTTTTCCTATCATCCCTCTGTTCCACTGCTAACCCTATTGGAACTGTATATCTGATTAGATTACAGAGCAACCATTGGATTGACCCTGATTGGATCATCATACTTCTCTAGTTTAGTTGATTGAATCATATACACATCACCAAACAGAGAGTGATGGGGTGGTCAGGTAATCAAGAACCTATTCACTGATTCACTTCACAAATATTGACTGTATTCTACTAATATGGACAGTTATATTCTTGTGGGTCAAGCATGAAAGGGAATACTGATTCCTGCCCTTGGACAAGAAAGAACCAAAGTTGACAGAATCATTGTTGGGGGAATTTTGGTCAAGTCAAAATTAGCAAAATGTCCTTGAATTAAAACAGCTTCATGAAAGCAGTGGTGCTGTCATCAAAGAAAACAAAATACACTCATTCCTGTTTGATGTTTTCACTCAGGGTATTACATAGGAAACATAGGAGATTCTGAGCCTATTCTGGCAGCAAGGGAAGAGCTTTGGGGGATATGACTGGTTTCCTATGCCTAAGCCAACCCTTCTCTGAAGGTGGACAGGTCAAAACCTCTGTGAGAGTAAGAGTGGTTCTGGACATTTTGGAGCTGAGCATTCCTAAAGGGACATCGTGAATAATCCCAACAATGGAAAATAAAGGTTTCTTTTTCATTTTTATATTTTGAGAAACAGAGAAATTTAAATACGTCACTCTGGGTGATATTAAGATAGTAAAAGAGGATTTCCCTGTGGTTCAGTCATAAAAAGTCTGACTGCCAACGCAGGAGACATGGGTTTGATCCCTAGTCTGGGAAGATCCCACATGATGTGAGGCCTATAAACCCGCTTGCCACAACTGTTGAGCCCGTGCTCTAAATCCTGGGAGCCGAAACTACTGAAAGTCAAGCACTCTAGAGTTTGCTTTGCAACAAGAGAAGCCACCTCTGTGAGAAGACTGTGCACCACGACTAGACAGCAGCCCGCTTGCCCCAGCTAGAGAAAAGCAGGAACAACAGTGAAGACCCAAGGCCACAAATAGAAATGCAGTAAATTTCAAGGAAAAAAGACAGGAAAAGAGAGAGGCTCAGAGGAGACACTGTCACCTTAGAGGCTGTTCTTTCCCAGAGAGTTGAGATCAGCACAGCACACTGAGGGTGGGCACTGTGGGCTCTTTGGGAACTTGGAATCAGAGAAGAAATAAACCTGCTTCAGTCCCCAATAACCCTGTCATCCAGAGGTTTTCTTTAAATTGTTGTTGTTGTCATTGTTTTGTCTCACTGAGGACACTTTCCAGATGACTATTTCCCCAACCATTTTCCAGGAGTCTTAGAGGTCAAATAAATAATAATTTCACTGGCCCCTTTTCTACTGTATGTAGATGACTACTGTTTCCTCAGACCTAGCTAAATTCATGCAGATTCTGATCAAGGTGACCATTAGGCCCAGAAATAAAATTCTGCTATTTTTATTCATAAATACCAACATCTTTTCTGCACTTAACATCGAAGCTCTTATTGGTGTTAGCATACGACCACGTTCAGGGATGATTCCCACTTTGGGACACGTCATACAAGGATTTCTTTGAAGTTGAACGTCACATGCAAAGGGAGACCCTTTCTACATCTATAAGAGTTTTCCATGCCTCTCACCCACCCTAGTTATTTGATGCCTGAACAATTCTTATACACCTCTGCTCACCAAGGTGAAGACTCCCTGAAGGGTGTTCTCTGTCTTAGTCACTTTGGGGAAGATCATTTTCATCATATTTCTCTCATGTATATACATGACCTTCACACAAAATAGCATTAAAGTGGATTCTACTCAAGTGACATTCTATTTTATTTTTTTAATTAACCAATACAATATTGTAAAATAATCAAGTGACATTTTAAACATAAACATGATGAAAAAGAATATATATGTGTGTAACTGAGTCACTTTGCCCTACCGTTAAGATGAGACACAATAATTAAACTAAAATTATTTTCATTTGTGTGTTTAGAAAGTGAAAGTGAAGTCGCTCAGTCATGTCCGACTCTTTGCAACCCCATGGACTGTAGCCCACCAGGCTCCTCCGTCCATGGGATTCCCCAGGCATGAATACTGGAGTAGGTTGCCGTTTCCTTCTCCAGGGGATCTTCCCAACCCAGGGATCAAACCCAGGTCTTCTGCATTGCAAGCAGAGGCTTTAACCTCTGAGCCACCAGATGTTTTAACCTATTGTGTTTATTTTTAATTGTATGTTTAAGTAAAAACACAATGTTTTAACTATACTTCAGTAAATACTTTTTTTTAAAATTAAACCTGGGACTTCTGTGGCAGTCCATTTAAGAATCTACTTTACAATGCAGGGGATGCCAGTTCAATGAGGAATATCTCTCATGCCACAGGGCAACTAAGCCCATGAGGAGCAACCACTGAGCCCATAAACGAGAGCCGCCACCACAAGGAGAAGCCGAGCACTGCGATGAAGAGCAGCCGTGTGCACTACAAGTAGAGAAAGTAGCAAGGAAGGCCTAGAACAGCCCAAACCAAATCAATCAATCAATCAACCAGAAAACAGTCTCTGAAGAAAGCTCATGGGCTGATATGCGCTCTGCCACATTGGCCAGATTCCAAGCGCGTCATTCTCGGGCATGCGGGAATCTGGGGCTATTCAGAAGGACCTTTCCTGCCTGAGCTGTCATCAGCTGTGGCAAAGAAAATCATAGACAGACATGGAGTTAAGTAAAATCATAGACAGACACAGAGTTAAGTGTTGAAGACAAATTTTATTCAGCATTATGACAATAGACGGCCAAATGGGCTTCTTTTGAAATTCCAAGTTTGATAATTGTGCACAGTTAGGAAAAGCCAGCATGATGAAATATTTTTTTCAGAATTCTCACCTTACATATATAAAAGCCCTTTTGGAGTAACTTGCATTTATTTCCCTGTTTCTTTGAGATGTAATTGTTCTACCTGATCTTAGGTGCTTATGACTTTGTAAACAAAGATGAAGGATTTATCTTTTTCTTTCTAGCTTATTCCTCTAAAATTTGGTTTCTCCAGCTCCCCTGTGGACTTGATGAATTACTACCACCACATGACAATTGATTTTCACCACTCATTATTTACTTTGTTCTAACTTGTTTACAAACTGTTTGTCTTGTGCCTCTCTTCACTCTATTGTTAATTTATAAATGTAATGAGCTATATACCTTATACCCATCTACTTTATAAAATTAGTGTCTTCTGCACTACACAGTGGGAACCCAGGCTTCTAACATAGCTAAATATCTTGAGGCCATGAATCATATCTAAAACCACATAGAGAATATTAGCAATAGTACATATCTAGATATGAGAAGGGGGAACAAGGGAAAATATTTTCTGCATCATTATAGACTAGTAAGACAGGAGATCCGGAGAATCTTAAGAAATATTTTATAATGAATCTGCAGCTGATTGATGGAGAGAGTAGGGAGCTGAGGATAGAAATGGCCAACTATAAGTTATATGGTGTATATTACAGACACTTTGTTATACATCTTGATATGCCGAAGTCAAAACATACTCTACTAGTCTTCTTCAATAGGGAAGACCAATAGTAGGTATGGGAAGAGAATGATACTGTTATTGACATGACCTAGCCTTCAAAAGACATACTTCTGAAATGTGGTATAAATGTAAAAACCATGTTTCATGCCTGTATGATTTTAGTATTTTTCTCATAGGAATATGCATGTAAGCACCCACTCTTGACGAGGATGTGCTGTTGAGGACCGCTGAGTGTGTTTCCTTTGCTGTTTGTATTAACTCACAGAACTAAATAAGGAAACCAGGAAGAAAAAAATATAGCTAGGGAATGATGGAGTTTCAGATCATAGGCAACAGAGTGCTTCCACCCCACCAGTAACTGGAAATCCATGAGATGTAAATACAGAAAGCAGAATAATATGGATGGCATTTATCATTTACATTGAAGGTCTCTTTATTTCTGATCATTTCTACAACTGTGCATACAGAAATAACTCAAACATGTGTGTCTCAGAATGAATCTGCCAAAAATTCAGTTTCATATTTGACTCTATAAACACATCTCTATAAAGGTCACATCAATTTCACGAGTCAACACACCCTTTCGGAATTCTGCACACCTGCTGGATCACGTTTTCTCAATCACACTGGGCTAATATCAGAAACCAGGGCTGTGTTTTCCCTTCATAATGGATGTATGTCCTAGATTTCGGCTTTCAAGTGTCGAGAAGAAAGCTTCTGATAGAAGCAACCGACTAGGCAGGGTATTACAGAATTATGTGTTGGGACTCAGGTGACCACACATGTCATCACCACAGTGAGGACAGGGGCTGGGGCTAACCCAAATCTTCCTGGGACGTTCTAAGTTTGTAAGGACCACCCTCAGCTCAGCCTTTATCTGAGCAAGTCTCTCCAAATGAAGGACACCCATAGAGCTGTAACTCTCCCGAGGGGCCGGATAAAGCTCTAGGCTTAAATCAGGGAGCCTGTCAGTATGACGCAGGAGGCTCTCCAGGACAGCCATGGAGAAAAGGTTTCCACACATGGTGAGGACCCTGAGCTGGGAGCAGTGGCTCAAGGCTGGCAGAAAGGCCGTGACGTGGACATCTGTGATCCCACACAGGTTTAAGTCCAGTTCTTCCAGAGTGCCTGCAACTTTCTCCAGTAGAACTTGAAGGAGCTCGGGACTAAAGTCGGTCAGGGTAACACCACTAAGATTCAGGCCCTTCAGCTGACAGATTTTTGGACACCAGGACAGATGGGTCAGGTCTGATTCTGTAAGCAGGCAGTTGGTGATTGAGATGTTATCCAAAGGGGTCTTCAGGCACCTGGGGGGGGGGTGGGGGGTGGTGAGAAACAAGCAATTAGATGAGGGAAACCAAAGTGGCAGGTGAGTTCCAGAGAAGTCAATGATTGGCCCAAAGGTGATAAAGTTCAATATCCAGAATGCCCAGTCTCATTCTAGGCTGAGTCCTGCCATTTTCTTAGTGTGACTGGATCACGTTCACATGATCTTGAAAGCCATCTTTCCTTATCTGTCAAGCAGAGCACAGTACACTCTACTTCCTTAGCAAGATGAATGGAGATAATGGAACGCACTAGAACATGATCAGAGGAGAGCGTGACACAAAGTGTCCATCAGGGTGGACATCGCTGAGTGTTAGTTATGGAAGATGAGATAAGAAATGCCTTTCATTTAGATTGCCACTCTACAGGTGACCTGCAGGTGCATATACCTGTGGCCAGGTGAGGCTCTTGGAATACATGCAGAAACAAAAGACCCCACATCACGCCCTGGGGCTGCCAGTCTTTAGAGACTCCCAGCCCTATGACATCTACAAACTTTCTATTACTTTTTATATTCTTTTGGCTTTGCTTTGTTACCATCATCTCCATAACCATGCATTTCCTGTATATTAATTACCTTATATGCAACAAAAGGCCACCTGTTACTGACTTGGACTTTAAAACAGGCGCCTTGTGGTCACAGGTTAGTGACTAGGGAGTTTCTTTTCACAATACTCAGGCTGATGTGATTTTACCTTTTCAATGCCCCCTGCACTTACTTATTTCATAAATCTTCAGAACAGAGAAATCTCTCCCCAAAGAAGAAATCACACACACATATCTGCACTAGATCTATGCCCCCTAACTTGTGGGTTCCCAGCATGGTGTCCCTTCCCAGAGCTTCTGTAACAGGTTCACTCCATCTGGATTGCCGTGCTTCTGTAACACTGTGTTTCACAGTGGAGCAGCAGATGAGACACTGCCCTTAATATTCTACCATTGTGTCCACTGTTAGTCAGTCACTGGCAGAGCCTCACCTGAGCATCTGGTCCAGACGGCCTTCAAGGAAGGACGGAGCTTCCATGTGGAGGTCCCGGAGGTTCCGCAGGTTCTGCAGCTGGAGGATCTGAGAGGTCAATTGCAGAAGATCCTGATTGTCCTGCTCCTCAACAGCAGACCCATGAATGTGGGAAAGAATGAGACTCTGAACATTGCTCATCTGACCCAGGAGAGGAGCAAACTTGGCCAGGGTCGACAGCTTCTGGGTGAAACTCAGTTTCACCTTCTGTACACAGTCCAGCTTCACCATCCTGAGAACTTTCTTCATATTTTCCTTTGACATTGAGATAATCTTCATCTTCTTACAGCACAGGTGTATGGAGGCTTTTCTCTGCTCTACCCACCTGAAGAGGTAGGTAAGGAATTTCTCCAGGGGCTTTTTCATAAGACAAAGTTCTATGTACACTTCTAAGGGAGTCAAGGGGTGCCTTATCCTGGACATGTCCTCAACCACTGGGGCCAACAGTGAGCTTGAGAGCATGTGGTCCTTGCCTCCAGACCACATGTTCCAGAAGTCCTTGTCAGTATTCCTTAAGTCCAGCACCCGCAGCTTGCACCTCCTGTGGGGAAACAGCAGATAGATGGGGTGAAATTCTTCAAAATTCACACTGATTGAACCCACAGCCTCAGAGTTCAGGCAACATTCCATCTCCCTGTCTGTGCTGTTACTTCACATTCCAGCTCTCACTTGCTATTGTTTATTTCCTT
Organism: Nanger dama; assembly: GCA_917880005.1. Taxonomy (NCBI): domain Eukaryota; kingdom Metazoa; phylum Chordata; class Mammalia; order Artiodactyla; family Bovidae; genus Nanger; species Nanger dama. The sequence goes on along the minus strand of CAKJTW010000201.1, from coordinate 81,418 downwards.
TCTCGCTCCCTCTCTCCCAGTTTTTTTTTCCTCTTCCACCATTCCTATTATGTTTTTGTAAGGGATTTCCCAAAATGATCTCAGCAATTCTCAAGGCCTCTGAGCTTTTTCAGAAGCCTCTGGTCCACTGCTTGGTCAACCACTCTGCCTGGCACGAGATGTCTCTTCCAGGACATCCAAGACCCTGCCAGGCTCCCTGGATCTGACTCACCTGGGGTGAACTTTCTGGGCAAGCAGGGCATCAAGGCCATCCAGCACTGCTTGTAAGGTTCCTTGGTGAGGCTTTTGCATCAGGCCCCCAGAAGCAGGCGGGCAAAGGGCCAGGCCAGCACTATGGCCTTCAGGATCTCCCTGCGTCGGCCAAAGACGGCAGCCATGAAGAGTGGTGGGTAAAGCTCTCTGGGCATATACTCCAAAGAGGAGATGGCTGAGGGCTCATCTCTCAGCAGGCCACTTGCTGCAAAGATCACAAGTCTAGGAGGGCTGTGAACACTCATCCTGACTCTTCTCTGAATAGAATCCTGGGAAACTGCAAGAAGACAAGGCATACATCTCAGAACAATTATAATCATCAGGGTAGTCTCTCTCCCCACACTTCAGAGAAATCAAATCAGGACCACAGCCATTGCTCTGGCAATGATGAACCAGAATGGAAGAACTCAGTGTGTCTGGATTCCAGTCTGGGTTTGTGGCCCTAAAGCCAGAGCTCTCCCCATCCTGCCACTAGAGAAAGAATCTAACAAGTTCCAGGAAGGAAGAAAGCCAACCAGTGGCTCATGTTTCCATCCATTGCTTTCCTTAATGCATTTACCTCTTGAGTGTCTGCACCAGGAGACTGAACAAGCTGACTCCCTTTGTTTTTCTGGTGAAAAAATAAACTATTGCTTAAAGGGCAAACTATGGGGACCGGAGTTCATGTGTAACACAGCTTCCATCCTGATTTCCCAAAGTCAACTTAGCTGGGAAAGTTTAAGGAGATACTTGTAAAGGGAATGCCATTTGTGTACAGAGTGAAAACCTTAAATGTAAAGAAATAGCATCTCAAACAGATGTCTTTAAAAAGAAAAACTGCTGGTTAAGACTTTTAAATAATACAAATCAAAGCACAAATCAAAATGTTTAGGATGGAAGCAAAAATACGCTTTGAGGCAAAAAGATAGATTTAAATTTAACCAAAAGAAGAGAAAAAGGGAAACTCTCCATGCCATGTCAAACTGCATCCTACATTCACTGCATGCTGGCCATTGGCAGAACATCCCTCACAGAGGTTAACTCACCAGGTCTGATGTGGTCTAGGTGGAGGGTGCTGCTCAGACCTCAGATTTGGTGGAGAACACAAGGAGAGACTCCAGAGCGAGAAGCTTCTGCATCTATTACTTGGTGCTTGGGCATTTTATGGAACTTTTTAACCACATCTGCTCTTTCAACTGCTAACTTCCAATCAGTAGGCATTACCTGATTGGATTCCAGAGCCCCCTCTGGTTCACGCTGATTGGGTTCCTGCTAGTCTCCAGATCAATTGATTGAGTCATATCATCATTCAAGAGAAAGAGAAAGAATTGGGGGAGGGGAGATCTAGGACTTATTCAGTGATTCACTCCACAAAATTGGTTGAATTTTGCTAATATGTCCAGTGAAATAAAGACATGATTACTCCTTGGGAGAAAAGTTATGACCAACCTAGACAGAATATTAAAAACCAGAGACATTACTTTGCCAACGAAGGTCCATCTAGTCAAGTCTATGATTTTTCCAGTGGTCATGTATGGATGTGAGAGTTGAACTATAAAGAAAGCTGAGCACCAAAGAATTGATGCTTTTGAACTGTGGTTTTGGAGAAGACTCTTGAGAGTCCCTTGGACTGCAACAAGATCCAACCAGTCCATCCTAAAGGAAATCTGTCCTGAATGTTCATTGGAAGGACTGATGCTGAAGCTGAAACTCCAATACTTTGGCCACCTGATGTGAATAGCTGACTCATTGGAAAATATCCTGATGCTGAGAAAGATGGAAAGCTGGAGGAGAAGGGGTTGGACTACGGAGAATGAGATGGTTGGATGGCATCACCGACTCAATGGACATGAGTTTGAGTAAGCTCTTGGAATCGGTGATGGACAGGGAGGCTTGGTGAGCTGCAGTCCATGGGGTCGCAAAGAGTCGGACATGACTGAGGTACTGAACTGAACTGAATATGGACAGTTGTATCCCTGGGTACAAGAAAGGGAAGGGATTATGGGCTCCTGTTGCTCAGTAGCTCAGTCATGTGCAACTCTTTGTGACCCATAGACTGCAGAATGACAGACTTCCCTGTCCTTCACCATTTCATGGAGTCCATTGAGTCAGTGATACCATATAATCATCTCATCCTCTGTCATCTTCTAGTGCCTTCAATTTTTCCCTATGTCAGGATATTTCCAATGAGTCAGCTCTTCGCATTAGTTGGTCGATGTATTGGAGCTTCAGGTTCAGCATCAGTCCTTCCAATGAATATTCAGGGTTGATTTCTTTTAGGATTGACTGGCCTCATCTTGCAGTTCAAGGGAATCTTAAGAGTCTTCTCCAATACCACAGGTCAAAGGCATCAATTCTTTGTTGCTCAGTGTTTTGTTTTGGGTTTTTTTTTTTTTTTTTTTATCCAGCTCTCAAATCCATATGTGAGTACTGGAAAAGCCATAGCTTTGACTAGATGGACCTTTGTCAGCAAAGTAATATCTCTGCTATTAATATACTGTCTAGGTTTGCCATTGTTTTTCTTCCGAGGGGCAAATATCTTTTAAATTCATGGCTGCAGTCCCATTCCACAGTGATTTTGGAGCTCAGGAAAATAAAGTCTGTCACTGTTTCCATTGTTTCCCCATCTATTTGCCATGAAGTGATGAGACTGGATGCCATGATCTTTGTTTTTTGAATACTGAGCTCTAAGCCAGCTTTTTCACATTCCTTGTTTACTTTCATCAAGAGGCTCTTTAGTTCCTCTTCACTTTCTGCCATTAGAGTGCTGTCATCTGCATATATGAGCTGATTGATATTTCTCCCAGCAATCTTGATTACAGCTTGTGCTTCATCCAGCCTGATATTTCACATGATTAAAAACCACTTACTCCTTGGAAAAAAGTTATGACCAACCTTGATAGCCTATTCAAAAGCAGAGGCATTACTTTGCCGACTAAGGTCTGTCTAGTCAAGGCTATGGTTTTTCCAGTAGTCATGTATGGTTGTGAGAGTTGGACTGTGAAGAAGGCTGAGCGCTGAAGAATTGATGCTTTTGAACTGTGGTGTTGGAGAAGACTCTTGAGAGTCCCTTGGACTGCAAAGAGATCCAACCAGTCCATTCTAAAGGAGATCAGCCCTGGGTTCCCTTTAGAAGGAATGACGCTAAAGCTAAAACTCCAGTACATTGGCCACCTCATGCAAAGAGTTGACTCACTGGAAAATACTTTGATGCTGGGAGGGATTGGGGGTAGGAGAAGAAGGGCACGACAGAGGATGAGATGGCTGGATGGCATCACTGACTTGATGGGCATGAATCTGAGTGAACTCTGGGAGTTGGTGATGGACAGGGAGGCCTGGCGTGCTGCGATACATGGGGTCGCAAAGAGTAGGACACGACTGAGTGACTGAACTGAACTGAACTCAGCATAGAAGTTAAATAAGCAGGGTGACATATACAGCCTGGATGTACTTCTTTCTCAATTTGGAACCAGTCCATTGTTCCATGTCCGGTGTGGCTTCTTGACCTGCATACAGGTCTCTCCGGAGGCAAGTAAGGTTGTCTGGTATTCTCATCTCTTTAAGAATTTCCACAGTTTATCATGATCCACACAGTCAATACCTGCACTTTGGTGTAATCAGTGAAGCAGATGTTTTCCTGGAATTCTCTAGTCTTTTCTAAGATCCAGTGAATGTTGGCAATTTGATCTCAGGTTCCTCTGCCTTTTCTAAATCCAGTTTGAACATCTGTAAGCTATCAATTCACATACTGTTGAAGCCTAGCTTGTTAGATTTTGAGCTTTACCTTGCTACCATGTGAAATGAGTGCCAATTGTGTGATAGTTTGAATACTCTTTGGCATTGCCTTTCTTTGGGACTGGAATGAAAACTGACCTTTTCCAGTTTGGTGGCCACTGCTGAGTTTTCCAAATTTGCTGACTTATTGACTGCATCACTTTAACAGTCTCATCTTTTAGAATTTGAAAGAGCTTAACTAGAATTCCATTATCTCCACTATTTTTGTTGACAGTGAAGCTCCCTAAGGCCCACTTGACTTTGCATTCCAGGATGTCTAACTCCAGGTGAGTGATCACACCATCACGGCTATCTGGGTCATTAAGAGATTTTTTTGAATAATTCTCCTGTGTATTCTTGCTGCCTCTCCTTAATATATTCTGCTTCTGTTAGGTCCATACCATTTCTGTCCTTTATTATGCCCATCTTTGCATGAAATGTTCCCTTGGTATTTCTAATTTTCTTGAAGAGATCTCTAGTCTCTCCTGCTTTATTATTTTCTTCTCTTAATATTATTTTTTTTCACTTTTCATTTTAAATGGATTTCTTATGTCTCCTTGCTATTTTCTGGAACTCTGCATTCAGATGGCTATATCTTTCCTTTTCTCCCTTGCCTTTCACTTCTCTTTTTCTCAGCTATTTTTAAGGCCTCCTCAGACAACCATTTTGCCTTTTAGCATTTCATGGGGATAGTTTTGCTTGCTGCCTCCTGTACAATGTTACAAACCTCTGTCCATAGTTCTTCAAATACTTTATCTATCAGATCTATCCCCTTGAATCTGTTCATTTCCACTGTATAATCATGGGTCTCCCCTGATAGCTCAGTTGGTATAGAATCTCTCTGCAATGCAGGAGACCCAGTTTAATTCCTGGGTCCAGAACATCCACTGAAGAAGGGATAGGCTATCCACTCCAGTATTTTGGAGCTTCCCTTGTGGCTCAGCTGGTAAAGAATCTACCTGCAATGTGGGAGATCTGGGCTTGATCTCTGGGTTGGGAAGATACCCTGGAGAGGTGAAAGGCTCCCCCACTCCATTATTCTGGCCTGGACAATTCCATTGACTATATTGTCCATCGGTCTCAAAGAATCGGACATGACTGAGTGACTTTCACTTTCACTGCATAATCATAAACGATTTGATTTAGGTCATACCTGAATGACCTAGTGGTTTTCCCTACATTCTTCAATTTGAATTTGAATTCAGCAAGAAGTTCATGATCTGGCCACAGTCAGCTCCCAGACCTGTTTTTGCTGGCTATATAGAGCTTCTCCAATTTTGACTACAAGGAGTATGATATATCTGATTTTGGTATTGACTATTTGGTGATATCCATGTGTAGAGTCTTCTCTTGGGTTAATGGCAAAGTGTTTGCTATGATCGTGTGTTCTTTTGACAAGACTCTATTAGCCTTTGCCTGCTTCATTTTGTACTGCAAGGCCAAACTTGCCTGTTACTCTAGGTTTCTCTTGACTTCCTACATTTTCATTCTAGTCCCTTGTGATGAAAATGTCATCTTTTGGGGGTGTTAGTTCTAGAAGGTCACATGGGTCTTCATAGAACCATTCAACTTCAGTTTTCAGCATTAGTGGTTGAGGCATTAGTTCAGTTCTGTCACTCAGTTGTGTCCAGATCTTTGTGACCCCCATGGACTGCAACATGCCAAGTTTCCCTGTTCATCACCAACTGCTGGAGCTTGCTCAAACTCATGTTCATCACAGGACATATTCATGGTTGGGGCATACACTTGGATTATTTTGATGTTGAATGCTTTTCTTTGGAAAAAAGCTGAGATCATTCTGGCATTTTTGAGACTACACCCAAGTACTGCACTTCAGACTCTTTTGTTGACTTTCTACAAAAAGATTCTTGCCCACAGTAGTAGATATAATGTTCACCTGAATTAAATTTTCCCATTCCTCTCATAGCTGAAGGGATAAGAAGGACGCCTCTAATTGTCAAACCACATAAATGTTGGAAATGGTTGTGATATTAGTGGAAATGTGGACATTTCAAAATTCAGGATGGGGATGTTCCTCTGGGATCACAGTTACTATGAGATCAAAAAGAAGATTGTTTTAAATTTGAAATGAATTTTCTGAAAATAACTTGAGGCCTGATATGGAAGCTACAAAAGTGATCAGACTCCTAGTTGGTCATCCTTGAGTATGTGGGAATCTGGGGGATACTTGAAGAATGCTTCCTGCCTGAGCAGTAATCAGCTGAGGGAGTTGTTTCCAAGAAAAATCAGACACAGACACAGATGTAAGTGGCTACATCAAATTTTATTTAGGACAATGATAATACAGACAAGGATACCCTAGCATTTCAGATCATCCAACTTCAACAGATGCAGATGGTAGGGACTCACAACACAGAAGCCATGTGTTTCTTGGCTGGTAATTTCCTATGAGGAGGAATCAGGAAGGATCTTGGCTGAACCAAGCTAATAGATTTTTGCTGAGGGCAGACCAGCTGAACTGGATACTAATAATAGGCAGTGAGGAAGTTTGATCAGATTATTGGGGAGAGCAGATATCAACAGTGGGTTTTTTTGCTGAACTGACTTAGAATTATTATTCAAACTGGAATTTACAAGGAAGCCCTCTGATAATTCGAGGAGAAGGATCATGAGCCTGAATAAATTTTCGTGAAACAATGCCTTCCCTGCCTCATTTATGTAACCCAGTGAGCAGGTGCATCTAGTGGTTCCACATGACGTCTTCTCCTACACTTTCCTTTGGGGACAAATATTTCACTTGCCACATCAGTAAATGAAGGTTATTGCAGCCCAAAAGCCCTCATCCACTGCAGCCCCAAGACAGTGTGCCCTGAGGGCAGTTCAAGGAGATGAAGGTTGGTGTCCTGAAGTGGTCATCGTGCACATCACATGGATGACTTCAATAAGCCCAGACTCTTGCCTCTTTCCACACAGAGAAAAAAAATATAAAAATTTAAAAAAAAATTTACTAATCCGTGCAAGGGATACTGGTTGGATCCCTGGTTTGGGAAGGTCCCACAGGCTGTGGAGCAACTAAGCCCAGGCCCCACAATCACCAGACTAGAGCCTGGGAGCCGTGACTACTAAAGTGCACACACCCTGGGACCATGCTCTGCAATGAAAGAAGTCACCGAAATGAGAAACCAATGCATTTCTACTAGAGACTGGCCTCTGCTGTCTACAACAAGAGAAAGGCTGTGCTTAGCAAGGAAGACCCAGCACAGCCAAAATAAGTAATTTTTAAAATTAGAAAAATAAATAAATAAAATTTAAAATGCATGAAAATTAGTGAGATGTATCATTTTTATCATATGCAATAATCTTTTGATGTTTTCTGATTTTTTTTTACACTAAATGATCTTATATACTATGGCTTCCCTTATAACTTTTTATTTTTCTCCTTATAACTTTTGAACAGTTCCTTAAAGCTATCTGAGAAGCCACCTTTCTGGCTATAATCTGTAGTTACCAAATAAAACATACTTCTCATGTTTTAGGTTGTGTATTTATTGTCATTTGATATGCTCTTCCGAGACCTTTCCCAAACACACATGTCCTGGCCCCACTCACCTAAGTTCCAGGAGTTAGATGGAAACTGTAAATGAAAACGTTAGCCACTCCCTGAAAGTAGAGAGAGATTTTATTTGGTAGCGATGTTTAGGACCCAAGCACAGGAGACAGATTCTCAGTAGCTCTGAGAAAACTGCTCCAAGAAGGCAAGAGGGGGAATCATGTGATAAAATGTGTAAAAAGGAAGAAGGCAGTCTGAACATCAAAGATTGCTGTCGTTCAGTCACTCAGTCCAGTCCAGTCCAGACTTTGCAATTGCAGGGGCTGCTATAAGAAAAATCAGATTTCAAATGAAGGAATTTAGCATACTACATATGGGAAGATGCTAACCTCTAGGCTTATTGAATTCATTCCTTTCATATGCATCTCAGCTCTCTGGGGCCAATCTTCTTTACTTGTTCAATTTAAGGAGTGGTAGATACCCTAGATGGCTCCTTCTTTCAACCCCTGAGCTCCTCAGCGATCACCATGGGGAGCAGTGACATCTGTTGGATTGGAGGTCTGGGAACCCTCATTCACATTTTGATGCCAGAAATCTCTGGTGACTCTGTCATTTCTTGTTTATTTCAATAATATTGTGAACCAAAAACTGCTCTAAATATAATGTCTACCATCCTAAAGGAAATCAGTCCTGAATATTCATTGGAAGGACTGATGCTCAAGCTGAAGCTCCAATACTTTGGCCACCTGATGCAAAGAACTGACTCATTTGAAAAAAACCCTGTTGCTGGGAAAGATTGAAAGCAGGAGGAGAAGGGGACGACAGAGGATGAGATGGTTGGGTGGCATCTCCGACTCAACAGACATCAGTTTGAGGAAACTTCAGGAGTTGGTGATAGACAGGAGGCCTGGCCTGCTGCAGTCCACGGGGTCACAAAGGGTTGGACATAACTGAGCAACTGAACAGAACTGAACTGAATTATTAAAAATAATCTTGGAAATTTTTTGACTTAAATTTTATTGATCTACACATTTTTTAAAGAAACAATTCTTGTTCATTTTATGGTTAAAGTCAGTTTTTAAATCTCATTTGTTTTCTGAGGCTTCTAAGCAAGTACAATATAATTTTTTTACCCACATGACTTCTTAAAAATAGTATATTGCCTCAATAACCTCTAGAGAAATTTGCATATAAACCACTGTGTAAATATTTATACTCAATATTACCAGAAGAGAGAATTTTTTAAATATTTAATTATTGGGGTCTTAGTCATGGACCCAGGATCTTTGATCTTCCTTGTGATCCTGTGTGTGGATATTGTGTGTATGTGTGTGCACATTTATATGTTCAGTTGACTCCAACTCTTTGAGACTCCATGGACCACATGGCATCCCATGTGAGCCCCATGACAAGGCTCCTCTGGTCATGGAATTTTCCAGGTGAGAGTACTGGAGTAGGGAGCTATTTCTTTCTCCAGGGGTTCTTCCAAACCCAGGGACAGAACTCATGTCTTCTGTGCTCCTGCACTGGCAGGCAGATTCTTTGTCACTGGACCACCTGGGAAATCTGAGGAATCATTCAGTTGTGGCATGCAAACACTTAGTTTCAGGATATGAAATATAGATCCCTGACCAGGGATTGAACCAGGGCCCATTGTGCTGGGAGCATGGAGTCATACACACTGGATCACCAGGGAAGTTCGAAGGCAGCCAGGTTTATTGAAAATTCTAAAGTATACAGTCCTGATTACAAAACTGATTTTTATTCTGAGGTGCTGTGGCCAGCACAGCAGGTAGGGATTCAAAGTGGTCAATGCACAGTTTGGAAAAAAGAAACTAAAGACAGAATTAAAGTTTCAAAGATGGAACTGGGGGAATCAAGTCCTCTTGGATCAAGAGCCCTATTCTTTGGAGCCGGGTCACTTTTATTTAGTGTCTTGGCATGCAGAAAGTATCTGATGTGCTATGATAAAATCAGTTCTGTGTCCCCGGTCATGTCTCACATGGCTATATTTGCCTTTATTTTTTTCCCATGGGTTTTTTTTTTTTTATGGTTTAGCCAGAGCAACAGATGGCAGACTATTAACCCCAGCACTCTGGTCTGATCTATGAGCAGTTGGCCTAGAGACCTGAGGCTCAGAATGTCTATCACTGAAGATGAATCCAGTCTCTCCTACTCCCTCCCACCCCCAGCCTCCACCCCACCCCCACCTCCTGCACTGTCTACTGGAACAGCCTGGATGAATCCTGATTCATCAGTGAGCACATGATATATGTGAGTCCAATTTCAGTACCTAGGTTTTGCTTTCCTCTGTTGTAAGCAACAGTGGTTAAGTTGAAGGGATAAAGACTCATGCTATTCATGAGGAGGGAGAAGACTGTAAAAAAATTATGGAGTGCTTACATAATAATGATCTCTTGTTCAACAACTCCAGAGCCCAGTCCTCAATAGGCAATATCTCATTTTGTGAAAGTCACTCAGTCATGTCTGACTCTTTGTGATGTCATGGACTATACAGTCCATGGAATTCTCCAGGCCTGAACACTAGAGAGGGTAGCCTTTCTGTTCTCCAGGGGATCTTCCCAACCCAGGGCTCAAATCCACGTCTTTCAAATGGATTATTTACCAGCTTAGCCACCAGAGAAGCCAATATATATATATATATATATATTGAATGCTTCATGAATTTGTGTGTCATCCTTGTGTAGGGGCCATGACAAACTCTGTATCATTTAAATTTCAGTATATGTGCTACCAAAGCGAGAGAAAATATCTCGTTGGATCCTACTAAAAATCCCATAAACTGTATGTGCATCATTATATTCACTGTGGGGGAACCAAAGTTCTGCCTAAGGTCCTCCCAGCCCTATATCCCCTTCCATCAGAGCAGAAACAATTGCAGCCTCTGAATCCTTAGCAGGGAAACTTTATTTTGCTGCACTTGTTTAGATGCACTGTGAAGCTTAAATTTATGTGTCAACTTCACTGTGAGTTGAGATGCCCAGATCACAGGTCAAAGATTAACGCTAGGAGAATCTGCAAGAGAACTCCTGGAAGAGATTAGCATTGAAATCAGTAATTGAATTAAGACATCAGCTCTCACCAGTGTGGGTGGACATCACTTTATGCTCTAGGGGCTTGAATGGAAAAAGGGCAACTGTTCTCCCTCTCTCTTTTCTTGGTCATGAATACTGGAGCTTCTAGCTCTGGAACCTGGAAACGCCAGTACATTTAAAATTGATATCACCTAAAGCACAAATCCCTCAGAAGAAATGGAGTAGCCATCATGGTCAACAAAAGTCTGAAATGCAGTACTTGGATGCAATCTCAAACATGACAGAATGATCTCTGTTTGTTTCCAAGGCAAACCATTCAATATCACAGTTATCCAAGGCTATGCCCCAACTAGTAATGCTAAAGAAGCTGAAGTTGAATGGTTCTATGAAGACCTATAAGACCTTTTAGAACTAACACCCAAAAAAGATACCCTTTTCATTATAGGGGACTGGAATGCAAAAGTAGGAAGTCAAGAAACACCTGGAGTAACAGGCAAATTTGGCCTTGGAATGTGGAATGAAGCAGGGCAAAGACTAATAGAGTTTAGCCAAGAAAATGCACTGGTCATAGCAAACGCCCTCTTCCAACAACACAAGAGAAGACTCTACACATGGACATCATCAGATGGTCCACACTGAAATCAGACTGATTATTTTCTTTGCAGCCAAAGATGGAGAAGCTCTATACAGTCAACAAAATAAGACCAGGAGCTGACTGTGGCTCAGATCATGAACTCCTTATTACCAAGTTCAGATTTAAATTGAAGAAAGTAGGGAAAACTGCTAGACCATTCAAGTATGACCTAAATCAAATCCCTTATGATTATACAGTGGAAGTGAGAAATAGATTTAAGGGCCTAGATCTGATAGATAGAGTGCCTGATGAACTATGGAATGAGGTTTGTGACATTGTACAGGAGACAGGGATCAAGACCATCCCCATGGAAAAGAAATGCAAAAAAGCAAAATGGCTGTCTGGGGAGGCCTTACAAATAGCTATGAAAAGAAGAGAGGCAAAAAACAAAGGAGAAAAGGAAAGGCGTAAGCATCTGAATGCAGAGTTCCAAAGAATAGCAAGAAGAGATAAGAAAGCCTTCTTCAGCGATCAATGCAAAGAAATAGAGGACAAGAACAGAATAGAAAAGGCTAGAGATCTCCTCAAGAAAATTAGAGATACCAAGGGAACATTTCATGCAAAGATGGGCTCGATAAAGGACAGAAATGGTATGGACCAAACAGAAGCAGAAGATATTAAGAAGAGGTGGCAAAAATACACAGAAGAACTGTACAAAAAGATCTTCATGACCCAGATAATCACGAAGGTGTGATCACTCCTCTAGAGCCAGACATCCTGGAATATGAAGTCAAGTGGGCCTTAGAAAGCATCACTACAAACAAAGCTAGTGGAGGTGATAGCATTCCAGCTGCGCTATTTCAAATCCTGAAAGATGATGCTGTCAAAGTGCTACACTCAATATGCCAGCAAATTTGGGAAATTCAGCAATGGCCAAAGGAAAAGGTCACTTTTCATTCCAATCCCAAAGAAAGGCAATGCTAAAGAATGCTCAAATTACTGCACAATTGCACTCATCTCACACGCTATTGAAGTAATGCTCAAAATTCTCCAAGCCAGGCTTCAGCAATATGTGAACTGTGGACTTCCAGATGTTCAAGCTGGTTTTAGAAAAGGCAGAGGAAGCAGAGATCAAATTGTCAACATCCACTGGATCATGGAAAAAGCGAGAGAGTTCCAGAAAAACATCTATTTCTGCTTTATTGACCATGCCAAAGCCTTTGACTGTGTGGATCACAATAAACTGTGGAAAATTCTGAAAGAGATGGGAATACCAGACCACCTGACCTGCCTCTTGAGAAACCTGTATTCAGGTCAGGAAGAAACAGTTATAACTGGACATGGAACAACAGACTGGTTTCTAATAGGAAAAGGAGTCCATCAAGGCTGTATATTGTCACTCTGCTTATTTAATTTAATGCAGCATACACCATGAGAAGCGCTGGACTGGAAGAAACACAAGCTGGAAACAAGATTGCTGGGAGAAATATCAATGACTTCAGATATGCAGATGATACCACCCTTATGGCAGAAAGTGAAGAGGAACTCAAAAGTCTCTTGATGAAAGTGAAAGATGAGAGTGAAAAAGTTGGCTTAAAGCTCAACATTCAGAAAATGAAGATCATGGCATCCAGTCCCATCACTCCATAAGAAGTAGATGGAGAAACAGTGGAAACAATGTCAGACTTTTTTTTTTGGGGGGGGGTGGCTCCAAAATCACTGCAGATTGTGATTGCAGCCAGGAAATTAAAAGATGCTTACTTCTTGGAAGAAAAGTTATGACCAACCTAGATAGCATATTCAAAAGCAGAAACATTATTTTGCCGACTAAGGTTCATCTAGTCAAGGCTATGGTTTTTCCAGTTGTCATGTATGGATGTGAGAATTGGACTCTGAAGAAGGCTGAGCATCGTAGAGACTAAGGTTCATCTAGTCAAGGCTATGGTTTTCCAGTTGTCATGTATTGGTGTGAGAATTGGACTCTGAAGAAGGCTAAACATCGTAGAATTGATGCTTTTGAATGGTGGTGTTGGAAAAGAGTCTTGAGAGTCCCTTGGACTGCAAGGAGATCCAACCAGTCCATTCTGAAGGAGATCAGCCCTGGGATTTCTTTGGAAAGAATGATGCTAAGGCTCAAAGTCCTGTAGTTTGGCTACCTCATGGAAAGAGTTGACTCCTTGGAAAAGACTCTGATGCTGGGAGGGACTGGGAGCAGGAGGAGAAGTGGACGACTACCAGGAGCCATCATGGGGAATCCCACCCATTGCAAAGGTCATAAAGAAGCAGCCTGATAGGCAAAGGCAAAATGAGGCCTCGAGGAAACCCCTCTGGGCCTTCTCGAGCATCTACCCCAAAACCAGAATCTGTCTGTCTTATTATTTTATGACTTTCACCAATGTTTGTGACATTAACAGGGGTTATTCCCGACCACCTTTCTCTGGAAAAAGTTAACTTAGAGCTACAGTTAACAGTCTCCTTCATATAAAAGGATTGTCTCAGCTCAAACCCCTCTGATGGCTCTCTAACTTGCCCGACAGGTTTATATCTGGACTTTTACAACTAAACATGTGATTGTTTACAGCCCCCCAACTGTGAGAGGCATGGGAAGCTTAAAACATAGAGCCTTTCAAAGAGTTAAAAGCTGTTAGAATAGTAAGATTTCACTGTTGAGCCAATGCTTGCTGCCAAGTTCCCATATCCCTTATCCACTGTGCACCTGGGAGTGTATTTAACATAGTTACAATGTAAGAAAAACAAATGTAGCCTTGAAACTAACTAACCACATCAGACCTTTGAGCTAATTAGTTCTTTCTTTGTTGTAACTTACTGCAACTTTGCTCTGTGAAAAATTTAACTTTGTTTGATACTTTCTGAGGCTGACATAGATTAGAAATATAAAGAAAAAAACACTTCAAGGGAAAATAAGTTTTCTGGTTGAGCAGCCTTTATCAAAAGGGGGTCATAAAGTATTTCACAGGCCTCTGTGAGAGACTAGCTGCCAATAGAGACCACCAGTCGGAGTTCAGAGAAAAACAGTTTATTGGCAATTTCGGATCCGGGCCCCCACCAAGCCAATCAAAGGTGGGGAGCCCCGAACACCCACTTTGGGAGCCTTTTATCCTATTGTGCAGGGGAGGAGGGGGAGGCTACTCGCCAGGCATGATTGGTGGGCAGGCAGGTAAGGTTTATGTAACCATTGGTGACAATTTGCAGTTAGCGTCGAGTCCCTGTTTCCTAGAGCTAGATCCTGTTTCTTAGGTTGCAGAGCAAACATTGCAGTGACACACCTGGTATCCATTGTTCCCTTTAAACTTTTGGGGCTTTCTGTCCCAGTAAAGCTGACCTAGTATTCAACTCCCTGGGAAACATTTTACTTCCTTCTTCATTTTCTTCCTCCTTGAGAATTCCAGACTCCTCTCTCCTTGGGGACCCCTAGACTTCTTATCAACCTGCCTAGGAAATGACTCTCTTTCAGCCTCCAAGGACAGAAGATAATGTACACAACATCATTTGTGGGAAAAGTATAAAAGTCCTTTTTGAAAATAAAAGTAACAGCCTCGCTTGAAGAAGCTTGGTCACTTCGTGTCCCTTTTTTCTCCCTCTTACTCTTTTTCTTCAGGCTGATCCCTTGGAGCGTTCACTTGTCTCCTTGGATTTCTAAGACCTGAACGGGAAGACGTTCTGCATTTTCACTCCCTTGGGAGACCAGGAGGGCACCTGTGGCCTCCGTGAACAGGGGAAACTCCTTGTATGGGGGTTTTACTGGCTTTCTATGTAAACCAAGGAATATCAGCCTCTTTCTCTCTTCTATTTTCTTATCTACAACATTATTTCCTTATCTCTCTCTAAATCAATTGCTGAGTCCGTCCCCGCTTCAAATTACCCTGGATCCACAAGGGCTGGACCCTGGCAGACGACAGAGGATGAGATGGCTGGATGGCGTCACTGACTCGATGGACGTGAGTCTTAGTGAACTCCGGGAGTTGGTGATGGACAGGGAGGCATGGTGTGCTGCGATTCATGGGGTCACAAAGAGTCGGACACGTCTGAGTGACTGAACTGAACTGAACTGAAAGCACAAATCAAAACATTTGAGATTCAGGCAAAAATACACTGATAGGCAAAATCAAGACATGAAATGTGTTCATGTAAGAGAAATGGCTTTTTGAAAACACTCGCTACATGCAGAGATACAGGCCACCCTTCAAGGTTAGCTAGTCAGTGGTAAAATGGGTGTCTTCATATGAGGGAGATGACTTCCTGCTCTGATGTGTCTGGAAGTGCTCAGACCTCAGACACATAGCAAACCCAGCTGGTGTCTCCAGAGTATGAAGATGCTGCATCTCTTCGTCAGTGCTTCAGACTTCTATTTATACAACCTTTATTCCCATCATCCCTCTGTCCCACTACTAACCCAATCTGAAAGGGATACATGTATAGATTACTCAGTACCTGTTGGGTTTATCCTGATTGGATCATCATATTTCTCTAGGTTAGTTGATTGAATCCAGTACACAATCAGGAGGCAGAGAAAGATGGGGTGGTTGTATCATCAAGGACCCATTCACTGATTCACAAAGACACTATCTGGGGGTGATATTAAGTTAGTGAAGGAGGGCTGCCCTGTGGCTCATTGGTAATTAATCTGATGGCAGTGAAGGGCTTGGGGTTTGATCCATGGTTGGGGAAGATAGCCCAAGTCAAGGAGAAACGAGCCTGGAGCCCCAAAACTACTGAGCCTGTGCTCTAGAACTGAGAGTGAAACCACTGAAATCAATGCCCTCTAAAGCCCGCTCTACAGCACAGAGGGCACTGCAGGGAGGGGCCCAGTCCCCCAACCAGAGGGCACCCCCACTAGCCTCAACTAGAGAAAAGGGTACACAGCACCAAAAACCTCAGGCAGCCAAAAATAAACAAAACTTTTTTTTTTTTTTAGGTAGTAAAGGAGAGTGGCTCAGAGGAGACAGTCATCTTAGTGTTTTTTTCTCAGAAAGTTGGGATCAGCACAGCAAACTGCATGCAAAGATTCAAGGTAAGATGTTAAAAGAGGAACAAATAAATATTCTGTCATCAAGACTTTTCCCAAGACCAAGAGACTCAGAAAGTGGGCTCTGGGGGATGCTTTGAGAACTTGGAGTCAGAGAAGACATCAACTTGGACCATTCCCAAACAGTCATCCAGAGGCAGCTGCTACCAGGAGACATCTACTTATTTCTTTATGTGTTTTTCTCACTAAAGACATTTTCCAGAAGGCAAATTTCCCCAGCCATTTTTCCAGAATCTTAGAAGCCAAATCATAATTTTATTGGCCCCTTTACAGTGTATTTACATCACTACTCAAACTTAGCTAAGATCAACACAAATTCTGACCAAGGTGATGGAATTAGGCAGATAAATAAAATTCTGTTATTTTCTTCATAAGTACCAACACCTTTTCTGCACTAAGTACAGAATCTCTCCTTGGTGTCTATTTCTGTTACATTAAGAGATGACACTCACTTTGGGCTGCATCACACAAAGATAGCTTTGAAGTATAGGGTCATACATAAAAGGAGATGCTTTCCCCATCTCCAGTAATTTCCCATGCCTCTCTCCCAGCCCATTTATTTGATGCCCAAGCAATTCTTACATACCACTGGCTACCAAGGTTACAAGTCTGCTAAGGGTGTCCTCCCACTTGGTCTCTTTGGGGATGATCCCTTTCACCATATTTCTGCCATAGGTATAAATAGCCTTAGCATAAGAGTTTTGGATTCAACTCAATAGGTATTTTAAATCCCAGGTCAGCAATCCCTTTTATTAATAACATGCAATTGAGTGAGATTAGTAACAATAATAAGCATAAATATCTCTGATACTGAACAGAAATTGAGTGAGCCACCATGTGGGCACTTTTTATTCACTCCTTCAGAAAACCTTCAGGGAAAAGGTAAACTTTATTTGTATATTTGCCCATTCTAGGCTGGTGAACCAAGGTCACTGCTCAGTTCAGTTCAGTCTATCAGTCATGTCTGACTCTTTGGAACACCATGAAGCGCAGCACGCCAGGCCCTCTGTCCATCACCAAATCCCGGAGTCCATCCAAACCCATGTCCATAGAGTTAGTGATGCCATCCAACCATCTCATCCTCTGTCGTCCCTTTCTCCTCCTGCCCTTTAATCTTTCCTAGCATCAGGATCTTTTAAAACGAGTCAGCTCTTTGCATCAGATGGCCAGAATATTGGGGTTTCAGCTTCAACATCAGTCCTTCCAATAACACCCAGGACTGATCTCCTTTACAATGGACTGGTTTGATGTCATTGCAGTCCAAGGGACTCTCAAGAGTCTTCTCCAACACCAGAGTTCAAAAGCATCAATTCTTCAGTGCTCAGCTTTCTTCACAGTCCAACTCTCACATCCATTCATGACCACTGGAAAAACAATAGCCTTGACTAGATGGAACTTTGTTGGCAAAGTAATGTCTCTGCTTTTTAATCTGCTGTCTAGGTTGGTTATAACTTTCCTTCCAAGGAGTGTCTTTTAATTTCATGGCTGCAATCACCATCTGCAGTGATTTTGGAGCCCCCAAAATAAATTCTGATACTGTGTCCACTATTTCCCTATCTATTTGCCATGAAGTGATGGGACCAGATGACATGATCTTAGTTTTGTCAATATTGGGCTTTATGCCAACATATTCACTCTCCTCTTTCACTTTCCTCAAAAGGCTCTTTAGTTCTTCCTCACTGTCTGCCATAAGGGGGTGTCATCTGCATATCTGAGGTGACTGATATTTCTCCCAGCAGTCTTGATTCAAGCTTGTCCTTCCTCCAGCCCAGCATTTCTCATGATGTACTTTGCATAGCAGTTAAATAAGCAGGGTGACAATATACAACCTTGACATACTCCTTTTCCTATTTGGAACTAGTCTGTTGTTCCATGTCCAGTTCTAACTGTTGCTTCCTGACCTGAATACAGGTTTCTCAAGAGGCAGGTCAGGTGGTCTGGCATTCCCATCTCTTTCAGAATTTTCCACAGTTTATTGTGATCCACACAGCCAAAGGCTTTGGCATATCAATAAAGCAGAAATAGATGTTTTTCTGGAACTCTCTTGCTTTTCTAATGACCCAGCATATGTTGGCAATTTGATCATTATAGGGGACCAGAATGTAAAATCAGGGAGTAAAGAAACACCGGAGTAACAGGCAAATTTGTCCTTGGAGCAGGGCAAAGGATAATAGAGTTCTGCCAAGAGAATACACTGGTCACAACAAACACCCTCTTCTAACAACACAGGAGAAGACTACATATGGACATCACCAGATGATTGACACCAAAATCAGATTGTTTATATTCCTTGAAGCCAAAGATGGAGAAGCTATATATAGTCAGCAAAAACAAGACTGGAAAATGACTGTGGCTTGGATCATGAATTTTTATTGCCAAATTTAAACTTAAATTTAAGAAAGTGGTAAAACCACTAGACCATTCAGGTATGACCTAAATAAAATCCCTTATGACTATACAGTGGAAGTGATAAATAGATTTAAGGGACTAGATCTGATAGAGTGCCTGATGAACTATGGATGGAGGTACCTGATATTGTACAGGAGACAGGAATCAAGATCATCCTCAAGAAAAAGAAATGCAAAAAAGCAAAATGGCTGTCAGAGGAGGCCTTGCAAATAACTGTGAAAAGAAGGGAAGCAAAAACAAAGGAGAAAAGGAAAGATATACCCATTTGAATGCAGAGTTCCAAAGAATAGCAAGGAGAGTTAAGAAAGCCTTCCTTGCGATCAATGCAAAAAAAAATAGAGGAAAACAATAGAATGAGAAAGACTAGAGATCTCTTCCAGAAAATAGAGAAACCAAGAGAACATTTCATGCGAAGATGGGCTCAATAAAGGACAGAAATGGTGTGGACCTAACAGAAGCAGAAAATATTAAAAAGAGGTGGCAAGAATACACAGAAGAACTGTACAAAAAGGTCTTCACAAACCAGATAATCACGATGGTGTGATCACTCACCTAGAGCCAGACATCCTGGAATGTGGAGTCAAGTGGGCCTTTGGAAGCATCACTACGAACAAAGCTAGTGGAGGTGATGGAATTCCAGTTGAGCTATTTTGAATCCTAAAACATGATGCTGTGAAAATGCTGCACTCAATATACCAGCAAATTTGGAAAACTCAGTAGTGGCCACAGGAATGGAAATTGTCAGTTTTCATTCTAATCCCTAAGAAACACAATGCCAAAGAATGCTCAAACTACCGCACAATTGCACTCATTTCACATAGTATTGAAGTAATGCTCAAAATTCTCCAAGCCAGACTTCAGCAATACATGAACCGTGAGCTTCCAGATGTTCAAGCTGGTTTTAGAAAAGGCAGAGGAACCAGAGATCAAATTGCCAACATCAGCTGGATCACCAAAAAGAAAAATCAAGAGAGTTCCAGAAAAAACCTCTATTTCTGTTTTATTGACTATGCCAAAGCCTTTGACTATTAGGTCACAGCTAAGTAGATTTATTTACCCATTTACAGAGAATGATCAGTTGATGGGGTCAGAAGGACTCTCCCAAGTAGCCAGGAAACCTATGTTGAAAATGACTGCCTGAGAGACTTCATGTGATGTTAATAGAAATCTGGAATTTGAGAAATCTAGACTTGGGATGTTTCAATACAATCACAGCTTCTATGAGATCCAAAAGCAGCATTGTTCTAAGGGCTCACCTTTCTTCTGCTTGCAGTCAGCACCTCCAGTTCAATGATAAAAGGAACTTTTAATCTACTTAATAAATGCTAATGTGTGTGTGAAGAAAAGTGAAGTCTCTTACACTATTGGTGGGAATGTAAATTAGTGTAACCACAGTGGATAACAGTATGGAGGTACTCCAAATATTAAAAGTGAAGTTGCTATCTGGTCCAGCCATTCCACTTCTTGGTTATAGGAGCTCAGTCTGGAGCCCTAAAGCCTTTATATGCTATCTTTGATTCAATATTTTTCCTTAGCACCACTTACATTTTTTACTAGATATGTTTACATTTTTATTCATATTGTTTTTGTTTTAAAACAGTGCAAACTCTAAATTAAACAGATAAAAATAAACATAAATAATGAATCTAATCAGTTTACCAAAGCAATGAAATATCATAAATTCATGATAGAGGAAGCTGGAATTGTTTATAGTAAGAGAGAAATGTTTTCTCACCTACGTATATTATAAAGAAATAATACTTACTACTTTATGAAAAGTTACACCTAATGTGGAAATGTCCTCAAATTTTATATAACTCAAACTCATCGAACTCATGAAAAGTTACACCTAATGTGGAAATGTCCTCAAATTTTATATAACTCAAACTCATCGAACTCATCGAACTTATAGGCTCTGTCATTTTTAGCTATTTTGGACAAAGCTCACTATTTGCCTTTACTCTTCCATGCATTTTTTTCATCAAGTAATTTATAACAAGGGGCTCTGGAGTTATAGGTCTCACTCTAGGGAGAGAATTAATCAGGCCACACCTTCATCCAAACAATTATTTTCCAGTCAATAAAATTCCTGACACAGTCATCTAACTTAAAAATTCTATGTCTTAGATTATATACTGCATATGATATACTGCATATAACACCAAGATTAGAATTTTCAGACTGTGTTCAGGCACTAAGCAGTAAGACAGTAATTAGTAGCTTCAATCTCTAGAATAATGGATGCCAGATATTTCCCCCTATTGACCTGGGAAGGAAAAAAATAAATAAATAGGGTTGTTTTTTTTTTTTTTTTGCCCCCACATTAAGATAGTTTTATTTATTTATTTATTTATTTGTTTGTTTATTTGGAGTGGGGGACTAACAGTGAGAATTTCAAGGAGAGCAGAAAGAGAAATTGGGAACAATGGGTCAGAACACGGGATAGGGAAGGATTAGGAAATCTCTTAAAAGCTACTTTATTCCAGTCTATCAGTGACTGAGATGTGTGGCCACTATTGAATGGGTGATTATTCTCTGTATCTTCCAGTAACATCACAGTGTCATCTTGGCCATTGGGGAACTCCATTTCAAAGATTTGGGGCCACTTACAAGAGGCCAGTTATGCAGTCATCACAGCAAAATCTCCAACTTCCTCACACTCAAGACTCAGCAGGTGAATTACTTCTTGAAGTTCTGTAGTGTGTATGATGCAATGATTCAACAGAGCAAGGGAAGGAAATTCCTTTCTTCTGTTTCATACATGATATAATCACACCACACCTTTATATGTCAATTCTATAATTTAACTGACCCTTAAGAAGAAAATGAAAATTGCTGCAAAATCTAATTTGAAATTTATGTTTGGTTATCAGATGCATTATTTGTATACTTTGAAATTTCCCTTATCTCTTCAGCCTATGTAACACCCAGTTTTATAGGATTTATCCTAAATCGAACTTAACAAAAACTGAATCATTCAATCAAGAAGTTTAGGATCAAATATGTAATCCAGGAATCCAGGTGTAAAAAGTGGAGTAAAAAGGTCAAAATGAAAACAGAAATGGCTGAAGGGAAAGGATTTTCACTCCATACGGCACTGAATGGTCTCCAATGAATTGCAGGACTGAGGGTACAAAAAAGGATATGTAGGTAAAATGAGATCAACAGAGAAAGTCCTTCTTGCACTCTGTAATAAGACAAGAAAACGCCTCTGGCTCTTAAGTTCTTATGAACTGGTATATTATATATTGAACATGAAATTGTCACTTCATATATTCTTATGTGCATGAGAAGGAATGCTTTCTAATGAACCATACTGCTTCTCCTTTCAAATGACCAAGGTACAATGAGCATTATACAGCAATTACAGTATTTATGAGGTATAACATAATATCACAGAGTTCTGTTTTTCTGTCATCTGAATTATTCTTTCAAATGTAAATTGGTTTTGGCCTTTCCACTGCTAAGGAATATACCACTTTAGGCTTACTGTAATTCATTGTCAATATAAATACTGGTGGTCGCCATCATGTGAAGTCCTATTTTCTGCTTCTATATCATTTATGTAGGGTCTTCATCTTCCTTTAGATTATACTGATTTCTTCAGTTCAGTTCAGTTCAGTTCAGTCACTCAGTAGTGTCCGACTCTTTGGGACCCCATGCCAGGCCTCCCTGTCCATCACAAACTCCCGGAGTTTACTCAAACTCATGTCCATCGAGTCGGTGATGCCATCCAACCATCTCATCTTCTGTTGTCTCCTTCTCCCCCTGCCCTCAATCATTCCCAGCATCAAGGTCTTTTATGAGTCAGCTCGTCGCATCAGGTGGCCAAAGTATTGGAGTTTTAGCTTCAACATCAGTCCTTCCAATAAACACCCAGGACTGATTTCCTTTACAATGGACTGGTTGGATCTCCTTGCAGTCCAAGGGACTCTCAAGACTCTTCTCCAATACCACAATTAAAAATATCAATCATTTGGCACTCAGCTTTCTTTACAGTCCAACTCTCACATCCATACATGACTATAGGAAAAACCATAGCCTTGACTAGATGGACCTTTGTGGACAAAGTAATATCTCTGCTTTTTAATATGCTATCTAGGTTGATCATAACTTTACTTTCAAGGGTTAAGAGTCTTTTAATTTTATAGCTGCAAAAACAATCTGCAGTGATTTTAAAGCTCCCCAGAATAAAGTCTGCCACTGTTTCCACTGTTTCCCCATCTGTTTGCCATGAAATGATGGGACCAGATGCCATAATCTTAGTTTGCTGAATATTGAGCTTTAAGCCAACTTAGTTCTTCTTCACTTTCTGCTATAAGGGTGGTGTCATCTTCATATCTGAGGTTATTGATATTTCTCCCAACAATCTTGATTCAAGCTGTGCTTCCTCCAGCCCAGCATTTTTCATGATGTACTCTGCATATAAGTTAAATAAACAGGGTGACAATATACATCCTTGACACTCCTTTTCCTATTTAGAACTAGTCTGTTGTTCTATTTCCAGTTCTAACTGTTGCTTCCTGACCAGCATACAGGTTTCTCAAGAGGGAGGTCAGGTGGTCTGGTGTTCCCATCTCCTTCAAAATTTTCCACAGTTCATTGTGATCCACAGTCAAAGGCTTTGGCATAGTCAATAAATCAGAAATAGATGTTTTTCTGGAACTCTCTTGCTTTTTCCATAATCTAGCAGATGTTGGCAATTTGATCTCTGGTTTCTCTGCCTTTTCTAAAACCAGCTTGAACATCTGGGATTTCACAGTTCACATATTGCTGAAGACTGGCTTGGAGAATTTTGGGCATTTACTTAGGAAAACTCAAAATCAACATTATCAAAAATATGCAGTAGTTATTTTTAAACTCAAAATAATGCAATTTTCTGACATACTGAACTAAAGGTGGAGAATTGGTGAAGAGACTATAATGATTGTTCACCTTTTCAGAACATAGAGGAACTGTTTTATCAGAATCAATACTGATAGTGGTATCACTAGATAAGATGTCCTTACAGACCCCCAGAATCCAGCTGGAGGGCGGTGCCACATCCAGCTCCCAGTAATGCCTCCTGGAGGTGAAGGCCTGAGATCCCCAGGACACAACCCATGCCCCAGGGCTGTCTGGACACATTGTGGTGGTCATCTCCAAATATCACGTGTCCATCATCAGTGCTCATATAATGAGTGGTCATTGTCTGAGTTAGAACATTGTCCATTGCAGAAAGAGCAAACTTGCAGTTAACCAGTGAGAGTTCCATGTCTCTGAGAGGCAGAGGCTCTACTCAATAAATTTTTTCCATTTTCTCTCCTTCAAGAAAGCACAAAACAAAGACAGCAAAGGAAGTTCAGCATGACTCTTCTCTGAAAAATAAAAGTTATTACTATCTTTATGGCATATAGAAACACCTCAAGTCATATAGAATTTTTTTTTTTTAAAGAGCTATATAATGAACTGTGTGAAGTTAGATTTAATGCCATTCTCTTGATAGTTTGCTTCAGGACTCACTTAAAATATTGTCTTTTACTTATATTAGAAAGTTTTCTTTGTGTCCTTTGTATTTAATATTATGAAACATGTAGCTCACACTTGGCTATCATGGGGATATTTATCTGGATATATTCTCTACCCATTATATTTAGAAAGGTCCAAAAATTTAATAGAAATCATCAATTAATATTTTGGAGGCGTCTAAGAAGATGTTCAGGCTAACAATGTTCATATATCCCATACTTTCAGTTGTTGTGAGATTGATAGAATTACAATTATTCTGCATAAGCCAGTTTCAGGCTTTTTTTTTTTTTTGGTAATTTCATCCTGATTTTATAAATAATAAATAAGTCTTTGTACAATGCAAAATAAATGCAGTTATAATGGAGTGAATTAAAAAGCAGCAATGACTTATTTAAGCTCAAGAGTGAAATAAACTGAGTAAACAGCATATTGATGGTTACTCACATAACTAAATAATCAGTCTTTTTAGAACCATAAAATTCTCCAAGCCAGGCTTCAGCAATACGTGAACCGTGAACTCCCTGATGTTCAAGCTGGTTCTAGAAAAAGACAGAGGAACCAGAGATCAAATTGCCAACATCTGCTAGATTATGGAAAAAGCAAGAGAGTTCCAGAAAAAGATCTATTTCTGCTTTATTGATTATGCCAAAGCCTTTGACTGTGTGGATCACAATAAACTGGTGGAGAATTCTGAAAGAGATGGGAATACCAGACTACCTAGCCAGCCTTTTAAGAAATCTGTATGCAGGTCAGGAAGCAACAGTTAGAACTGGACATGGAACAACAGACTGGTTCCAAATAGGAAAAGGAGTATGTCAACACTGTATATTGTCACCCTGCTTATTTAACTTCTATGCAGAACTTCTGTGAGAAACGCTGGACTTGAAGAAACCCAAGCTGGAATCAAGATTGCCAAGAGAAATATCAATAACCTCAGATATGCAGATGACAACATCCTTATGGCAGAAAGTGAAGAGGAGCTAAAAAGCCGCTTGATGAAAGTGAAAGAGGAGATTGAAAAAGTTGGCTTAAAGCTCAACATTCAGAAAACGAAGATCACGGCATCTGGTCCCATCATTTCATGGCAAATAGATGGGGAAACAGTGTCAGACTTTATTTTTTTGGGTTCCAAAATCACTGCAGATGGTGACTGAAGCCATTAAATTAGAAGATGCTTACTCCTTGAAAGAAAAGTTATGACCAACCTAGACAGCATATTCAAAAGCAGAGACATTACTTTGCCAACTAAGGTCCATCTAGTCAAGGTTATGGTTTTTGCAGTAGTCATATATGGATGTGAGAATTGGACTGTGAAGAAGGCTGAGCGCTGAAGAATTGATGCTTTTGAACTGTGGTGTTGGAGAAGACTCTTGAGAGTCCCTTGGACTGCAAGGAGATCCAACCAGTCCATTCTGAAGGAGATCAGCCCTGGGATTTCTTTGGAAGGAATGATGCTAAAGCTGAAACTCCAGTACTTTGGCCACCTCATGTGAAGAGTTGACTCATTGGAAAAGACTTTGATGCTGGGAAGGATTGGGGGCAGGAGGAGAAGGAGACAACCGAGGATGAGATGGCTGGATGGCACCACTGACTCGATGAATGTGAGTCTGAGTGATCTCCGGGAGTTGGTGATGGAAAGGGAGGCCTGGCATGCTGCGATTCATGGGGTCGCAGTGTTGGACACGACTGAGTGACTGAATTGACTGAGTGATGTTAGCTGTATAAATTTTTAAATAAAAATGATATATATTGGAATGCTCATTACTCTACATCTTGTCTGCTCCTTTGATTTCTAGGGTAACCTGATGTTAAAAAGTATCTTGCTCTGTTTACCCAGCTTAGTGGGATAAGGCAGAATTGGAGTTCTCTGTACCCTGCTGTACCTATTACTTCATCAAGTCTCAGTTTGAAAATCTCTTTT
Source organism: Nanger dama (assembly GCA_917880005.1). Taxonomy (NCBI): domain Eukaryota; kingdom Metazoa; phylum Chordata; class Mammalia; order Artiodactyla; family Bovidae; genus Nanger; species Nanger dama. Next base: position 55,387 of record CAKJTW010000201.1, on the reverse strand, counting down.
TCATGATGTTATTTGTCAAGCTTCTGAAGTAGATGACAACATCTTGTTGGGTTGACTCAGAGCATCTTACATATTTCTTTGTAAAATTCACAACCTAATATTGGTCATCCATCTAGTTTCCCTGCTATTAGAAGGTTTGTGTCTGCAACATCAACAGATAAATCCCAAATAAAACATAAACCGACCTGCTTGAAATAAATCTGCTTTAATAAGTTAATAGGTGTACAACCTCAAAACAAAAAGATGTTTCACTAATATTAAAATGCTTATTATTTGTGCAGTTCAGTCTCTCATTTGTTTCTGACTCTTTGCGACCCCATGAACCACAGCATGCCAGGCCTCCCTGTCCATCACCCAACTGTGGAGTCTACACAAACCCATGTCCATTGAGAAAGTGATGCCATCCAACCATCGCATCTTCTGTCATTCCCTTCTCCTCCTTCCCTCAATCTTTCCCAGCATCAGGGTCTTTACAAATGAGTCAGTTTTTGCATCAGGTGGCCAAGTACTGGAGTTACAGCTTCAGCATCAGTCCTTCCAATGTACAGTCAAGACTGATTTCCTATAAGATGGACTGGTTGATTTCTTTCCAGTCCACGGGTCTCTCAAGAATCTTCTCCAACACCACAGTTCAAAAACATCAGTTCTTTGATGCTGAGCTTTCTTTATAGTCCAACTCTCCCATCCATAAATGACTACTGGAAAAACCATAGCCTTGACTAGATGGACCTGTGTTGACAAAGTAATGTCTCTGCTTTTGGATATACTATCTAGATTGGTCATAACTTTCCTTTCAAGGAGTAAGTGTCTTTTAATTTCCTGGCTGCAATCACCATCTACAGTGGTTTTGGAGCCCAGAAAAATAAAGTCTGACACTGTTTCCACTGTTTACCTATCTACTTCCCATGAAGTGATAGGACCAGATACCATGATCTTAGTTATCTGAATGTTGACCTTTAAGCCAACTTTTTAACTTATCTCTTTCACTTTCATCAAAAGGCTCTTTAGTTCCTCTTCACTTTCTGCCATAAGGGTGGTGTCATCTGCATATCTGAGGTTATTGATATTTCTCCCTGCAGTCTTGATTCCAGCTTGTACTTCCTCCAGCCCAGCATTTCTCATGATGTACTCTGCATATAAGTTACATAAGCAGGATGACAATATACAGCCTTGATGTACTCCTTTTCCTATTTGGAACCAGTCTGTTGTTCCATGTCCAGTTCTAACTGTTGCTTCCTGACCTGCATACAGGTTTCCCAAGAGACAGGTCTGGTGGTCTCATATTCCCATCTCCTTCAGAATTTTCCAGAATTTCTTATGATCCACCCAGTCAAAGGCTTTGGCATAGTCAATAAAACAGAAATGGATGTTTTTCTGGAACTCTCTTCCTTTTTCAATGATCCAAGGGATGTTGGTAATTTGATCTCTGGTTCCTCTGCTTTTTCTAAAACAGCTTGAACATTCAGAAGTTCACGGTTCACATATTGCTGAAGCCTAGCTTGGAGAATTTTGAGCATTACTTTACTAGTGTGTGAGATGAGGGCAATTGTGGGGCAGGCCTGGTGTACTGCAATCCATGGGGTCGAAAAGAGTTGAACACAAATGAGTGACTGAACTGAACTGATGCTGAATCTGAAGCTCCAATACTTTGGCCATTTGATGCAAAGAGTCAACTCTGGAAAAGACCCTGATGCTGGGAAAGATTGAAGGCAAAAGGGGAAAGAAGCAGAAGAGAATGAGATGGTAAATAGCATCACCGACTCAATGGACATGAATTTGAGCAAATTCTGGGAGACAGTGGAGGACAGAGCAGCCTGGTGTGCTACAGTCCACGGGGTTGCCAAGAATTGGACACAACTTAGTGAATGAACAACAACAACATGTCATGGACAGTCTGGTAATCAGGCAGTTAACTTCTTCTGTCAAGTAGGAATTTTAGTTTCTACAAAACTGCTCAAAGCATATGGCTCAGAATATTATTTATAGTCTTTGAAGAGGAACTAAAGGTCCTTGACTTTGCTTAATGACTAAACTATTATTATTTCATCTTGTTTCACTGTTTTTCCCATGTTTCTGGATTTTCTCACTTCTTTGATTAAATTTATTTTTTGACTAAAGTTTCTCTAGAGACAAAAAGTGGGCTAAGGACACTGGAGGCAGAAGGAGAAAGGAAAGGTCCTGCTTTGTTTCAGTAGCAGATGAGAGAGGCAAGTACCTCTTAGAGTCAGGCCAATGGAAGCAGACAAGAGAAAAATTAGAAAGATACTCTAAGAGTGATGCAAATTTATCTGGTGTTTGTGCATGAGAAAAAAGGTTTGATGAAACATTTTCAGGTGAATATGTATGACATTCATAAACACTATGATGAAACATAAAGAGAAGCTCTTTTAATTTTTTTTAATTTCTTTAATTGGAGGCTAATGACTTTACAATATTGTAGTGGTGAATGAGTCAGTGCTGCTCTCCATGTACCAGTCTATGAACCCAGAATTCAATCCAGGAGCCATCACTGGTATGAGGGACAGACTCAACCATTTCCAAGATAATGTAGCCCATTGGTGGAACCACACATCCCTGTCCTTCGAGCATTGTTTTGCATTGGCAATCTTAACCACTGTGTTCAGTTCAGTTCAGTCACTCTAATGCACTTCCCTGCTAGCTCAAATGGTAAAGAATCTGCCTGCAATTCTAGAGACCTGGGTTCGATCCCTGGGTTGGGAAGATCCCCTGGAGGAGAGCATGGCAACGCACTCCACTATTGTTGCCTGGAGAATCCACATGGACAGAGGAGCCTGGCGGGCTGCAGTCCGATGGGGTCACAAAGAGTGGGACACAACTGACAGACTTAGCACAGCAAACAGTAACTCGGATAAGGTTCTTCACATTTAAAAAGATTTCCCCTGAACATTCCTCAGTAATTAAATTTGTTACAATGCACAGTACAATTGATATATGAATAAAAATAACTAAGTGTGCAAAGCAATTTTTATGAACAAGAAAATAATTACAAGTTGGTGACTGAAGGAAAACTGTGTAGAATCAAACTTGGAGGACAACTGGAAGAGAGGGGGAAACCAGACCTCCTACGTGACAGGGAGTGAAAGGCAGAAAATCACTAGTAGGGAATCTCTTCTAAGGAGGTACATTTAAGTTTTACTTTTCAGGGTAAATTTTTCCAACTACCATCTCATAATAATCCTGACAATGTGATCACCAGTTATATCGGTCTAATAGTCACTTTCTCCCCCAACCCAAAGATGCAGTGGAGGTAACTCATATTACTAAGGACTTGCAGCAATGCACAGGTCATGAACTTCCTTGTGGCCTGAAAAGTAACCAGAAAGAAGTAGCCATGATCCCTCTTCCCCTTTATAATCTCAGAGTTGTTAGGAATTGTCTAGTGGGATTAGATATCATTTCTTCAGCAGATATGCTGGTAGTTCCTGAATCTGACATTTTTTCCAGTCAGAACTGCCATCTTGACTGATAGTCCAGGTTTCTCTTGACTTCATACGTTTGCAATCCAATATCTTATGATTAAAAAGACATCTTTCTTTTAATGTTAGTTCTAGAAGATGCTGTAAGTTTTCATAGAATTGGTCAACTTCAGTTTCTTTCACATGAGTGGTTGGAGTGCAGACTTGGATTTCTGAAGTGTTGAATTCTTTGCCTTGGAAACAAACTGAAATAATATTGTCATTTTTGTGATTACACACAAGTACTAAAGGAAATTAAGAGCCTCTTGATGAAAGTGAAATAGGAGAGTGAAAAAGCTGGCTTAAAACTCAACAGGCAAAAAACTAAGATCATGGCATCTGATCCCGTCACTTAATGGCAGATAGCTGAGGGAATAATGGCAACACTGGAAGACTTTATTTTTGGGCTCCAAAATCACTGCAGATGGTGACTGCGGCCATTAAATTAAAAGACGCTTGCTCTTTGGAAGAAAAGTTATGGCTAACCTAGACAGCATATTAAAAAGCAGAGATAAGAGCTATTACTTTGCCAACAAAGATCTGTCTAGTCAAAGCTATGGATTTTCCAGTATTCCCATATGGATGTGAGTGTTGGACCATAAAGAAAGATGAGTGCCAAAGAATTGATGCTTTTGAACTATGATGTTGCAGAGGATTCTTGAGAGCCCCTTGGACTGCAAAGAGTCCAACCTGTCCATCCTAAAGGAAATCAGTCCTGAATATACATTAGAAGGATTGACACTGAAACTGAAACTCCAATACTTTGGCCACCTGATGCTAAGAAATGACTCACTGGAAAAGACCCTGATGCTGGGAAAGACTGAAGGCAAGAAGAGAAGGGGAGGACAGAGCATGAGCCGTTTGGATGGCATCACTGACTCCATGGACATGAGTCTGAGCAAGTTCTGAGAGTTGGTAATGGACAGGAAGCTTGGCATGCTGCCGTCCATGGGGTGGACTAACAAAGAGTTAGACATGACTGAGCCACTGAACGGAACTGCATTTCAGACTCTTGTTGACCATGAGAGCTACTCCATTTCTTCTAAGGGATTCTTGCCAAAAGTAATAGATACACTGGTCATCTGAAATTAGAACTATGATGCAGTTCATTAAATGGAGATATTCACATCTGGGGAGTTTATTTATTGTCCAAACAACAACTTCATGGATTACAACTATAAATTCAAATTTTGACTTTTTAGCAGAGATTGGATTGTGACACTTGGATTAAGTAAGTTTCAAAGGACTTCAATCATTAAAATCTGAAGATGTTTTCAACTCTGGGAAAATCTAATCATGTGCACCTATACCTTTTCACACGGCTGATAACACTATCACTTGGAAGAGATGGACGTGGTCTTCAGAGACTATATAAAGCTTTTCTTGAAGATTCACACTCACTTTTCTCCAGAGTCCAGAGCTGTCAGGACTGGAGTTGGCTGCATTGTGGAGACTTCAGGAAGTCTCTGCCAGCAGAGGTGAACACCTAAAGCTGAACTGAATTGTGCAGAGTTACCCCAGCATTGGAGTAGAACATTTCATCAGCTGTACCCAGTGGTGAGTTCTGATCAAAGTCAATGAAATTCTGCTATGTTCACTTAGGAATGAAACTTTAATGGTGATTATGGACAGAAGTGTATTTTTTTTTTCCTATGAGTGATATCTGTATGTATGTAATGCATCAAGCATTTATTCCCTCTGAGATTTGCAAAAAAATGTAATGTCTTTTAGCCATACTATGTTGAGTAATTTTATTATAAAATGTGTAATGGGTAAAAATAGAGAATTAGTAAATATTCTTTAGAAGATTAAAAGAGTTAATCCATATAAAAGGAGTTAATCTATTGGCAAGCTGATTCTTTATCACGGAGCCACTGTGGAAGCCCATTTAGTTCTTCTACTGTTTTAATGCTATGGTGATTCCCAGTGTCATTAGCATAAAAGTGATTTTGTTTGTAAAGAATTCTTGGTCAGTTTCTAGCCCACTCTACACATGGCTTCTTTATACTTTCTCCCTGTTCATCAGCTATCTCCTCATTTGATGCACATATTTATAAATACATAAGTATTTATAAAACACATAGTACTCCTAAAATATTCAACATAATGAATACATTTCATAGTCTTTACACAGATGAATATGAGTTAAATGGTTAAATTAATCAGAAAATCTTCTTGAAATGGTCACATTCGCTATCATTTTAAAGACATCACTTTGCAGTCCATAAGTGAAAAGTGTTGAAAATAGATCCAATCAACCAATAAGGACTCCAAAGAAGTGGAATGGGCAAAGAAGGAAACATCAAAAAACAAAAATCTGATGTTGCTTCCATTAACCAGATATTTGGAACTTCCAGTGTAGAGCAGAAATCCTTGTGTATATTCAAACTTATTTCTGTGGTTTTAGTAAACAATGTATAGTCATATTGGTTCATATGGTAAAGTGTCTGCCTTCAATTCAGGAGACCCGGGTTCAATTTCTGGGCTGGGACGATCTCCTGGAGAAGGAAATGGCAACCCACTCCAGTATTCTTGCCTGGGAAATCCCATGGACAGAGGAGCCTGGTAGGCTACAATCCGTGAGCTTGCATAGAGTTGAACACAACTGAGTGACTTCAATTTCACTTTCTTTAGTGAACAATTGACTCTTTTTACAGATTACTGTTATAGTAGGAATATTCACCAGTTCAAAATATGAACTAGCAATGACACTTTTTTTTTCTTTTTGTCTCGAAAGGAATAGTTTTGTTAATTTAAGTTGTAAGTAAACACTGACCAGTTTACAGTTTCAGAATGTCAAAGTTAAAGAAAACATTAATTACATTAAGTTTAAATTATTCATAAACAATTTTATTTGGCTTTAGAAAAGCATATATGTCACTTCAAAGGCAGAAGGCATAGAGAACATTAATGAAGAGAAAAAGTGTGTGTTAGTGTGGGTTGTAAGTAGGGTAAAATGGAGAGAGAGAGACAGATTGAGATTACATATATGCTTTTGTACCAGTCAGCTGACAAAAGTTACTCTGGAGTCATCCTAATATTTATCCTCAGGTTAATAAACAAAAAATAATAGTTGCAAGTGACTCTCTTACCTAATTTCATCCTTTTTATTATAGCAAGAATACAACCTGTCTGTAGTCACCATTTCCTGGTTTGTACTGTGTTTCCGCTTAGTCATTCAGTCATGTCCCACTCTTTGCAACCCCATGGACTGTAGCCCATGAGGCTCCACTGTCCATGGGCATTCCCAGGCACGAGTACTGGGACTGGTTGCCATTCCCTTCTCCAGGGGATCTTCCCAACCCAGGCCTCCAACCCACATTTCCTATTTCTCTTAAATTGTAGGCAGATTCTTTACCCACCGAGCCACTGGGGAAGTCCAGGTTTAATAGTGGTAAAGAACCCACCTGGCAATCCAGGTCACTTAAGAGACATGGGTTCAATTCATGGTAGCAAACATCCCCTGGAGGCGGGCATAGCAACCTACTCCAGTATTCTTGCCTTGAGAATCCCATGAACAGAGTCTGGTGGGCTACAGACCATACAGTCACAAAGAGTTGGACACGACTGAGTGACTAAGCATATAGATTTGTGTTAGGGTTTAGCAAATATGGAAATTAGACAGAGTTCAAGACAGGACTGTGCCAAAGGCTTTGTTTTCCCTGATCAGGGCAGAAGATTTTTCCCCCCCCCTTTCTTTCTTTAATTTTCGAACATGGATTCAGACACACTGCAGGTCTTCCAGAGTGAGCTCACCTGCTCCATCTGCATGAACTGCTTCCTGGACCCCGTCACCATAGACTGTGGGCACAGCTTCTGCCGTCCCTGTCTGAGCCTTTGCTGGGAGGAAGACTGGATTCCAAAGAGCTGCCCTGAGTGCAGGGGAATATCAACAAAGACCCAGTTCATAACCAATATTGTCCTCAAGAAGCTGGCTTCCCTTGCCAGACAGGCCAGAGCTGACCACGACCACAGCGCTGAGGAGCAGATCTGTGTGACACACCAGGAAGCCAAAGGCCTCTTCTGTGAGGCTGACCAGACCCTGATCTGTGGGCCCTGCTCTGGATGCCCTGAGCATGCAGCTCACAGCCACAGTCCAATACACAGGGCTGCTGAGAAGTCCCGGGTAGGTGATGCCTCTAGAGCAGTTTGGGATCTAGAGGCTCCTAAGTTCAGAGAAAGATGAGGATGCGACGATGGTGATGGGGGTGGAGATAGTGGAGGTGGGATTTCTGAATGTGGATCCTCACATATAATGTGTCCTTTCAGTGTTGTTGCCCAATTGTCCACACGTGTGGAAATGCAGCATCCCGGGGCGGGTGGCAGCACCAGGGACACAGGCTTCGGATGGGAGCTTGAGGCTTTCCTCAAGTCTCAATTTCTTAGGGATTGGATTTCACGATCTGTAGCACTTCCCCAGTTCTGTAGCATGCACTTTTGGCACTATCATCTTGGTGTGAGATTCAGATTAATGTGGGAAAATATGACCACAGTATTCTAGCTCAAGGTTTCTGTGTAACCAACAAGCGCCTTTGTTCAGGAATAAGGGGATGAAATTTAGTGTCATCTTCTGTGTCTAAATCCCCTGGGTATTTTGCAGGAGAAACTTCTAAAGAGAATGGGCTCTTTATGGAAAATCAGAGAAGAAATACAAATCATTCTGAACCAGGAAGCTAAAAAAACTAGGTTATTTAAGGTAAGAATAAAAACGCTCCTGTGTATTTCTATAGATAATGATATAATTCCAGCTTTTAGGCCTATTTACATTCCCATTAAAGAATATTGATCTCTTCCCTTGAGAAGAGATGGTTTCAAATGACCTATCAGTAATCACAATTGGAACAGGCCAATACATGCTAGCTAGTTCAAGGAATGCTAGTACATGGGAAAACGTTGGCATGAAGTGCTCCTAGACCAAATTTTGAAGATCTTAATAAAACTCAGGAATGAAGTATAAGACAGCACTGCACTAACTGCACTAACTGTTACTCTTTAGTAGAGGAGAGGAATACAGAAGAACCTAGAGGAAAAAGAGAGTAACTTTTAAAACTATACAAAATGGAGTTTACCCCATTAAAGAATATGTAGAAGAAAAAAAAAAATCAGGGCAATGAACAAGAGAAAAACACGATCCAAATTAAAGAGGAAATAATTGATAGAGTAAGAACCCTGAAGAATCCTTCTAAGGGGAGAGCTTGGGACCCCTCAGATTCAAACAGGGCCAGAGACTAGGAACTCAGAGAAACCATGGACAGGAAGATACTTGAGGCCAACAGTTTGTCAAGAACATTCTCGATGACATCAAGGAAATAATATTTGAAGTTTTCTTTTGAATGTAAGCATAAGCAATACTTTGAGTCCACTATCCCACACAGGACTATGTGGCCTTAAGGAAGGAGATGATTACAGCTGAATATCAGAGGATGCCTCTGCTGCTCCGGGAGGAGGAGCAACTGCATTTGGAGGCCCTGGAGCAAGAAGCCAAGGAAATTTGTGAACAACTCGAGGACAGTGTATTCAGAATGACTCAGTACAGAGCAACTCTGAAAGAAATGTACAGAGAGCTGACTGGGATGTGCTGCAAGCCAGATGGGGAGCTGCTCCAGGTGAGAAAGGAGGGTTGGTCCTCAGAGAAACACTCTTCTAGACGACCTGCTGTGACACTGAAATATTGCCTCCTATAAGGTTACTCTCAGCTGAAGGATGGTGCTCCTTGACGCCCTTTATTGCATTACTCCAGTCCCCTAGTTCAACATATTCTGGTAATCTTTGGAAGATTTTTGCCCATGTCTTAGCTAAAATAGGACTATATTTTTTCAGTGTGATCAGGAGTGCTATCCAGACAGATGATCTAAAATCAGCAAAATTCTGTGACCAGTGGAAAGTCAACTTTCTTGGGGTAAATCTCAGTATGTGTTCCCCTAAACTTTTGTCACTCCCCATTATCCCAAATTTTCCACAGACACTGAAGCTTCACCTGTCACTCTAAGGTTGTTACAACCAGTCATCTATTACACTCTATAGTTAAATACAGTTCCCTGTTTTCACTATTGCTTTGTTAAATGGTGAGCTCTGTCCTTGAGAACAGCACTGGTGGAGGGTTATACTGGAATCCTAGGTATTTCTGCATCATTATGGAGACCCTTCTGACCTCCTTTCTTCCATAATGTGCCCTGAGGAAGGCCCCCATGTTTTAGCTTAGGCTGTGTTATTAGGATGCCTTCTGAGTATTCCTTAGAAGATAATTGAAAAAACAATATCTTATTGAATAAAGAATAGAGAAGAAGATGCAAAATGACAGAAGTCTCATGATTAACATGATCCTTGTTTTTCTTTGCAGGTCTTGGCAACTGTATTGGAAATGTGAGTATACACTAAATTTTCATTTCTGGAAAAGTTGTTACCTTTTTGATGAAGTAGATGCACAGTACCATGGGAAATTGTTTTCAAGTCCTTCTCAGAATTTAAATTCCAGGATACAGGATTCCTTATACAAAATGCCTTAACTTAACAAAATGCAGTTAACTTACAGATGACTTATAACAATTAACACATACAATGTAAATTAAATGGATTGTAAATAGTTCCCTAGTATGTGACATTTTCAAGTTTTACTTTCTGGAATATTTTTCTGAATATTTTTCATTCAGAATCAGGACTAAGGATAGGGGAATGGGTAGGCTGGGAATCTGGGGTTGACATATATACACTACTGTATTTAAAATATATTTAAAATAGTTGGTCTAAGAAGTACCTCCCATGAAATAAATAAATAAATGTATAAATTTAAAAATACATAAACAAATAACTGAGAATTTATAAATTGAATCCATGTGTAAATCCATAAGTGCAGCACCCTCATATACAGATGAGCAATGTTGTCTTTTTGGCTGTTTTCTATTTTATTTCAAAAGAATTTCAGTCCTTGGCCTCAGAAGTTTCCTTTCCATTTGGCTGAAATACAATATACCTGAAAACATTCTGGGCTTTATTTTACCCACTCATCCCATCCTCTCCAATTTCATCACGTTAAACTTAGTGAAGGGATTTTCTAAGATATCACAGAGGAAGCACCTATGCTAATGAGTTGGAAAGTAGAAAAGGCCTGAAAGAGGCAAATTCCCTAGGAATGAGAAAAGAGCTGTCTTTTTGTTTTGAGGAGTATTAGTGACTCACCTTGTTCCATCATTGCAAGGTCCCTTGTAGGCAGAACCTCAGAGGGTGTGACTTTCTGCTGCACACTGAGAAGGTACACTTTTTGGACCAAAATAACCAGCTTGGAATTGGAGTCCTTTGCTGGGATGACCAGAGCAAACAGGTCTGGCTTGATGAACTCTTCCTTGTAGACACTGAATGTATCCTTGATGACTACTTACTGACTGAAGTCTCAAAGGCTTAGCCCAGATTTTCTGTCTGTAAAATGCTCAGTCTCTTTGAATTACCTGATATGGAATAGAGGAAGGGAATAAGGTTCAATGAGTTGAAAACTGGAATAATATCTGATGGGGAGGTTGAAATTTGATATAATTTATATTTAGGAAAAAATCTGGTAATGTTTTTATATTCCAAACTGTGTAGAATATATTGTATATGCAATTAACCAAAAATAGAATTCCAAAAAAATTCCTGGGTTAAAAACTGCTTTTTTGTAATGGTCATGTGATTAGCCTTTGGCCTTGACTTGTATCTATGTCATTTGTTACAGGACTGACTTGGCAGAGATGCAGAAGCCTCAGCCAGTGAACCCAGAGCTCACTTGCTGGCCTGTCACTGGGATCCTAGACATGCTGAACAACTTCAGAGGTGAGGGTCAGCCCTCTGGTGATCAGGACTACACTTCAATAGAGCTTCCTGGGAAGGAGTCTCCTTTTAATGTTATTTTATTTTTATCTGAAATGATGATACTATATGACTTTCCCAAGTTGTTGCATCTTTTCTACCTGTATATTTGGATTGCAAAGATCAAAACTGCACTTTCCAACCTATAGTTTAATGAAAATGCAAAGTCATTTACATATATTTAGTTACATCTGACATAGACCAAAATAGAGCAATCATGTTGCTCATATGGTTATAAAGGATATTCAGTTTTCAGAGTGATCATCAAGAGACTGATATTAAATCAAGACTTCATGCAGTTCATGATATATCTGTCTTCTTTTTGATATGATTTAAGGTTTTTCTATATGCCATATATAGTAGTAACTCTTCCTCTTCATAGAAGAGCATTTTGAACTCACTTTGCTGTCTTTGTTTTGGGTTTCCTTGGAGGAGGGAAAATGAAAAAATGAACCTCTTCCTTCTCCCTCTCAGAGACATGGAAATCGCACTTGCTAACCTGATTTCTGCTCTTTCTGCAGTGGATAACATTCTGAGTCAGACAATGACCATTCACCACATAAGTCTTTCTGAGGATGGTGATGATGCAAGTTTGATGTTCAGAGATGAGCACCACGGAGCATCCAGACAGCCTCAGATTGTGGAGAGTGTCATGTCCTGGGGAGCTCGGGCCTTCACCTCCGGGAGGCATTACTGGGAGCTGGATGTGATGCACTCCTCCAGCTGGATTCTGGGCATCTGCAAAGATATCTTGATAACTGATACTAATATCAGTATTTATTCTGAAGAAGCATGTGTTCTGTTTTCCAAGAAGGTGAACAATCAGCATAGTCTCTTCACCAATGCCCCACCCTACATTCAGTACGTGAAAAGGCCTCTGGGTAGGATTGGGATGTTTCTGGATTATGACAATGGAATTGTGAGCTTCTATGATGTTTGCAGAGGATCCCTCATATCCAGTTTCCTTCCTTCCCCCTTTTCCTTCCCTCTGAAGCCTTTCCTTTGTCTTAGGTCTCCATGAACTGTCAAATTCGGTGACCATTATTTTTACTTCTCCTCTGAGGTAATTATTCTGCAAAACCTCATGTGAGGCCATAGGATAATAATCCCTGACTATCTCTGAGCACACTATAATTTAATGAAGCATAGTGACTGTATGTTTGCATAAAAAGGTATGACCATGTTGAATGTATAAGTTTGTTAATTAAATTTTCTTCTAATAAAAAGTTATTATGGAGTATTTCATAAAATATAATCAATTCCTTTTCTCTTTTAAATAATAGTTCTATGAACATAAAAGTTACATACCATAACGATTACGCCATTTAAAGTACATAATTCAGTGGGGTTTTTTTAGTAATATACAAAAATTTGTAAAACAAGAACTGTCTAATTTCAGAACATATCCATTGTTAAGGGACCAGACCTGAGCCATGACAGGCTCAACAAGTTATACTAAGCCTAAGATTCAGATTCTTGTAAAACCTGAGTCATGATTCCGGGGAAACCATACCCTGGGAAAGTCTCCTCTGGTGCCAAACTGGATTAAAACCTGAGTCATGATTCCAGGGAACTACACCCTGGGAAAGTCCCCCACGCGCCAAACATGAGCCAATCAAAATTGGAATTTTGGTTCAAACCCAAGCCAATGAGATTTTGTGATTTGTGTGATTTGACCAATGAGATTTTGTGATTTGTGGGATTTGAAAAATCTCGTGCATGCATGAACTAACCAATTGCTGTCTGCCAACTCTTCTGTTGCAACATTTGAACTGGACTAAATGTATAAATACTGCTGTAATCCAGAGCTTGGGGCTTTCGTCAAGACTCTGCTGCACTGGATGAGATGGGAGCTCTAGCTCGAGCTATCAATAAAACCCCTTTTTGTTTTTGCATTGCAGTGGATGTCTTATTCTCTTGGTTCTGGGATCCGGACTCTGGGCATAACATCCATCACTCCAAAAAGAAATCAATGCACATATTTATTCCCCATATCCCTTCCCCTGTCTTCTCACCCCCTTAATCCAGTTTTATTTTTCAAGACTTTGTCTATTGTATAGCTTCAGTTAAATGGGTTCACACAATTTATGACTATTACTTTCACTTAATGATTTCAAGGTTCATCTGTATTTTAAACAATGTGCTTTACTTGTATAAATGAACCAGACTGGGGTGCAGGAATGAAGTGGTATACTTACTTATATCAGGTTAGTAAACAAAGGGAATGGTGCTTAGTGTATAGTTCAAATCATGGTGTAACTTGTGATATCCACTCATCGGGGGCTTCTTGGGTTTTCCAAGGAATTATATAAGTCTTTTGACCTAGAAACATCACCTCTAGCATTCTTTCCAATAGAAATTATTACAAACAAGGATACATGGACCAAAGAATGTATTGCATAGCATTTTCAATAACTAAATCAGTAAATAGAAAATCAATCAGAATTTCTGAAATATGGGATATCATTGAACAAAATATGCTACATATTAAACTATGTAAGTGACAATAGTTTGCACTTAGTCTCTAATCTCTTGTATATTTTTAAACTAGTTAATATTCTAAAACAGTCAACTCCATATGACATTAAAAAATACTGAAAAACAACAATTCACCCTACTGAATGTTATAAGGTTAAAAATAGAAATCCACTGAAATCAGTCAAGTTCACAAACAGTAATCTTGCCCCTAATTTCTTTCTCTTGCATTCATAATGTGTATGATCAAATATGATCAATTTATTGAGTTCCAGACTATCTACCTAGTACACTTACTCAGTGCTGTCTTCATAATATACTTATAATAGAACAAGGAGGTATTTTTATATTTGGTAAAGTCCTTGGCATATAAACTCACAATGACTTTGTGACACGCCAGCTTGGCAGGGCTACATGACAGAGGGAAAGTGAAGGCAGCAGCCAGGTTGAAATATGCCTACAGGGTCACCCAGTCTATGATTATTCACACAAGCACTAAACTAATCCAAGGGCTATCATGAAAGGAGTTTGCAGACATAAGTGTCTCATCCTGATTCTAAACTAGAGAGCTTACACTAATTTATCTTCCTAGCTGCTGTCTGAGCAGCTGACTTTTTAAAGTATATTTTTAATCAGAGGATGTATATATAGTCTGCAGGAGCAGACTTTACATTGAACATGCACTTACAGGCCTAATGTCATCCACTTCTGAGAACTCTGGGCTAACACCATCACCAGACTCTTCCACTGAGGAGATCCAGAGTACCTGTGTGTTCCAAAGAGGAAACTGTATACTTGTGTCTGATGCGCTGATTTTTGTGACTGCTGCAATTTGTAAATACAGAAAAACAGAGAAATAATATAAAGTCACCTTTATGTCAGCATTCCTAAAAACACTTTATGACTAATTTGGAACACAAAATATTATTGTAGAAATTAACCTATACTGCCATACTTTACTTATCAAAGAAAGGTGCTAGGGAAATTGATTAAGAATTGAAAAATAATGATCTGGGGATGCTTATAACAATTGTGCCCCCCAAAGACAGTGGTTGTGCTTTTGCAATTCAAGATTATTTTCATTCGTAAAAAACTTTTAATTTTTCATTGGAGTATAGCTGATTAACAAACAATGTCATGATAGTCTCCAGTGAACAGCAAAAGGACTCAGCCATACACATACATGTATCCATTGTCCCACAAACCCTCTTCCCATCCAGGCTGCCACATATCATTGAGCAAGGTTCCATGTGCTTTATAGTAGGTCCTTGTTGGCTATCCATTTTAAATACAGCAGTGTGTTCCTGTCCATCCCAAACTCCCTGACTATCCCTCTTTCTCCCATTCTCCCTGCTAACATCCATAAGTTTATTCTCTAAGTCTATGAATCTTCAAGATCATTTTTTAATGCACATTCATAAACATTTAGGAGCATTGATGCCTTGCCTGCATGCATGTACAGTCATTTCAGTTGTGTCCAACTCTTTGTGACCCTATGGGCTGTAGCCCTCCAGACTCCTCAGTCCATGGAATTTTCTTGGCAAGTATACTGGAGTGAGTTGCTATTTCCTTCTCAAGTGGATCTTCCCAACCCAGGGGCCAAATCCGTGTCTCCTGTGTGTCCTGCATTGCAGGTGGATTCTTCACCACTGAGCCACCTGGGAAGCCATCAATTCCTTAAAATATATATAAATAGTACAGGTATCTTGAAAGAGGTAAAAACACGGTCCTGATTCCCACTCTTTCCAAAAATGCTGCTCTCTCCAGCTGATTGTCCAATAGGAAATATATCAGGACAGAAAGGTGAGGATATGTGTTATTTCTTTCCCACTGTGGTCACCAATGTTTCTGTTTTGTTCCAGAACAATCTTTTCTTTCTTTTCTTTTTTTTAATACTTTATTCTACATTACAATACTTGTATTTGTTTTGCCATACATTGACATGAATCAGCCACAGGTGTACACGATCTCCCAATGCCCCCTCTCACCTCCCACCCCATATCATCTCCCTGGATCATCCCGTGCATCAGCCCCAAGCACCCTGTATCCTGTATTGAACATAGACTGGAGCTTCATTTCTTAAATGATAGTATACATGTTTCAATGCCATTCTCCCCAAATCATCCCAAATCATCCCAAATCATCCCACCCTCTCCCTCTCCCTCAGAGTCCAAAAGTCCATTCTATATCTCTGTGTCTCTTTTGTTGTCTCACATAGAGGGTCATCATTACTATCTTTCTAAATTTCATATATATGTGTCAGTATATTGTATTGGTATTTTTCTTTCTGGCTTACTTCACTCTGTATAATCGGCTCCAGTTTCATCCATCTCATTAGAACGGAGTCAAATGTATTCTTTTTAAGGGCTGAGTAATACTCCATTGTGTATATGTACCACAGCTTTCTTATCCATTCATCTGCTGATGGACATCTAGGTTGTTTCCATGTCCTGGCTATTATAAACAGTGCTGCAATGAACATTGGGGTACATGTGTCTCTTTTGATTCTGGTTTCCTCGGTCTGTATGCCCAGCAGTGGGATTGCTGGGTCATAAGGCAATTCTATTTGCAATTTTTTTTAAGGAATCTCCACACTGTTTTCCATAGTGGCTGTAGACCTCTTTCTAACACCATACACAAAAATAAACTCAAAATGGATTAAAGATCTAAATGTAAGACCAGAAACTATAAAACTCCTAGAGGAGAACATAGGCAAAACACTCTCCGACATAAATCACAGCAGGATCCTCTATGATCCACCTCCCAGTATACTGGAAATAAAAGCAAAAAGAAACAAATGGGATCTAATTAAAATTAAAAGCTTCTGCACAACAAAGGAAACAATAAGCAAGGTGAAAAGACAGCCTTCTGAATGGGAGAAAACAATAGCAAATGAAACAACTGACAAACAATTAATCTCAAAGATATACAAGCAACTTATGCAGCTCAACTCCAGAAAAATAAATGAACCAATCAAAAAATGGGCCAAAGAACTAAATAGGCATTTCTCCAAAGAAGACATACGGATGGCTAACAAACACATGAAAAGATGCTCAACATCACTCATTATCAGAGAAATGCAAATCAAGACCACAATGAGGTACCATTTCACACCAGTCAGAATGGCTGCAATACAAAAGTCTACAAGCAATAAATGCTGGAGAGGATGTGGAGAAAAGGGAACCTCTTACACTGTTGGTGGGAATGCAGAACAACCTTTTAATGTCTTTGGCCTGAAGGTGTGTCTGAGCTGGGGCCTTCCTCTACTGTCTTGCATGAGCTGGGTGGGGAGCACCAGGCAGAAACCCCTGTGTTGTTATTGCTGGGGGGCACTGGGGGGCTTGATCTGGAGTCTGAGGATGAGGGAAAAGAGATGTTTCCATTCTGGACTGGTGACCACAGGAGTTCTTATATTACAGTGTTCCTTTAAAATGCAAAAATCAATGAATTGATAAAATAAAGCTCCTCCTCCAATGACTGAACATATTTAAACGAACCTCAAGAAACAGATTTCCAAGTTTTCCAAGACAGGAGCTAAACTCTCTAAGTGATGAAATAATCTTTCCAACTTTTTTGGTAAGTTAAAAATAAAAATGATTAACATTCAGAAAGTCACATATCAATGTATTTCAGGGTGAGTTTGTAGTACAGTCAGTAACTCTTGATGAGCAGACGTTTGCAGAGACATGTATGTAGATAAGCCAAGGTGTTAAAGCAATCTTATCTTGTTTCAGGGAATCTCATCATCCATATTAACCCCACTGGAAGATTGATGAAATACAATCATTTGGAGCAAATGGGTGGGGTTTAGAGATTCAGTATAAGGAGACTCCAGGAGCCAAAGTTTTCTTCAGTACTGAGAGGGAGTGTTTGGAGCTCACCTGGATCTTGAGACTTCAGTAAGCTATCACGACCACACTGGAACTCTTGATCCCTAAGCTAACTTTACATTATTCTCATTTTATGACCCTTTCTTTCTGATAACAGTCAGTCAACCAGAAAACTTATTTTTTCCAGGGGTGACTTTTTTGTTAAACCAGGCGCCACCCTCCGAAGGTACCAGATAAAGTTGCATTCCTATAGGGTGAGGGTGTAGTGGGGTACAATTAAGAAAGGAATTTACTTAGCCTAAGGTTTAACATGATTAATCTTAAAGGTTAATACTTATTTCTCCTATATGCTAGTTATATATTCATTAACATGTATAAGGGCAGGGAATTTAGCAGCAAACAGTGGCCCAGTAAATGAAAAACCCTTCACCAATATAATTCCTAGTCAACCCACTATACTAATAATTTCTAACTTCCCAAAAGAATCTGTCTTTGGAAAGTTTTAAAACATCTCATGCCTCTAATGGTTGGGAGGCTGTGAACAATCACATGTGACTGGACGAACCTGTTCAGATAGGCTAGATAACCTTCAGAGGAGTTTGTAAGTTGAAACACTCTTGTCATGCCCAGGAATTTTTATTAACTGGAGTTGTAGGTTAACTCTTTCTTTGAAAGAGGTGGTGGGGGATAGTCCCCCATAAAGTCAGAGGTATAGGTGACAGCATAAAGCAGTAAAATAGTCAGACACTGGTTTGAGGTGTAGATGCTCAGGAAAGGGGGGGGAAAGGGGGTTTCCTGAGGCTCGATCCCGCCTTGCATATACCACGCCTCCTTCCTCATGACCTTTGCCAAGGGCGGAGTTCCTCACGCTGGCTTATGGCACACCTGCAACACAGGAGACCTAGGTTCAATCCCTGGTTTGGGTAGACTCCGTGGAGGAAGGTACACCATCCACTGCAGTATTCTTGTCTGGAGAATCCTGGCGGGCTACAGTCTACAGGAACCCAAACAGTAGACACGATTGAAGCAACTGAGCATGCATGCACACACAATTAAATATAGTTAGTTTATGTTAATAGTTTCTGTTACATAGGATCCTATTTGACAAAATTTAGTTTCATCTTCATTAACTCTGAATGTATTCAGAAAGTGTTTTGGAGAGAAAAAATCTTATTGTGGATGTGAATTTAGACTGAGATAAAACAAAGGACATCCAATCACAGGAATACTGACAATCACAGGAAATAATAAAATACAAGCTTAGTCAAGTATCTTGTGCTAAATCAATGACTGGCATGGAGTATTGTGATTGACTGTTTAGGGCAATCAAGATCCATAACAAGAGCTATAAATTACGTCTAACTCCTGAAGCTCATGCTACTTAGAGGAAAATAAGACCTCAACAAAATTGAAGTTCTCCTCTAGGTAGAGGAAAAGGGGGAAGGAAGTAGATACCGTTTGTTTGGCAGTCGAGAAAATTTCCTGCAGCTCTTGAGAGCTCTCTTTGTAGCTCAGTTTTTCATTTGTGTCAAAGCAAACTCCAGTCTCTCCTGTTCCCAATAAGGTCCTCAGCTGAGTCATCCCCCAAGTCTAATCTGCTTGTCCCTTTATGCCTTGGGGAAAGAGGAAGAAACTCCTGATGTGCTTCCCTCAGGAAAATGGACTCAGAAATCCCAGGAGCCTTCCAGAAGGAGCTCACCTGCCTCATCTGCCTGAATTTCCTTCTAGACCCAGTCACCATAGCTGTGGGCACAGCTTCTGTAGGTCCTGTCTTTGTCTTTTCTGGGAACAAGCCAAAGTCCCTGTCAGTTGTACAGGTGAGGACAATGATCAGGACAGACAAACCTCAAAGCCAATTTTCTTCTGAAGATTTTGGTATCCACTGTCAGAAAAGCCAATCCCATGCAATTCCTGAAGTGTGAGGAACACCTGTGTGGGACCCACAAGCAGACAAAGATGATCTTCTGTGAAGCCAAAAGAGCTTGCTCTCTTTGGTCTGCTCTCAAGGTCAGGAGCACAAGACTCACAGACATTGTCCCACTGAAGAGGCTGCTGAGGAATCCTGGGTGAGTGATGCCTCTGAGAGCTCTTACGAAGGTTGAGGATGGTACACCTAAGAGACTAAAAAGATATGATGATCATGATGATGACTGAAACTTCTCTTTACTGAGTGCCAGGACAAATCTAGTTAGCAGTGATACAGTTGTGAAGAAAATGCTGTAGCACACCTGCCTTTATGGAGCTTGTATCCACTGGCTTGCTTATGAAGTCAGTTTGTTGTAAAGTCATGTCTGGCTTTGTGACCCACCAGGCTCTTCAGTCCCTGGTATTTCCCAGGCAAGAATACTGGAGTGGGTTGCCATTTCCTTCTCCAGAGGATGTTCCTGACCCAGGGGCTGAACCCACATCCCCTGCATTAGCATGTAGATTCTTTACTGCTGAGCCACCAGGAAGCCCCCGTGATTATTTGGATGACACATTATTATGCTCAATACTCTGTAAAGCCTTCATTTTGAGAAAAAGTCTTTGACTCCAAAATCTACAAGCATAAAAAGTCTTTTTCATTGGTTCCTGGTTTCCTAACCCTGGAAAAAGAAGGAAGATTCAGTACATGGGAATTAACAAGGGACAAACATCACTAGAATCAAACTCTGATACCAGATCCCATAGTATCTGAAAATTATCTATCTTCAACAAATCCTTGTTCCTTTCTCTAAAATGATGATTCCCTGGGTGTGGTTCTGTGATGCAGAATCTCTTGAAATTGTGAAATTAGTGAGGAAGAAAAGGGAAGTGTGGTAATCTCTTATGGCCTTGCTAATCTTC
This sequence comes from Nanger dama, assembly GCA_917880005.1. Classification (NCBI taxonomy): domain Eukaryota; kingdom Metazoa; phylum Chordata; class Mammalia; order Artiodactyla; family Bovidae; genus Nanger; species Nanger dama. Next base: position 34,941 of record CAKJTW010000201.1, on the reverse strand, counting down.
CTCCAGTTCCTGTATATGATATTCCCTAGTATATGACCTTGTTTGGGGTCTGAAACTTCAATCTTTCCTGGCGCTAAAAGTCAATTATTTTACAGGAGAAGCTGGCAAACCAAATAAGATCTTTATGGGACAAGATACAAGATGTTGAAAGAAACCTCAAAAGATATGGCAAAGGAACTGGTGCTTGGGTAGTAAATAGGAGAATGCATTTCTCTTTGAAAAAGATCGAGGCAGACATGCTGGAAACTTGTCCTTTAGTAGTTTGAGGTGAAACAATCATGTGCTAAAAAATTCAGAGAATGCGTGGAACACTATTTAGAATAATATTCCATGTACCATTTCAAGCTACATTTCCAAGACTCTTGGACTTTTTGGAATCTAATGAATCAGGAACTACAGCAAAAGATCCACTAGAAGAATGTGGCACAAGTGCTGAAATGGAGGCACATGATGATACGTGGACGACTCCACACCAGGGATTCAGGATCTCAGGGGAAACTTCTCAGGTTTAAGATCAGTTCTCATTCTGAAGATCAAGGGGGCGTTTAAAAATGCATGGGTTATTTCAGGCACAGATTTCTGTATAAGTCATACATTCTATAAAATAAGGGACATATTATTGAAAAACACAGGTGATTTCAATCTGATTAGTACCAGAGCTCAGGTGGATACAAAGGAAATTGAACAGCAATTTAAGGGATGTGAGTCTCATGGTGAAGAGTAACAGCTCATTATCTAGAGAGTAAGCAGAAAATGTGACACATTAAAGAAAAACTTCAGGAGGGAAAGGAATAAAGAGAAACAGATAAAGAGTAAGAAAGTGAATTCATTAATACTGGGAAGGAATATGTAATAGAATGATGATGAATGACTCTAAACAATGCGGGCAGGAGCCTGTGACCTTACAGAACCTGTCTGTAGACAGAAAAGGAACGAGAGAAATGACTGGGATGATGAGCATCTGTTTGAGGGCAGTAGATGAAAATCTGAAGATCTTTCCTTAGAATACCCACCCTGAGGGTAAAACAGAACATAGCTGCTCAGAGAGAAGTCAGGCTATAGTGTTTGGGAGGTTTGAGATGAGACATCAGTTTACTTCTTAACATTGAAATCAGGATATTGCACATGATGCATGAATTACCCATAAATTTCAATTGCTTGCATGGGTCTTAAAGATTTGATAGGAGGCATATTAAATGACCCATGAAAAGATTTTCTCCAGATGTTTCAGAAACATCTGTATGAAATAAGTGGAAGTTATTTGAGAAAAGTGTGGATTTGAATCTTGACCTAGTCAAAAACCATGAAAAATAAGTAAAAGAAAGAGGAATAAGTTTGATTTTTGAGAAGAAAGATATGAATTTAAGATGAGTGTAGCTTCTTGGGAGACAGAATGAGTCAACACAAACTAAATGCTGTTGAAACCCCTCTCCCAATAGTTTTACATGAATGGATACGGAGACATGATTAGGAAAACTTATCAGATGGTAACTCCAATTCTTTAGGAGGGAGAAAATTACTACAAAGGGTTTATTACAAAAGAAGGCCAAAAGATTTGTAAGCCAATCAGAAAGAAATAAAAGGAACTGAGTGGAAAGAAGATAGAGCTCAAAGTAATATACAAAGGATTCAAGAAAAGTCCTAGAAACCAAATGTGGTGCTGCTCCAGGTAAGGACCGAGGACTGAAAAATGTATTATCTGAAGCGCACACCTTTGATGCCCATTAGATGGTACCATGGGTCTATTTGTTCATCTCCTGCATCCTAAGGTGGAGTCTCTCCTAGTGGGAAATATTATAGAAAAGGTGCAACTCATGCTAATCATGATTGAGCAAGCTTCGCAGAATTGTGATGATGGCGACTCCTCAGGGAATATTCCCTTTTCAAAATCTCCTTTTGTAACTTTATTGTGTAAAAACCTGAAATGAACAACTTTTGTACTGCCATTCAATGTTTTGATCTTCAATTGGGCAATGGGAGAAATTTCAGATACATTCATAAATTTTCATCTCCTGTTGGAATATCCCAGGTCTGAGTTGCCTTTAGTTTGGAGCATATTAAACTTTTAGGACAAGCCCTCAGTTCAGTTCAGTCGCTCAGTCATGTCCGACTCTTTGCAACCCCATGAATCGCAGCACGCCAGGCCTCTTTGTCCATCACCAACTCACAGAGTTCACTCAGATTCATGTCCATCGAGTCAGTGATACCATCCAGCCATCTCATCCTCTGTCGTCCCCTTCTCCTCCTGCCCCCAATCCCTCCCAGCATCAAAGTCTTTTCCAGTGAGTCAATTCTTCACATGAGGTGGCCCAAGTACTGGAGTTTCAGCTTTAGCATTATTCCTTCCAAAGAAATCCCAGGGTTGATCTCCTTTAGAATGGACTGCTTGGATCTCCTTGTAGTCCAAGGGACTCTCTAGAGTCTTCTCCAATACCACAGTTCAAAGGCATCTATTCTTCAGCGCTCAGCTTTCTTCACAGTCCAACTCATATCCATACATGACCACTGGAAAAACCATAGCCTTGACTAGATGGACCTTAGTCGGCAAAGTAATGTCTCTGCTTTTGAGTATACTATCTAGGTTGATCATAACTTTTCTTCCAAGGAGTAAGCGTTTTTAATTTCATGGCTGCAGTCACCATCTGCAGTGATTTTGGAGACCAAAAAATAAAGTCTGACACTGTTTCCACTGTTTACCCATTGGTTTCCCAAGAAGTGATGGGACCGGATGCCATGATCTTCGTTTTCTGAATGTTGAGCTTTAAGCCAACATTTTCACTCTCCTCTTTCACTTTCATCAAGAGTTTTTTTAGTTCCTCTTCACTTTCTGCCATAAAGGTGGTGTCATCTGCATATCTGAGGTTATTGATATTTCTCTCGGCAATCTTAATTCCAGCTTGTGTTTCTTCCAGCCCAGCGTTTCTCATGATGTACTCTGCATAGAAGTTAAATAAGTAGGGTGACAATATACGGCCTTGACGTATTCCTTTTTCTATTTGGAACTAGTCTGTTGTTCCATGTCCAGTTCTAACTGATGCTTCCTGACCTGTATACAGATTTCTCAAGAGGCAGGTCAAGTGGTCTGGTATTCCCATCTCTTTCAGAATTTCCACAGTTTATTGTGATCCACACAGTCAAAGGCTTTGGCATAGTCAATAAAGCAGAAGTAGATTTTTTCTGGAACTCTCTTGCTTTTTCCATAATCTAGCAGATGTTGGCAATTTGATCTCTGGTTCCTCTGCCTTTTCTAAAACCAGCTTGAACATCTGAAAGTTCACGGTTCATGTATTGCTGAAGCCTGGCTTGGAGAACTTTGAGCATTACTTTGCTAGCATGTGAGATGAGAGCAATTATGAGGTAGTTTGAGCATTCTTTAGCATTGCATTTCTTTGATATTGATATGAAAGCTGATCTTTTCCAGTCCTGTGGTCACTGATGAGTTTTCCAAATTTGCTGGCATAATGACTGTAGCACTTTCACAGCATCATCTTTCAGGATTTGAAATAGCTCAACTGGAATTTCATCACCTCCACTAGCTTTGTTCGTAGTCATGCTTTCTAAGGCCCACTTAACTTCACTTTCCAGGATGTCTGGCTCTAGATGAGTGATCACAGCTTTGTGATTATCCAGGTCATGAAGATCTTTTTGTATAGTTCTGCCTGGGTGCAGGAGGGCCTAGAGGAGCTATCCCACGTTGAAGGTCAGGAAGGGCAGTGGTGAGGAGATAAATACCCCTCCTCCAAGGTAAGGGGCAGTGGCTGTGTTTTGCTGGAGCAGCCGTGAAGAGATACCCCATGCCCAACTTAAGAGAAACCCAAGTAAGATGGTAGGTGTTGCAAGAGGGAATCAGAGGGCATCAGAGGGCAGACACACTGAAACCATACTCACAGAAAACTAGTCAATCTAATCACACTAATACCACGGCCTTGTCTAACTCAATGAAACTAAGCCATGCCCGCAGGGCAACCCAAGATGGGCAGGTTATGGTTGAGAGGACATTCCCTAGGTAACATCAATTTACAGAGAGCTGAGAGTTGTTCAATCACTACCCTTGTGCTTTCTCTCCCTTCTTCTCCCTTGAAATTTCTTGATTTATAGAGAATTTGGATTCTCTCAACAAGTTGTGCCAGTTTCCTTTGGGGAGAAAAAAGACAATGGATGTCCTGACTGTTTTCTCATGGTGGTGATAAGAACCTTTCTGAAGTTTTCCCCAACCCAAATACTGGTAGGCTATTTATGAAGAAGGCTAGTCTTATGTTTCCTTATTTTATTTTTGACAGGAATTGGGAGACAAACTGAAATGGTAGGTCTGATCTTGTATTGCTGATGATGGCACTGTGAGGGCTGTATAAGAGATCAAGCTGCATTTAACAAAGGGAACACATAATGTGCCAGACAATACTACATTGCTTGTGTGTATATGGATCTATGGGGTTTCCAAGGTGGCACTAGTGGTAAAGAAACTGCCTGCCAATGCAGAAGACACAAGAGATGCAGGTTCGATTTCTGAGTTGGGAAGATCCCCTGGAAGAGGGCATGGCAACCCACCCCAGTATTCTTGCCTGGAGAATCCCATGGACAGAGAAGCCTGGAGGGCTACAGTCCATAGGGTCACACAGAATTGGACGCAACTTAAAACGCACATATCCGTGTCTGTTTGGTTGAATAGGATTTCCACTTACACTTGAATCAAAGTAATTAATAGCATAGTTTGCTTCTGTGGCTAAGGGAGGTATGTGTTGCCATGCCCAATGCAAACGTTTCCAAAAGTCTAGCTTTTACTAATTTAAATTCCAAGATCATAAACATGTTGAAGCTCAAGGACTAGTATTTCCAGGCATTAGGTGAGAAAGATAAGTACCTCTGGGAAATGGGGGTGAAAACAGACCATGAGAAAAATGAGAAAAATTTTTCCTAAGAATAGCCTGATCCTATCCCGTGCTTATGGAGAAAAGGATTTAGATGAAGAACGTTGAGCTGAAAGATACTGTCTTATCGTAAAGGCTTTGTTTAAGAAGCCCTGGGAAAAGGAAGGATGAACTGCATCTTCCTCTTACAGGAGTGAGTCAGCACAGCTGCACGTGCCTCAGCCTCTGCTCCCAGAACTCCCTGCACGACCCATGGCTGGGCTGATGGACTGGCTCAGCCACTTCTGGAGTATCACCCCACTGGTGTGTTTGCCCTGTAGGGTCCCTCAGTGTTGGTTTCTGTAGACAGTCTTTCCCTTTTCATCTCTCAGCTTGTGCAGAGCAGCCTGCAAATAGGCACGTACAGACACGTATGGTCACAGAGTCACTAAAATCTTCCACAGAATACACACGGGCTTGTGCAGGGACTGACGCGATTCATGCCTCATCAGTTACTTATAAATTTGAATAATCTGTATAATGAAGAAAAGGACATACTCCAAAATGGATCCTGGATCCCTAAAAATATCACCATCTGCCATGTCGGTGGTTCACTGAAACCTGGTTATTAATCCAGGCTATTCCAGTTTGAGTTTAAGTGCATTTACATAGAGAAAGTTTCTTAGCAATCGAATGTATGATATGTTTTCACATTGATATAACCTGAAAAAACATCCAAGCCTCAAGAAAAAGTATGGAAACCACAAGGAAGCAAATGGTTGGTGGATGGGCCCCCACAGAGCTCCATGAAAAACCTCAGCCTGGAGGATGACTTGTCAGGAAATGGAAGACTAGACCTTAGGCTGGAACCACAGATCAAAAGCAGAAAAAAGCCTATAAGGAAATTACTTTTAAGAAGCCATCCTTAGGTTTTGTTTCCTGAATGTCCATTTGCTAATTTAACTGAAATGGAAGAATGATCACCAATTCTCTATTCTACTATGTATTTTTTTCCCCCTTGAGCAGGAGTAATGGAGGTGGAGGTAAGATAAATTGTAATGGTCTTGGAAATGATCAATGCCTATTGTCCAGTCTTTTAGATGGAGTAAAAAGTACCCAGCCAGAAGTAGACAAGACCTCCCTATTGTTTTTAATCTCTGAGTTTCTAAGCAGTTTTTTCCATGGTAACTAATAATCTATTTCCTTGGCAGATATCCTGGCAACGTTTGAATCCAGTGTTTTCCAGTTAAAACCATATTTCTAATAACATTAAGACTTTTCACCCAGTGAGACTCTAAATAAACCCTCTTCTCTCATAGATCATTTTATTTTAATACTAATTTTGACTAGCATATTCTCTCATCTCTCCACAGTAACTTTTTCACCTAATGAAGTAAGCAGTCAGCACATCAGGCTGTTCGATGATCTAAGAAATCTGAAGTATGAACATGACAGCCTCCATGCACCTTTGGATGGTGGGACATGGAAGTATTTTGCTGCATGGGGAGCCCAGAGCTTCACATCCGGCAAACAGTACTGAGAGATGCTCATGGACAGCTCTTGGGACTGGGCTGTGGGTGTCTGTAAGGATTCCTGGATAAGGAAGGACAATGGCATTACTGGACAAGTCCAACAGGGATAACTTTTTCCTTGTGTATGTGAAGCAGGATGACCATTACCAACTCTGAACCACCACTCCCACCACGCCTCTGTACATAGAGTGACCTCTGGGCAGGGTTGGGGTGTTCCTTGATTGTGACACTGGGAGTTTAAGTTTTGTGGATGTTGCCAAGCACTCCCTCCTTTGGAGTATGATGATGGCATGTGCACTTTCCCTGTCAGGCCCTTCATCTGCACTGGCCACAGGGGAGGAGGCTGACTCATGGCCCAGATGGGATACTCAGGACTCCTTCTCTGGTGGAGCCTTTGTCCAGTGCTGCAAAAGAATACTTCATTGTGTTTAGAAAGAGCCTACTGTAATGGACCCTCCTTTTTATATTATAAAGCAGGTGCCAACTGCCAACTTCTCTTGGTTTCTACTATCATCTTGACAGTGAAATCTTCCCTTATAGCCATTTGTCTGGAGTATATGAAATGGTTATTCACCTGTGTTGTGAGCTTGCTGGACTCAACAAAATGTGACCATGTGCTTCCCATTTCCTGCCCCCCCCGCCCCGAGCTTAAACAGCATGGATAGACCTGGTCTCTAACCAGATCCAGGTCAGCCCCCAACCTTCTCCTCCTTCCTCAAAAACTACTCTGTCCTACACATCTATTCACCCTCCAGGTGAAAAACGATTTGCAAGGAAATCTCCACTGACCCTGGAGACTGGGATAAGCATTTCTTTCAGATAATCCAGAATTAGCAGGTCCTTTTTTTCTACAATAATAAAAAGAAAGTGTTTCATGAGGGGCACTGGACAAATCTTGGCCTGAAAAAATAAATAAATAAATAATAGATAAATAAAACTCCTTATTGGAATGTAGTTTTGCAGTAAAAGTTAGGGACCAGAGTCTAAAAGTTTAAGTTTTCAAGATTTGAAAGTGGATGTCAAAGCCTAATCAGAATACATACATTGAGCTTAAGTGTATTTGTACGTTGGAGGCTCTGTTAAGCGTAGATATTATAAGTGTGGAGGTGATTGTGGGCATTGCAATCATACTGGTGATATGTTACTCTTTTTATCATTTTAAATTAGAATTATCACCTGGGCATGAAGGATGGGATTGTATGTCAGGGAGCATGTCTGTTCCCATTTTCCAATCATACAATAGAGCACTTCTTTTAATTTAAATATTTTTGCCCCACACTGAATTACATATTCACCATTGTATTTCTAACACTAAAGATACTTTCTAAATATGTATTGTAAGTTTTTCAATACTGGTTAGTTAAACTTACTCTCTAGCTCATGTTGAAATGTTGCTGAAACCAGCACTCAAGAAACCAAGCACCACATTCGGAGAGTTGGAAAACTCAGGTTTATTACACTAGCGGATGCAGAGTTAACACTCCAAGCTCTGAGCCCCGGACAAAGGGATTACAGAGTTTTTATAGACAGACTGTTGGAGAAGGCAATGGCAACCCACTCTAGGACTCTTGCCTGGAAAATTTCATGGACTGAAAAGGCTGGTAGGGTACAGTCCATGGGGTCACAAAGAGTCGGACATGACTGAGCAACTTCACTTCATTTCACTTATAGACAGACTGTAGTGGGCAACACTAGCTGCTAATAGGCTGGTTTAAACAAAGGGTTTCACACTCAGGAACAATGGTCAACATGGGGAGGGGGGGTGTCTGACCTGGACAGGCATGATTAAGCAGGATGGCAGGGGCTGGGTGACTGCAAAGAGCAGCACAAGGGTGAGTGAGATAAACTCCAGTTCCTAGTATTGCAAGTCCCCACTTTCTGAAACTACCTGACCTATGTGATCTAGACTTTGCAAGGGGCAAGCTGAGTTACAGAGGCAGAAGGAGAAGGAGGTTAGGTAAAATTTTAACTTTTCAACTTCAAAAAATCTTACTGCATCTTAGTAGCAAGAGTCTCCTATATTACCTGCTATTTGAAATAAAAAGAATCATGGCTTTGGTGATAATTTTACAAATTTCATATTGAACAGAGAAGCAAATTATATAATTTGCAGCATGGTTTTCCAAATACATTCAGCATTTCGACCATTTAGAATCCATTTAAGTACAGATATTTCCTCATAGTCATGAGAATGAAAGTGTGTTTTTATATTTGCCACAGTACCAAAAGAACCTACAAGAATGTAGAGGGTAAAAAAAAAAAAAAAAGTACTTCATTTTATTTTTTCAATAGCTGCTTCAAGCTATTTTACTTGGAATACACAGAAAAAAATCCACAAGTGAGAAGTTGTGTTCTATGGTTATGTCTTTTAAAAATGTTTTATATTTACATTTTTTCTAATTAAAAGCATCAGCTGCAGATACAAGCTGCTAAAAACATGAGACATTACAAACCCATTAAAAGACAGCTTTCCAAACATGATTCAATGGACACGAGTTTGAGCAAACTCCAGGAGACAGTAAAGGACGGGGAAGCCTGGCATGCTGCAGTCCGCGGGGTCGAAAAGAGTCCAACACCACAGGTGAACAAAACAATAATGCCAAGCATATCAGGTTGGCCAAAAAATTCACTCAGGCTTTTCCATAAACTGTAGTGAAAAAACCCAAATGATCTTTTTGGCCAACACAATCCTTATTAAAAATAAATAAATAAATAAAACTTTAAGGAAACAAAAACAATACAGAAAACAGATTTACCCACTGTGTCAGGTAGCCCTTTCCAATTTCCCTGCCTGCCTTCCCAGTAAGTTGGACAAGGAGTGCTGACCCCAGAGGGGTGACCTTGGCCTCACTCATGGTGACTGTCAGGACCCAACAAGGGGGAGGCAGCTCTGAGTCTGTGATGGAGCGTGACACCTCCTGGACCAGCACCTCCAGAATTGCAGGCCCTGAGGGCCTCCCAAGCCAGTTAGAAGAAGTGGGAGGTGCACACAAAGGGTCCAACTAGCTTTCAATGGTTCACCTCCCCACAGGAATCTTTCTGCCAGTTCCTCACATTCCTGTGAAGTTTTGGAGTTTTATCATCTGTTTTTCCTAAGCACTTAGTGAAGGGAACAGCTACCCACTCCAGTATCCTGGCCTGGAGAATTCCATGGGCAGAGGAGCCTGGTGGGCTACAGTCTATCGGGTCACAAAGAATTGGACATGACTGAGCGAATTTCACTTCACTTTAGCTGTATGAAACTAGCTGTAATGGCTCCCTAGGGGCTTGCTTGCTGTCTGTTTTAAATTCTTATGATTAAAAAACTGTGAGGAATGAATTTGGATTCATCGGGTGGTATTTATGGCAGCTTTACATAACTGAAAGGTGACGGGAAAGCTCAAAGTTCACACAAATGCACACATGCATTTACACTTGGGTTGGCCTCTGTGAAGCTAGAGTGGAATATTAAATATCGAGTACTGAATTTGGGGTGGGGGGGCGTCCCAGGTGGCTCAGTTGTAAAGAATCCATTTGCCAATGCAGGACACATGGGTTTGATCTGTGGATCAGGAAGATCACCTGGAGGAGGAAGTAGCAACCCACTCCAGTATTTCAGTATTCTCCACTTTCAGTATTCTTCCTGAAAAATTCCACAGAGTCCTCGAGGGCTACAGTCCATAGGGTCACAAAGAGTTGGACACAACTGAGTGGCTGAGCATACACGCGCACACTGAATTTCTAACTGTAAACTTAAGAGCTTGTCCCTAACTTTACATGTATACAGATAACAGAATGGTCACTACAAGCCCTTTAATATCAAGACAGATGTTACATGTTAAAGATTCTTATTTAAACTGCTCTACATACAAAATGCCCTAGAAACAAATGCTTAAACATAGAGAGATAAACATGTAAAGCATGCCTGACTTCCTTGTACTGGCTCTGGAAGAAGGGGAACAGCACACACAAGTGAAAAACCACACACTCAGGAGTAGTAGGAGCTGACAGCGAGGCTGTGCTCTGGACTGACCCTCTTCAGCGAACTGTTCAGTTCCCCTCTGGGTGTCTGTTTCCTTCCTTTATATACCTGCTCACGGGGTTGGTGATGATGAAGGCCCACAGCTCCCAGTCATTCAGTTCCGTTCAGTCACTCAGTCATGTCCGACTCATTGTGACCCTATGGATCGCAGCACACCAGGCCTCCCTGTCCATCACCAACTCCTGGAGTTCACTCAAACTCGTGCATCAAGTCAGTGATGCCATCCAGCAATCTCATCTTCTGTCCTCCCCATCTCCTCCTGCCCCTAATCCCTCCCAGCTTCAGGGTCTTTTCCAATGAATTAATTCTTCACATGAGGTGGCCAAAGTACTGGAGTTTCATCCTCAGCATCAGTCCTTCCAGGACTTCCCAGGACTGGTCTCCTTTAGGATGGACTGGTTGGATCTCCTTGAAGACCAAGGAACTTGCAAGAGTCTTCACCAACACCACAGTTCAAAAGCATCAATTCTTCGGTGCTCAGCTTTGTCACAGTCCAAGTCTCACATCCATACATGACTACTGGAAAAGCCATAACCTTGACTAGATGGAACTTTATTGGCAAAGTAGTATCTCTGCTTTTTAATATGCTATCTAGGTTGGTCATAACTTTCCTTTCAAGGAGTAAGTGTCTTTTAATTTCATGGCTGCAGTCAACATCTGCAGTGATTTTGGAGCCCAAAAAGTAAAGTCAGCCACTCTTCCCACCATTTTCTCCTCTGTTTACCATGAAGTAATGGCACCGGATGCCATGATCTTAGTTTTCTGAATGTTGAACTTTAAGCAAACTTTTTCACTCTCCTCTTTAACCCTCATCAAGAGGTTTTTTAGTGCCTCTTCACTTTCTGCCATAAGGGTGGTGTCATCTGCATATCTGAGGTTATTGATATTTCGCTCAGCAATCTTGATTCCAGCCTGTGCTTCCTCTAGCCCAGAGTTTCTCATGATGTACTCTGCATAGAAGTTAAATAAGCAGAGTGACAATATACAGCCTGACATACTCCTTTTCCTATTTGGAACCAGTCCGTTGTTCCATGTCCACTTCTAACTGTTATTTCCTGACCTGCATATAGGTTTCTCAAGAGGCAGATCAGGTGGTCTGGTATTCCCATCTCTTTCAGAATTTTCCACAGTTTTTTTGTGATCCACACAGTCAAAGGCTTTGGCGTAATCAATAAAGCAGAAGTAGATGTTTTTCTGGAACTCTCTTGCTTTTTCCATGATCCAGCAGATGTTGGCAATTTAGTCTTTGGTTCCTCTGCCTTTCTTAAAACCAGCTTGAACATTTGGAAGTTCATGGTTCACATATTGCTGAAGCTTGGCTTGGAAAATTTTGAGCATTACTTTACTAGGTAAAGAGAAACCCAAGTGAGACAGTAGATGTTGCGAGAGGGCATCAGAGGGCAGACACACTGAAACCATAATCATAGAAAACCAGCCAATATGATCACATGGACCACAGCCTTGTCTAACTCAATGAAACTAAGCCTTGCCATGTGAGGCCACACAAGACAGACAGATCGTGGTGTAGAGGTCTGACAGAATGTGGTCCACTGGAGAAGAGACTGGCAAACCACTTCAGTATTCTTGCCTTGAGAACCCAATGAACAGTATGAAAAGGCAAAATGGTATGATACTGAAAGAGGAACTCCCCAGGTCGGTAGGTGCCCGATATACTACTGGAGTTCAGTGGAGAAATAGCTCCAAAAAGCATAAAGGGAAGGAGCCAAAGTAAAAACAATACCCAGCTGTGGATGTGACTGGTGATAGAAGCAACGTCCAATGCTGTAATGAGCAATATTGCATAGGAACCTGGAATGTTAGGTCCATGAATCACAGCAAATAAGTGTTCAAACAGGAGATGGCAAGAGTGAACATCAACATTCTAGGAATCAGTGAACTGAAATGGACTGGAATGAGTGAATTTAACTCAGATGACCATTATATCTACTACCATGGGCAGGAATCCCTTAGAAGAAATGGAGTAGCCATCATGGTCAACAAAAAGATTGCAGTACTTGGATGCAATCTCAAAAATGACAGAATGATCTCTGTTCATTTCCAAGGCAAACTATTCAATATCACAGTGATCCAAGCCTATGCCCCAACCAGTAACACTGAAGAAACTGAAGCTGAAATGTCCTATGAAGACCTATAAGACCTTTTAGAACTATAACCCCCCAAAATATGTATTTTCATTATAGGGGACTGGATTGCAAAAGTAGGAAGTCAAGAAACACCTGGAGTAACAGGCAAATTTGACCTTGGAGTACTGAATGAAGTAGGGCAAAGGCTAATAGAGTTTTGCCAACAGAACACACTGTTCATAGCAAACACCCTCTTCCAACAACACAAGAGAAAACTCTACACATGGACATCACCAGATTGTCAATACCAAAATCAGATTGATTATATTCTTTGCAGCCAAAGATGGAGAAGCTCTATAAGACCAGGAGCTGACTGTGGCTCAGATCATGAACTCCTTATTGCCAAAATCAAACTTAAACTGAAGAAAGCAGGGAAAACCTCTAGACCATTCAGGTGTGACCTAAATCAAACCCCTTGTGATTATACAGTGGAAGTGAGAAATAGATTTAATGGACTAGATCTGATGGACAGAGTACCTGATGAACTATGGACAGAGGTTTGTGACATTGTATAGGAGACAGGAATCAAGACCATCCCCATGGAAAAGAAGTGCAAAAAAGCAAAATGGCTGTCTGAGGAGGCCTTACAAATAGCTTTTAAAAGAAGAGAAGTGAAAAACAGAGGAGAAAAGGAAAGATATTCCCGTTTGAATGCAGAGTTCCAAAGAACAGCAAGGAGAGATAAGAAATCCTTCCTCAGCAATCAATGCAAAAAAAAAAAAAAAAAGAGAAAACAACACAATGAGAAAGACAAGAGAAAGACTTTGGGAAAATGGGAAAGACTTCAAGAAAATTAGAGATACCAAGGGAACATTTCAGGCAAAGATGGGCTTAACAAAGGACAGAAATGATATGGTCCTAACAGAAGCAGAAGATATTAAGAAGAGGTGGCAAGAATACACAGAAGAACTGTACAAAAAATATCTTCATGACTCAAATAATCATGATAGTGTGATCACTCACCTAGAGCAAAATATCCTGGAATGTGAAGTCAAGTGGGCCTTAGAAAACATCACTAAGAATGAAGTTAGTGGAGGTGATGGAATTCCAGTTGAGCTATTTCAAATCCTGAAAGATGATGCTGTGGAAGTGCCACACTCAATATGCCAGCAAATTTGGAAAACTCAGCAGTGGCCACAGGACTGGAAAAGGTCAGTTTTCATTTCAATCCCAAAGAAAGGCAATGCCAAAGAATACTCAAACTACCACACAATTGCACTCATCTCACATGCTAGTAAAGTAATGCTCAAAATTCTCCCAGTCACTGATGAGCCTCAAACCTTTGGTGAACTGGGCTTCAGTGCTGTCCATGCCGGTTGGCAGAGACACAGGCCAGGCCCAGCAGGGTATGCAGCTGAGCTGTGTGGCTAGGAGGGTGGGAAGGTGGGAGTCACATTGCCGATGCAGCCAACAGACCTGGGAGATCTCCTGCAGCCCAGTGGCCCATATCCTCTGCCCAGCCTGCATGTGGAGGCTGGAAGGAGGACAGGATGGGTTGCAATCTAATATTTTAAGCTTCAGCCACATGAAGACAAGTCTGTGTTTTTCTGCACCTTCTCTCGGTAATTAGCTTGCATGGAGCGCATCACAGTCTCCATCTGACAAGTGCACACACGTGCTCCTTGGGTAATGGGTGGAGGAGGTCAGCGGGTTTGCTGGATCGGCAGGATCAGCAGCATCTCTTCGAGCGCAGTGTGCAGACAGTCTAGACACACTGCTGTTGCTACTTCATGCTCTTGACCTGCCTGGCATCAGGAGCACCTACCTGGAGCACCAGGAAGAAGATACACAGAGACTTTCTGAGTGGGGTTCCCTTGAGGGTCCTCTACTATCTGTCCATGGAGGGTCAACAATGGGTGGACTTCCTGCAACAGCAGCCGCATCCCTTGCTGAGTGGGAACAGTGCCATGTCCACTCAGATCCCACCACCAGGCGTACGCGGCGCCACATGCAGGAGGCTGCAGGCTGACAGGGGGTCCTTCTCGAGTGTGTGCAGTCGTGTAAGATGGAAGACCAAGCAGCAATACCAGGACAGGGTCTGCTGCAACATCTAGATTGCTTCTCACAGCAGTGACTTTCCTGAATCAGTGGAAGTCTCCTGACTGCATAATTCAGACAAAAGCCTTGCTGCTTCAGATTTAGCATCTTTAAAACAGTAGGTTTTGCTGTGATGTCAACCTGCCCTCTCCAGGTGGCTACCTGGCTGCTCTCTGTTCTCAATGTGAAGAAGACACAGCAAGGAACCAAGCTGCAGATGTGTTCGGGCTTCAATGGGTTGTGGTGGCTTGAAGGAGAACATGGCCTTCAAGCAGTGCATGCACAGGGCTGAAAGTGGTCCTAGAAGCCCAAGGACACCAGGTACCACAACTCAGCCTCCAGGCTTCAACAGTGGAAACCCTGCCATACTGCTTTGAAGCATCAGCTTTAAAGTCACAATCAGGACAATACATATCTTCACTATTAACATTGTTTTAGACGTATGGCAAGACATAGTGTGAAATAAATTTCAGGTATAGCAAGTGTAAATATTATCATTATTTCTGGTATTATCATTGTTTACCAAGAAACACAGTTATGAACAATAAAATTAACCTCTAAGATTTCTAGCAACAAAATTAACATTCAAATCTATTTTTACAGATATGAAAGATGCAACTATTTAGTAAATGAAAGTTTTCATGAAAACAAAAAAAAAAAAAGAAAAAGAAAAAAAGCCAGGAACTTTTAGGGGGAAAAAATTAAAGAATAATGAGAGGGCATTAACCTTAAATATATTTTCAAATATATCCTGGTTCGGAGGAGGAGGGATGGGTGGTATTGGAGGCTGGAGCAACCCTAGTTCATATTTACAGTTATTCTTCCAGCAGTGTCCCCCCTCTCATGTATATGGACCTGATGCAGTGAGTACTTCTCAAGTTCTCTTCTTACCAACCTTTCCTACTTTATATGGAGGAAGAAGGGAAAGGAAAGAAAGAAAGAAGGAAGGAAGGAAAAGGGAAACTGGCAAGGAGGAGACTCCACTCTCTTTGACATAGATTCCCTAGAGTCTTGCTGGAAAGTCCTCTGTTCCACCATTTAAAGGATAAAAAAATTAATTTTGGAGTCTGAGTCAGAGGAGTCCCCTTAGAAAGGTGAATAAGAGACAATGCTTTCAACATCACAGTCCTCATCTTCATTTCCACTGCTTTCAAATTCGCAGTCTTCATCGTCTCTGCATTGGTCTGAGGAGTTAGTGGCATCCTCCTCCGCATCTTCCTCATTTTCTTCTGATCACGCTGAGGCAGGAGAATGTTCTCCAGTCGTGTCTGATGAGTCTGACTCTGCAGCCTGAAGCCCCTGGTCCTCTCTAAGCCTTCCTTGCAAATTCCCTGATAATGGGGACTGCAGACCCATCCTTCTAATCTTGAGGTTTGGGCCCTCCATAATGCTCACGTTCTTTGGCTTAGCAGAGGTTGCCTCTCTGTAAGCAGCGTCTTCTTCAGGAGACAGAGTCCTGAGCCAGAGATCAAGGTCCACCTTGTACTGTGTCTGCAGTTCCTCCGCTTGCTTCTTATAAAGCTCCTTCTGGTCCTGGGGGACCCGCTGCCAGCGTCTACTGATCTCCACCATGCGCTCCCTCGGGGGCACCACTTTCAGCTCCCTGCTCAACCAGAAATCCTGTTGGAACTTGTGATAGAATGGCCTTTTGGGCTCTCTGTGGAATTTCCACTTCATGAGTAAATGGTTTTCTGGGGGAGACTTCACTTTTTGCACATTTTCCTGAAACTTCTTTGGCACTTGGCTTTGGCTTCCTTGGAGGATATCAGGTTTCTTGGAGTTCTGGACTAGTTCAGGGTGCTGTTCTCTGAACAGAGCCATTTTCTCCTGAAACTCCTGCTTCTCTTCCTGGAAATCTTGACTATATTTCAGCTTGAGCTGTTCAGGCAGCTTCCTGTATTCCTCAGACAGAACCTTGGTCAGCTCCTGGTTACTCCTCTTGGGGTGCTTTTGGAGGTACTGAGGTCTCATCTTTTTAATAAAGTGGAGGTAAGCTATCAGGGGTTTCTTGGGTAAATCAAGATGTTGCTTGTGTTTTCTGCTTTTGGAAGGATTGTTAACATTTTCCTTAGCTTCCAAGACTAGTTTCTTCAAAGTTCGAAACTTTCTCAAGTTGTAGGAACTCTCTAATCATTTGAATTTATACTTTTCCTCAAAAATTCTTTAAAAACTACTTTTTCCCAGTCCCTCACTGACTGGGTCATTTTGAACACGTGCCTGTCATTGAATGGAATGCTTTTCTCCATACTTCCCAGTAACTGCATAATGTCTTCTTTGAACCAGTCATCTTGATTTTAGCCAGCACCATTTTAGGTCTTCTGGACACTTATCTGGTCCTAGCAGTTCAGACATCTCAGCAGAATCTCCAGCATCTGCATTTTCAAGATTTACCAGGTGAGTGTGATGATTCTGTGAAGAAAGAAAAGGAAAGCTTTTCTCCTCTGTGACACATGAAAGGAGCACATCCCACTTGGGATATGTCTCCTCTATCATTTTATTTACCCTTAAGAATATAAACAAAAACTGGCCTAATCTGAATTGAGATTCACATTGGGCATTATGAAGCTTCTTTCACAAAGTATCTTCAGACTCCATCAATTCTGCCTTCCTATCAATTTCACCAGAGAGTGTTTAACATACAAGTGAGCAAAACAAACACTGGCTACTCACTCAAGGGACAAATAATAAGAGACAATGAAAGGACTTTAAAAAAGTTAACGCCTTAAAAACAGAGGACTTTAAAACAGCAATGGTGTACCACAACATCCCAAAGATGGCCATCACCACATACTGAGAGGATGGGGAGAATCAGGAACTTTGATTCATTGATGATGGGAATTCAAAATAGTACAGGCCTTCTGAAAGACAGGACAAGGGAATGGCAACTGCCGGAGTGTCAGGGTCCAGCCCCCACAGGATCCAGGGGAACCTGAAGGAAAAACAGCATTGGCAAATGATTTAGAAAGAGATATGGAAAGAATGTTGTAGATAAAAAAAAAAAAACAGAGGAAAGACAGAGGCTGATATTCCTTTGTTTACATAGAAAGCCAATAAAACTCCAAAACAAGGAGTTTGCCCTGTTTACAGAGGCCACAGATGCCTTCCCGGTCTCCCAAGAGAGTGAAGATGCAGAACATCTTCCCGTTCAGGTGTAAGAAACCCAGGCAGATAAGTGAACGCAGGGAGCCTCCATGTTCCATGGGATCAGCCTGAAAAAGACAGTAAGAGAGAGAAAGAAAAGAAAGAAAGAAAGAAAAAAAAGAAAAACAGACCAAGCTTCTTCGAGTGAGGTTCATTATTTTTATTTTCAAAAGGGTCTTTTATACCTTTATTTGTACATAGGGGGAAATGAAAGATGTAAAGTCATACAGAATCAGCCCAAACATTACATCTGTTTTGTCTTTATAAAAACCAGGATTTTTTTCTGCATACCTTTCCCATAAACAATATTGTGTACATTATCTTCTGGCCTTGGAGGCTTGTGAACATTTTATGACCCTCTTTTGATAAAGGCTGCTCAACCAGAAAACTTATTTTCCCTTGAAATGTTTTTTTTTATATTTCTAATCTATGTCAGCCTCAGAAAATGTTAAACAGAGTTACATTTTTCACAGAGCAAAGGTGCAGTCAGTTACAAGAAAAAAAGAACCAACTAGCTCAAAAAGTCTGATGTGGTTAATTTCAAGGCTACACTTGTTTTTCTTATATTCTGACTATGTTAACTAATGTACTCCCAGGTGCACAGTGGATAAGAGATATGGGAACTTAGCAACAAGCATTGGCCCAATAATGAAATCTTACACCACCACTACTCTAATAACTTTTAACTCTTTGAAAGGCTCTATGTTTTAGGCTTTCCATGCCTCTCACAGTTGGGAGGCTGTAAATAATCACATGCATAGCTGTAAGAGGACTAAAATGCTAACAGAGGGGGTTTGATTTGACATATTTTTCTCATGTCCAGGAGACTTACTAGCTAGAGCCCTAAGTTGAGTTTCTGTAGAGAAAGGTGGTTGGGGATAGCCCCCTGTTAATGTCAGAGGAGTTAGTGAAAGTCATGAAATAATAAAACAGACAGATCTGGTTTGGAGTAGATGCTCGAGCAGGTCTAGGGAGCCCCTCGAGTCCTGAAGACACTTAACAGTTCTCTTCCACATGACCTTGTCATAGGCGGGATTCCCCACGCTGGCTCCCAGCACCGGAGTCCAGCACCAGCAGTGAAATGATCCTTCATTAACAGCAGTTAAGGTTGGAGGACTGATGAATAGGTGATCACAAAAGATTTCTAGGGCATATAGCACTTTAATATATTATACAGGTGGGTACCTGTCACTATCAGTTCAGTTCAGTCGCTCAGTCATGTCTGATTCTTTGTGACGCCATGAACCGCAGCACATCAGTCCAACACCAACTTCCGGAGTCCACCCAAACCCATGTCCATTGAGTCGGTGATTCCATCCAACCATCTCATCCTCTGCCGTCCCCTTCTCCTCCTGCCCCCAATCCCGCCCAGCATCAGGGTCTTTTCCAATGAGTCAGCTCTTTACATCAGGTGGTCAATGTATTGGAGTTTCAGCTACAACATCAGTCCTTCCAATGAACACCCAAGTCTCGTCTCCTTTAGAATGGACTGATTAGATCGCCTTGCAGTCCAAGGGACTCTCAAGAGTCTTCTCCAGCACCATAGTTCAAAAGCATCAATTCTTCAGCGCACACCTTTCTTTACAGTCCAACTCTCACATCCATACATGACCACTGGAAAAACCATAGCCTTGACTAGATGGACCTTTGTTGGTAAAGTAATATCTCTGCTTTTTAATGTGTTGCCTAGGTTGGTCATAACTTTCCTTCCAAGAAGTAAGAGTCTTTTAATTTCATGGCTGCAGTGATTTTGGAGCCCCCAAAATAAAGTCTGACACTGTTTCCACTGTTTCCCCATCTATTTCCCATGAAGTGATGGGGCCAGATGCCATTATCTTCGTTTTCTGAATGTTGAGCTTTAAACCAACTTTTTCACTTTCCTCTTTCACTTTCATCAAGAGGCTTTTAGGTCCTCTTCGCTTTCTCCCATAAGGGTGGTGTCATCTGCATATCTGAGGTTATTGATCTTTCTCCCTGCAGTCTTGATTCCAGCTTGTGCTTCTTCCAGCCCAGTGTTACTTATGATGTACTCTGCATAGAAGTTAAATAAGCAGGGTGACAATATACAGCCTTAACATGCTCCTTTTCCTATTTGGACCCAGTCTGTTGTTCCATGTCCAGTTCTAACTGTTGTCTCCTGACCAGCATACAGGTTTCTCAAGAGGCAGGTCAGATGGCTTGGTCTTGGTATTCCCATCTCTTTCAGAATTTTCCAGTTTATTGTGATCCACACAACATGTCACTATACATCAGTGTAAAATTAGTTGAATCAACAACACCAAAAGTGAACACTAATGTAAAATCATGAACTTTGCGTGACAATGAAGTATCAGTGTAGGTTCCTCAATTGTATTAAATACAGCACTCTGATACATTATATGACAATGGGGGAAACTGTGTGTGCGCTTTTGTTTTGAGGAGGCAGGATTGGGAAGTCTCTGTACTCTGCTCAGATTTAATGTGAATATAATCTTATTTCAAATAGTAACACTCTAATGGATTCCAGGGAATAGCAACCTTCTTCTTTTTTATTAATCCATTTTAACTGGAGGATGATTGCTTTACAGATTATATTGGTTTCCTTTGTACAAGAATGTGAATCAGCCATAAGTATATAGAGAAGCATCCAGGTGGCCATGGATTGAATGTGCAATTGAGATAATAATTGATATGATGCATCTAACAACAGAAGTGCCATTGAAGATGAAGACAAGTGTAACATGTGAATGTAAGGGTCAAAGACTAGAAGGGGTAAATATTCCCTTTCAGGTAACATCAATAGACAGACATTTACTCCTTGGAAGGAAAGTTATGACCAAATGGATAGCATATTAAAAAGCAGAGACATTACTTTGTCAACAAAGGTCTGTCTAGTCAAGGCTATGGTTTTTCCAGTAGTCATGTATGGATGTGAGAGTTGGACTATAAAGAAAGCTGAGCACCAAAGAATTTATGCTTTTGAATGATGATGTTGGAGAAGACTCTTGAGAGTCCCTTGGACTGCAAGGATATCCAACCAGTCCATCCTAAAAGAGATCAGTCCTGGGTGTTCATTGGAAGGACTGATGAAGCTGAAACTCCAATACTTTGGCCACTTCATGCCAAGAATTGACTCATTGGAAAAGACCCTGATGCTGGGTAGGACTGGGGGCAGGAGGAGAAGGGGAAGACAGGGAATGAGATGGCTGGATGACATCACTGACTCAATGCACAAAAGTTTGGGTAAACTCTGGGAGTTGGTGATGGACAGATAGGCCTGGCATGCTGTGATACATGGGGTTGCAAAGAGTCGGACACGACTGAATGACTCGACTGAACTGAAATACAATTTATTTTCTTGGGCTCCAAAATCACTGTGGATGGTGGCAGCAGCCACAAAATTAAAAGAAGCTTGCTCCTTGGAAGAATAGCTATGACAAATCTAGACAGCATATTAAAAAGCAGAGACATCACTTTGTTGACAAAACTTCATATAGTCAAATCTGTGGTTTTTCCAGTGGACATGTATGGATGTGAGAGTTGGACCATAAAGAAGACTGAGCACTGAAAAATTGATGCTTTCAAAGTGTAGTGCTGGAGAAGACTCGAGAGTCCCTTGGAGAGCAAGAGGATCAAATCAGTCAATCCTAAAGGAAATCAGTCCTGAATATTCATTTGCAGGAATGGTGTTGAAGTTTCAATACTCTGGCCACCTGATGGCAACAGCCAACTAATTGGAAAAGACCCTGATGCTAGGAAAGATTGAGGGCAAGAAGAGAAGAGGGACATCAGAGTGTGAGGTGGTTGGATGGCATCACCAACTCAATGGACATGGGTTTGAGAAAACTCCAGGAGATAGTGCAGTACAGGGAAGCCTGGATTGCTGCAGTCAAGGAGTTCCAGAGAGTCAGACACAACTGGGTGACTGAACAACAACAGCAAAATACGAATGTATAAAATAAGACAGAAACTCTTTGTTTTGGTAGAGATATAAAAACAGAAATATATGTTTCATCAGAGACTCATAGATATGAACAGATAAGATATCAATAGAAAACTGCCCTTATGGAGAAGTATGCAAGTACTTTAGGAGCTGGCTGTGCAACCACTTCTCCGAATGTGTCTCCGGCACTCATATACAAATTAGGCTTATCACCCTCTGATAGGGCAACTGGAGAAAAAAATGACAACACACACAGTGTATCTACCTCAAACAAAGTTTGTTATGTTCGGTGTTCTATGTTTTTCCATTAAAACTCACTCCCATCCATCCCTAATAAAACAATTCATTACCTTTAGATTAATTTTTGCTAAAATACAAATTTCCTTTCTGAGAATTCTAATAATTGCTTTTTGTCTTCTCTTTTACATAAACATCCTTGACCTTCATTAAGTGACCTTAATGTAAAGGAATGGAGAAGTCAATGGCAAGCTACTCCAGTACTCTTGCCTGGAAAATCCTATGGATGGAGGAGCATGGTGGGCTGCAGTCCATGGGGTTGCGAAGAGTCGGACAGGACTGAGCGGCTTCACTTTCAATTTTCACTTTCATGCATTGGAAAAGGAAATGGCAACCCACTCCAGTATTCTTGCCTGGAGAATCCCAGGGACTGGGGAGCATGATGGGCTGTTGTCTATGAGGTCGCACAGAGTCGGACACGACTGAAGCAGCAGCAGCAATATAAAGGGAATCCATTTCTTCACTAGCAGATCAATAAATAACCAACCATATCAGATTGGCTATACTACCGTGTATGGATGTGAGAGAGTTGGAGTATAAAGAAAGTTGGAATGTAAAGAAAGCTGATTGCCAAAGAACTGATGCTTTTGAACAGTGGTATTGGAGCAGACTCTAGAGAGTCTGTTGGACTGCAAAGAGATACAACAAGTCCATCATAAAGTAAATCAGCCCTGAATATTCATTGGAAGGACTGATGCTGAAGCTGAAATTCCAATACATTGGCCACCTGATGCGAAGAACTGAGTCACTGGAAAAAACCACAGTGCTGGGAAAGATTGAAGGAGGAAGGAGAAGGGGACAGTGAAGGATGAGATGGTTGGCATCACTGATGTGAAGAACATGAATTTGAGTAGGCTCCGGGCATTGGTAATGGACAGTGAAGCCTGGTGTGCTGTGGTCCATGGGATCACAGAGAGTCGGACATGACTGAGCAACTGAACTGAACTGATACCACTAAAGCTTTTCACATTTGGAAACATGTAGATTCCAAGTTAAAATGAAAACCAGTGCTGGCCCTTCCCTGGTGGTCCAGTGGCTAAGACTTTTGCTCCCAATGTAGGGTGTCAGGATTCAATCCCCTCAGGGAACTAGATCCCATAGGCCACAGCAAAGTGCTCACATGGCAGGACTAGAGTTTTATGGATGGTGACTAAGTGTTTGCATGCCTCAACTAAGTATCTCACACATCGCCTACTAAGAACCAGAACATAAAAATAAATAATTAAATCTAAAAATAAATACTTAAAAATAATAGTGCTATCTAATATACTGTGCTTCAAAATAAACTACTGAAATTAATCAAGATTCCCATTTCATATCAGACTGAGTGAAGAATTTCCTTTGCTTTTTCCTATTTGGTGTCACCAACGTTATGTTTTGAGAGTCATCATCAGTATCTGGTTTATTATTGGGCAGTTCAAAGACCTAGCCCCATCATTTCCTGAAGAAAAACTGCACTTCACATTCAACAACAGTTTCTCAATCAAGTTTTAGGCAACATGCCAAATGTAAAAACCATCTGTATAGGATTTCCCATCCTCAAATTCACATTTTAGTTTTACACCATGGAAATAATAAGTTAGCAGAATCATTCATGTTCATTTACAAATTTCAAACACTGGAAGATGTAATTCTCTAGCTCCACAGTAAACTGAAAAAAATTACAATGAAAAAAAAACTGGGAGCACTTCATCTGCTTCAGAA
The DNA here is from genome assembly GCA_917880005.1 of Nanger dama. Classification (NCBI taxonomy): domain Eukaryota; kingdom Metazoa; phylum Chordata; class Mammalia; order Artiodactyla; family Bovidae; genus Nanger; species Nanger dama. The sequence continues at coordinate 11,296 of CAKJTW010000201.1, read as the reverse complement.
TTTCTGAAGTGTTCTGAGTGTTAATATATATATATATATATATATATATATATATATATATGTATGTATGTATACATATATATATATATAAAGAAACAATAATTATATATATGTGTGTATATATATATATATATATATATATATATATATATATATATATATGTAAAGAAACAAGAATTCCAGTACTCAGAACTCTTATAAGACTGAAGAATTGTTCTCATCCATTCTGGTAGGAAAATCCGTCCAATCAACTCAGGAGTCCTATGCTCTCTGGATGGGTCAGCACCTGTAACTTTCAGAGTTTCTCAGGGTTCACACAACTCAGAACATCTCTGAACAAGAAAAAAAAAAACATTGCATTTGAGATGCCTGGCTATAAGGATCCTTGAAGTCTCTCCTTTGATTAGGTTACTACCGTTTCCTCGGATAAACCCAATCAACACTAATTAGATTCAAACTCTTCCTCATCTCCATTAACATCCAATGCCAAAGTCCTCCAGGGCTGGTTTATTCTCACCATTGATTTTTATAATAAATATCCATTCTGTTCTCATAATGAGGGTCTCATATTCTACTCCAATTCCCTCCATATTTTATTATACTTTAATAAGGTAGTTGAATATGCATCTTTCCATGTTGTGATCATTTCTGTCCTTCTTTTTCACATGATCTAGGATCTACTAATAGGTCATGTTTAGGATGGACTTTTTAATCCCTTCAGTTCTAATCACTTCCCACCACTGTATAGCATACGTCAAAATATAAAAATTATTGAGGATAATTTGAGAACTAGAGAAACAGAGTATTCAAATTCTGTCATCTTTGGTTAATTTAATTCTGATTATATGGTGATTAAATATGAGTAATTCATTTATAAAAATTCATGGGAATTGTTGAAAGCAATTGGATTAAACTTGAGGTAGTCTAAAGTATATGTAGCATGATATGATCACTTATTAGATCAAAGAATGCTTGACAATATCAGACTTCATGATTTTTTGAAACTGGATTCACCTATTTTCAAATTTAATTATACATATACTTTCCATCTAATGATTAAGTGACAAACAATAGAATATGATTGGAAAAATGAAATCAATGAAATATTTACTTTAAAAAACAGTAGCTTAATTATCAATATATATTTTTACTTATTGGTGTACACAGGCAAAACTGAAATCGTGTACAGAAATATATGTAGGAAATGTTAAAAAAATCTTGGAAATGTTTTTTAAAAGTTTCATCTGTCTCTATATATTTTAATATAAATTTATTTCTTTTAATTGTAGGCTAATTACTTTACAATATTATATTGGTTTTGCCATACATCAACGTGAATCTGCCACGAGGATACACATGTTACCCATCCTGAACCCCCTCCCACCTCCTCCCTGTACCATCCCTCTGGGTCATCCCAGTGCACCAGCCCCAAGCATCCTGTATCATGCATCAAACCTGGACTGGCGATTCATTTCATGTATGATATTATACATGTTTCAATGCCATTCTCCCAAATCATCCCACCCTCTCCCTCTCCCACAGAGTCCAAAAGACTGTACTATACATCTGTATCTCTTTTGCCTCTCTCTATATTTTATAACATTTTGGTAATGAGAATGAACTGCTCCTGAAAGCACCACTATTTTTATTAGAATAACCCATCACATTCATAAACTTCATATAAATATTGTTCAGAGGTCTATAGTTCTAATTAGTTTTAATATGCTATTATAAAAATTAATTAAGAGAATCAATAAATGTTGCATTTCTATGCTTATAACATCAAATTCAGACTATATTTTAGCAGATTCAGTATTATTGAAAATAAATAACTTCCAATATATTAACAAAGATTATAAATTTCTTTAGAAAGCAAATTAATAATTAACCTGTTATTCAGTTCAGTTCAGTCGCTCAGTCGTGTCCGACTCTTTGTGACCCCATGAATCACAGCACACCAGGCCTCCCTGTCCATCATCATCTCCCGGAGTTCACTCAGACTCACGTTCATCGAGTCAGTGATGCCATCCAGCCATCTCATCCTTGGTCGTCCCCTTCTCCTCCTGCCCCCAATCCCTCCCAGCATCAGAGTTTTTTTCCAATGAGTCAACTCTTCGCATGAGGTGGCCAAAGTACTGGAGTTTCAGCTTTAGCATCATTCCTTTCAAAGAAATCCCAGGGTTGATCTCCTTCAGAAAGAACTGGTTGGGTCTCCTTGCAGTCCAAGGGACTCTCAAGAGTCTTCTCCGATACCACAGTTCAAAAGCATCAATTCTTTGGTGTTCAGCTTTCTTCACAGTCCAACTCTCACATCCATACATGACTACTGGAAAAACCATAGCCTTGACTAGACGGACTTTAGTTGGCAAAGTAATGTCTCTGCTTTTGAACATGCTCTCTAGGTTGGTCATAACTTTTCTTCCAAAGAGTAAGCGTCTTTTAATTTCATGGCTGCAGTCACCATCTGCAGTGATTTTGGAGCCCCCAAAATGAAGTCTGACACTGTTTCCACTGTTTCCCCATCTATTTCCAATGAAGTGATGGCACCAGATGCCATGATCTTCGTTTTCTTAATGTTGAGCTTTAAGCCAACTTTTTCACTCTCCTCTTTCACTTTCATCAAGAGGCTTTTGAGTTCCTCTTCATTTTCTGCCATAAGGGTTGGTGTCATCTGCATATCTGAGGTTATTGATATTTCTCTAGGCAATCTTGATTCCAGCTTGTGCTTCTTCCAGTCCAGTGTTTCTCATGATGTACACTGCATAGAAGTTAAATAAGCAGGGTGACACTATATAGCCTTGACGTAGTCCTTTTCCTATTTGGACCCAGTCTGTTGTTCCATGTCCAGTTCTAACTGTTGTTTCCTGACCTGCATACAGATTTCTCAAGAGGCAGGTTAGGTGGTCTGGTAGTTCCATTTCTTTCAGAATTTTCCACAGTTTATTGTGATCATGAAGTATTAAACATTGTTAAACTATTAATTTGGCAAATCTTTAAGAAGGATAATATCCAGTTTTAATGACAGCAAAAATACATACCCTCACATACCTTGGTATGTGTTTGTGAGTTTAACAAAGGATGTTTTCATTATATGCATTAAAATTCTTTAAAAAAATATATTTGCCTCTGACCCAATAATCATAGCCCTAGGAAAAAATTCTAAGGAATTCATTGGACCAAACTTGTCAAATCTGAAATCTTACTTTAACAGTTTCTCTCCCTACTGCATATAACTACTTACAAAGCAAAGTAAGAAAGGAAAACCCCACACACACACACACACACACACACACAAGGATTTTACTTCCCCCAGCACAACAGGAGACCTCAAATTTGAGGGCAATAACTTTTCATTGTGTTGGATGAGGTAATGAGATCAATGTTCCGCTTACCCCCTCCCAAATCATGTCCGAATCCTAACAGCCAGTACCTCTAAAAATGACCTATTTTATAACTTCAGGGGAAAAATGATTGCATAGCCCTGGTTATTACTGTTATTGCTACTTTGTTATTAACTAAACCCAACTTCCCAGACTTCCCAGGTGGCGCAGTGGTAAAGCATCCGCCTGCCAATGCAGGGGTTGCAAGAGACATGGTTTTGAGGAGTAGGAAATGGCAACCTGCTCTAGTATGCTTGTCTGGAGAGTTCCATGGACGGAGGAGCCTGGTGGGTTGCAACCCATGGCATCACAAGGTTGGCCATGACTGAGAAACTGAGCAGCAGTACTACTCAGACTTCTTGAGCTCTACTTGCTTATTATAATTTTGTTTTCTACTTCAGGTCCGCTGCTGCTGCTGCTAAGTCGCTTCAGTCGTGTCCAATTCTGTGCAACCCCAGAGACGACAGCCCACCAGGCTCCCCTGTCCTTGGGATTCTCCAGGCAAGAATACTGGAGTGGGTTGCCATTTCCTTCTCCATAGACCTCAGTTCTATTTACCATTTAATCCCTTTTTCAACCTTTAGAACTGCAGTTAGACTAATTATATTTATTTTCATAATTAGTAAGACTTCCAGTTAGTGTCTGTCAAGCTTTCTGCAGTTTTAAGACCCATGAGAGAGAAACCACATTCTAGTTATTTACACTGGCTCACTGCCGAAGGATTCTCAATGTCTTGACTTTACCTCACAGGATATCACAGAGAATCTTATGGGGAGAATGTAATAAAAGACTTTGGAAAACAAAAAAAAAAAAGGATTCCACTTGATTCTTATAGGATCCCTAGGAGAGCTGTACACAAACTGGTGAAACATTATAACAAAGTAGCTCTTTCTACTTATATAATTTTTGAATCTAATAATTTAATTAACATATAATATGTCCCAAGGCACACAATACTACAATTCCCATGAGGCTGATTCTTACAACATCCAGCAAATACAAGCTCTCTTGATTACCTTCTCTCTCAGACCATAATGTCTTCTAACAAAGCAGAAGTAGGCACTTAGAAATTGCTATTTTACAACCAAATTCATACAAAACTTCATATTTTGTATCATTAAGTTTGGCTAGAAGTAACGTTTGGCTTTTTCCCCTCTTTTGTTACTTGTGCTGCCTGGATTTTACTGTTGTTACTGCTACTTACACATTTTCACAGGTAGTTTGAGAAAAGCAGCAGTTATTACTTTCTACATTCAGCTTTGTGTTATTTAAACTACTCAATTTTGATATTTGCCTGACTTATTAGTTTAAAATTTGTACAACTTGTTCATCTTCTTTGGTGTCTAAAATGTTTGTATCAGAAGGATATATAAAGCTTCATTTCCCACCATCTTAAAAAAAAAATGACCTATTTTAGAAATACAGTCTTTGCTGATGTCAGGATGAGACCAGGGTAGAAAGTGGATCCGAAATCTGCTGACTGGTGTCCTGATAAGAGAAAAAAGAGAGATGTTTTAGATGCAGCAAGAAAGGTCATATGAAGAGGCAGAATTTAAGTTAGCTTGTCATAATTTAAGAATTCCGGGAGCCACCAGACACTGAAAGGGACAGACAAATCCCTTTAGTGTCTTTGGAAGGAGTATCCAGAACTGTCAGAGAATACACTGGTTTTAAGGCACCCCATGTGGGTTCACGTGCTGTGAAGCCCTAGGAAACTGATAAACATGGTGCCCTTCAGGGACAGTGGCTAGCCCTTCATTTTTGCTACCCTCTCTTCTGTGCCTTCAAGTATGGCGCTTAGCACCCAAACATGAGGCAGTGGGGCTGTGAGACTCTGGCCTCTAACAGTAATATGAAACGTGTGTCCGTGTGTGTCTTAGTTGCTCAGTTGTGTCCAACTCTTTGCTTCCCCATGGAGTGTAGCCCATCAGCGTCCTCTGTCCATGGGATTCTCCAGGCAAGAATACTGTAGTGGGTTGCCATTTCCTTCTGCAGGGAATCTTCCTGACCCAAGGATCGAACCCAGGCCTCCTGCATTGAAGGCAGATGCTTTACCCTCTGAGCTACTAGGGAAGCCCAACTGCCAATTTAATCATTTAGTTCTACCCTAGCTTCTTTCATGCACTGATACCTGTACTATGAAGTTTTTAACCTAGTACAGAAAATATTGGCCTTCCCAGGTGGTGCTAGCAGCGCTAAAGAGCCCTCCTGCCAATGAAGGTGATGTCAGGGACTCAGGTTCCATTCCTGGGTCAGGAAGATCCCCTGCAGGAGGGCATGGAAACCCACTCCAGTGTTCTTGCCTGGAGAATCCCATGAGAGAGGAGCCTGGTGGGCTAGGGTCCTGAAGTCCCAAAGAGTCAGAGGAACGAAGCAAATCAGCATGCAGGCATGCACACAGACAGAATATTAATCAATATATCTAAAATGATAAGATCTTGACTCTAGTCCAAGGATGTACATGTTACTCTTTTTGAGTAACATACAGACACTACAGCACTGATTCTATCTCTTCTCTCTTCTCACCTGACTTTATGGAAATTATGGGTACTACTTATACAGTACTTTTCCCTATGTTTTATCATTTCATGCTAAGGGGAAATAAACTTCTGCCTATCCCTTCTGAAATACAGAAGAAGTTTTGGTGTAAATTTATATTTCCATAATTTCATCAGCATAATTCAATTGCATATACTATAAATGGATTACAGTAACCACAAAGGAGAATCATTCATCTTTAACTTTTTTCTTGTAGACAGAAATATTTAAAAGACATTTTTTTTTAGTTTCACGTCACAAAATATTGATTCAATCAAATATTATGGGCAGTAGTTAAACTGTTTCTTATTTTCTTCCACACACACACCTCAGAGTCACACCCATGTATACCAATAAAACGTTGTAGAGAAAATCTTTTCATTCAGTCTCATCCAAATACTTCTGCTTTCCTGGGTGCTAATACTAAGAAAGCAAGATTTTTCAAAATAAGGAAAAGTCATTAGTTGGGTGTTACGTTCACTGATGGGATAATTTTTTGTGGTATATCTCTCTTACTCTTCCTAGCTAATGATTTCTTTCTTTCTATCAGTACCTTTAATTCTTAGAAGAAAATGTTGGCTGTATGTCAGTCTGTTACAAATTAAAGACCCATTGTTAGTATTCTTAAGGTTTAATTTGTAAGGACCGGCCTTAGTGCACTGGACACAGGAGACACTGGACGTCAGAACTGCTGCTTCTCAGGAGGGCTCTCCAGGCTCTGCTGTTCCTTTGCTGTCTGTTTCACTTTATGCCACAGCAATTCCCACAGGACAGGACCCAGTGCAGACATGCGCTTATTCCTTCAGTTACCCAGATATTAAAGGGAGTCACTGCTCTTTAGGAAATAGAAATAATTGCCTCAGAATGCTCTGGGCAGACGATGTTCTGAGTCCAGTGATCTCCCTGCCATATCTGCTAAAACTGTGGCACTCATCTTTTCTTGGACAAGAAAAGTCTCCCAACTTCACAGAATCAATTCAGGTTCTGGAACATATTCTAGACCTAAGTTAGCTACAATTAAAAAAATAAAAAAATTGAATCTTTCTTTAATTTCAGTTATTTAAAAGAACAAAAATGTCTTCTAAGAACATAAAATTAAAAGTATTGGCTATTAAAATTTTCAACTTGTCCCTTTACAGCTTTTCCAGCTTCTTGGTTCTCACTCTGAGATGGTCCTTGGCTCTCTCCCAAAGTCCCCTGTGCTCTTTCCACAAACACAGGTTCCTATTCTTTTAAGGCCTTAAAGCACTTAGGAATATATAAGGTAATGAAGTAAGAATGATTAAATTACTTAGTATTACAAATCAATAAGAGAAAATAATTAACATTTGTGTCCATGATTACCATTAAAGTTTCATTTTCAACTGAATATAGCACAAATTCATCATACCTGGATCGGAACTCACCTCAGTACTGTTACAGAAATCTCTCTCTTGTTCAGTAAATAACTCTGTTAAATTCAGTTCAGGGTTTAGGTGCTCATCTGCTGGTGGCAAAAACTTTCAAAAGTCTCCACAGTCCAGTCAATTCCAAACTCAACAGCTCTGGGCTCTGGAGAAGAAAAAGCTTGGCTCCTTACTGGATGCTTTATATGGTCTCCAAAGGTCATGCCTAACTCCTCCAAGTGACAGGATTATCAATCCTGGGGAAAGGTATAGGTGCGCATGATTTACTATTTCAAGAGTTGTAAATGCAACCAGAGGACAACTGAACTCAAATCTTACTTAATCCAATTGTCATAATCCAGTCTAAGGTAAAAAGTCAGAGGTTGACTGCACATTCCTAATTCTTGAATTTACTGTTTGGAAAATAATTGAACTCTGCAATTATGAATTCATATCTCCGTTTATAAAATTGTATTATAGTCCTGATTACTGTGACACATGACCAGTTAATGTTTTTGGTAACCTGTCTGAATTTGCCTGCATTACTTTCTTGATATTTTGTCAGAAAGTGTTCTTCACGTTCCATTCTTCAACCTGGAGCAGTCAAGCTCCCCAGTAATACCACTTACTACTCTTGCTTTCTGCTGTTTCATGGATGTTCTCAAACTCTTGAGAACTAAAATTCTTTTAAATTTCATGAATTTCATTCAGTTTTCCATGGAATTCTTCCCTCTGAGGATTTAATATTTGCTTCTTTTGTTGTTCTGTTTTGGTTTTATTACACACTATTGTTTTCTCTATGTCTATAACGGCACACACTGCGCACGCAATAGCTGTTGATGGTTAGACTCTGGCCCTGGCCTTTTAGTCATTCCCTGCATGTCATCTCATACTTTATCATCCTATTATTCAATATGTACGCATATCTGAAATATTGATATTAGGTTGTGAAGTTAATGATTATGGCATAGTTGTACTCTACAGGGTAGACCAAAAGAATCAAAGACAATCTGTTAAGCAAATGTGATATTGTCTGTGAAGTTTGCAATTATCACTTAAGAGTTTCTTTATTTAGATTGTGTTTACATTCTATTCCTCAAAGCATTTTCCAATATCAAAAAGGGCCATGATGCTCTACTCAGGGAGATACTAGACAGGAAAATTTATTTAGCCATTTTTAAATATTTTTGAAGTATCATTGATTTACAATGTTGTGTTAGTTTCAGTTGTACAACATAGTGATATATATATATATATATATATATATATATATATATAGTTTCAGTTGTACAACATAGTGATATATAGTAATGTGTATATGCCAATCCCAGTCTCCTAATTAATCCCTCCCCCTCCCCTTCCTAGCTCTTAAGATATTTTTTAGTAAGTTATCTTTTCCCTGGTGGCTCAGATGGTAAAGCATCTGCCTACAATGTGGGAGACCCGGGTTCAATCCCTGGGTTGGGAAGATCTCCTGGAGAAGGAAATGGCAACCTACTCCAATATTCTTGCCTGGAAAATCCCATGGATGGAGGAGCCTGGTAGGTTACAGTCCATGAGGTCCAAGAGTTGGAGCAACTTATGACTAACTTTTCCTACATCTGTGACTCTATTTTGTAAATAATTTTATTTGTACCATTTTCTTAGATTCCAGTACCATGGTACTGGCCTTTCTTTTCTGACTTACTTCACTCAGTATGCCAGTCTCCAGGTCCATGCATGTTGCTGCAAGTGGCATTTTGGTTCTTTTTAATGGTGAACTAGTATTCCATTGCATATATATCTTTTTATCCATTCATCTGTCCATGGACATTTAGGTTCCTTCCAGGTCTTGACAATTGTAGATAGCTTGTCAGTGAATGTTTAGGTTCATGTATCTTTTTGAGACACACTTTTCTCTGGATATATGCCCAGGAATGGGATTGCTGGATCATATGGTAGCTCTACTTTAGTTTCTTAAGGAATTTTAAGTGTTTTTCACGGTGGCCTTACCAATGTACATCCCTCTCAGCAGTGTAGGCAGAGTCCCTTTCTTCCATATCCCCTCCAGAATTTACTGCTTGTTGTAACTTAGATGACCACCATTCTTATTGGTATGAGGTTATAGCTCATTGTAGTTGTGATTTGTTTTTCTCCTGTAATTACTTGGTGTTGAGAGACTTTTCACGTGTTGCTTGGCCGTTTGTATATCTTCTTTGTAGAAATGCCTATTTAAGTCATCTGCCTATGTTTTAATTATTGTTTTAATATTGAACCACTTGAGCTCTTTGTAAATTTTTTGAGACAAATTCCTGTTGGTTCCATCATTTTTAAATATTTTCTTCCATTCTGTGGGTTTCCTATTTGTTTTGTTTACAGTTTCTTTTTCTGTGGAAAATATTTTGAGTTTAATTAGGTTCCATGTGTTTATTTTCTTTAAATTTCCTTTATTCTAGGAGAAGGGCAATCCACTCCAGGACTACTACCTAGAAAATCCCATGGACTGAGGGGCCTGGTAGGCTACAGTCCATGGGGTCCCAAAGAGTCAGACACAACTGAGCGACTTCACTTTCACTTTCTTTCTATGTGATTTATGGCAAAGAGAGTTCTGCCTATGTTTTTATCTAAGAGTATTATAATATCTTACTTTTATGTCTTTAATACCTTACTTTTAGGTCTTTAATCCATTTCAGTTTATTCATGTGTATTGAACCAGTCAATCCAAAGGGAATAAACCCTGAATATTCATTCAAGGATTGATGCTGAAGATAAAGGTCCAATACTTTTGTCACCTGATGTAAACAGCCAACTCATTTGAAAACACTTTGATGCTGGGAAAAGTTGAAGGCTAAAGAACAAAAGAGCAGCAGAAAAAATGGTTAGATAGCATCACCAACTCAATGGGCATGAATTTGAGCAAACTCTGGGAATTAGCAAACTCTGAAGGAGAGTGGAGCCTGCCGTGCTACAGTTTATGGGATCAAAGAGCTATGGACACCATTTAGTATCTGAAGAACAACAATGATGTTAAAGAATGTTCTATTTCAGGTTTTCACATGAAGCTGTCCTGTTCTCCCAGAGCCGTTTTTTGAACAGACTGTCTTCCCTCCCTTGTAAATAAAGGAAGGTACTTTTTAAATAATGGTTTAGACTAATAAATATTTCTTTGTGTGTGTGTGTAAGCTGACTGGTTTACTAACATTTTGAGACCAATATGTCTCATTGAGAACACGGATCATCTGGAAAAATAATAAACTTCACACACTGAAGAATATAAAGATTAAAAGACCCTGATGTCAGTCAAGTTTACATAAGGTGATATGATACCAAGATTTAAGATACCAAAATTTCAGTAATTATCATTGTTAGCATTCCAATATTATTATTTATTGCAATTAAAAATGTCTACTAAAATGCCTCATTTTTGAGAAACAGAGTTCATATTCAAGTTATTTTATGGGTAGGCAATCATTTGTAGTGCACCAAAACTAAGAGAATATGTTTTTACACTTTTTATGCTAAATAGCATGTGACCTTGCCATAGATTTGTGGTGTATCAGACTGGCTAGGTAAATTGCAGGGATTTCAGAACACACTAACCACTTCCAGACACACACATCCCTTACAGCTGTTCAAGCAAATATTAGACAAGCTGCTGCTGTGAAGGGATTTTGTAGGTGTAAATTCAACGAGGGGGACTATACAGGTGCATCTGATGTAATCAATAGAAGGCCTTTAAAGGAAGGTTGGAGACCTTTAAAGGTTGGAGGGAGAGGTTGGACCCTCTCCCTCTCCCTCAGAGTCCAAAAGTCCGTTCTATACCTCTGAGTCTCTTTTGTTGTCTCACATAGAAGGTCTTGATTACTATCCTTCTAAATTCCATATATATGTGTCAGTATACTGTATTGGTGTTTTTCTTTCTGGCTTACTTCACTCTGTATAATCGGCTCCAATTTCATCCATCTCATTAGAACTGAGTCGAATTTATTCTTTTTAAGGGCTGAGTAGTACTTC